>CM040185.1:78801122-79233622 GCA_022606455.1 Callitettix versicolor | reverse complement strand
GATTTTGTTATTTTTTCAAACAAAATTTTATTTTTATTAATTAAAAAAAAATTAATTACATACAACCTAATTAAAATAAAACTAAATAGCAATGAATGTTTTCATAAGTCAGACCTATTCAAACTGAAACCTATTCACACTGAGTACAACGCCGATTTTTAAGAGGAATGAGATTTTTAAGAGGAATAGAATTTATTTATTTTGGCTGCCATTTTGTTTCTACAGACATCAGCATGTTGCAATTCTCACATACTATTTGTAGTACCTTCTTTAAAAGGTTAGTGTAGTTTCAAAATGATCAATGAAGAAATGAGAAAATAATTCAAAATCAAATGCATAAACCTCATCGTGGGGCATTGCGTGTGTGTGTGTGTGTGTGAGAGAGAGAGAGAGAGAGAGAGAGAGAGAGAGAGAGAGAGAGAGTGTGTGTGTGTGTGTATATATATATATATCGGGTTTTAAAAAAACCAAATTTGAATGATAATAGTAACAAATATTTTTCTTCCATAAAGCTTGTAAGTAAAACTGTTCTGTTGATAAACAGAGGTGCCAAGGCGGGGTGCAATATGCGCCAGTAACATTTTTTTTTTTTGGGGGGGGAAGCAAAATTTATTTGTATCGTAATTATTTTAAAATGCGATAAAATAAATATTATTATAAAAAATTTCTCACAACTATTACAAATATGAAGGATATTTTAGAAGCCATTTCTAGTGAAGAATCAATTAGCACCATCGTCATCTCTCAGGAAAAAAATTGTTGTTTAAATTACATCAAAAAAACAATAATTTTAAAAAAATAATTAAAATATTATTTTTACCTTTTATTTTGAATATCTACAAATGCATTTCGTTATTATGTAATAAATCGTTTTTTATTCGGATTTTTTTTTCATTATTATATTGATGCTTAAATAATATGTATTTAATTTATAATTACTCAGAAATAATAATTGAAATTACTTTTGTTTATATTGAACCAAATTCTATTGTTCATTAAATGGACAAAATAAGTTTTTCATTAATAGTATTATAGTTTCTTTCTTCATATTATTAATATCTATATTACAATTTTTAAACTGCAAAAAATCAAATATAAATAAATTTTATGCTAAACTAATGAAGTGTATTTTAATATTTAATAGGATAAAAAATGTAATGTGATATTTTGTTCATTTTAATTTTTTTTCTTAAAACATCGATTGAGCAAAAAATAAAATATAAAAGATCTTTTAGTATTATAGAAAATTATCAAATTTTGAGGGGGGAAATGATTTTTTTATACAGAGGTCTATAAATACGCTTTTACTCGAATATTGAATTTGAAATATTTAAATATTCAGTATCAGCCCATTTTGTGTAGGTCATGTGGACAACTGATGGATAACCCTTCAAGTTAACCTTTACAGTCAATTATGTAAATCCAGTATTTTGTTGAAAGCGCTCCTGGCGGCAATATTGAAAATGAATTCACAGAATGTCCAAATCGTTTCAGTGTTAATAATAGGTTCAGGTGTTTAATCAGTCGGGTATTTCTAACAGTGATTTATTTAAACACCCGCAGGCGATGTTGTATTTAGACTTTGTTGTGGCAGAACATTGTTGTGATGATTTGAAATGTGTTTTTGGTGTCTTCGACCTTATCTATTCTAATTTATACGTTTCCTCTAACTAATAACAAACTCGTACAAAATTATTGTTTCACGAAAAGGTCAATTTTTAAACGGACTTACTGATTTTCTTGAATAACGAATGTTTTTTCAGGCCGTTGCCAAAATTAATTTTTGTGCATGTTTGAATCAAATCGAAACCTGCTCCATATAATTAACACTGTAAAATTTCTAATGACGCCTTAAAACTGGCCGCGATCGGTGCACATTTTATGGTTCCGCGTGTGGAACGTGCTCTGGTGGACTTCAAAAATATCGAGGATCGTACAGAAAATGAGCGCAGTTACCAAAAAGTAACATCAACTTGAACTGCTCGCTGATCCTGATTTTTGGATCACTTTTTGAGGGAAAAGAACTTAAAAATTCGCTTAAAAGTTTCTAAATGGCGTACATTAAAAATATTATTTTTTTTTATCTAAAAAAGTACTATGTGTGCTTTACCCATAGTAGGCCTATATTAGCATTTTGAATTTTCAAAATCTGTTCAACTTTGGAAAATAAATTTGACGGTGTTGAAGCTCATTTTTAATATAATTTTCAAATTTAAAATAGTAATATATGCAGATGTTTGTTGTTTTATGACGGTAAAATCGAAGTTTTTTTAAAGAAACTAAAATTAAACAATTGATATTTTGTTAAGTACATACATCTGCATTTCCTAGCTTCATACCCTGCAGGGGGTGCAGACTAACTGCACCTGCGAGGATTTAGACGTCCCTCACGGTAACCGAGTCTAACACACACTTACATTTACAACTTTAAACTTACGATTTTAACATTTACATTTAGGGAGGCGATAATAGCCTGAATGTACTTTTCGCCTTAAGATAACAACAAAACCTAGCTTCAGTCAGTTTACATTCGTTGACGTGTTTCGGCATAATTTCATCATCAAAACGGCTTGCTGTATCTGTTAAAGTTCTGATAATGTGAGTATTCCGAAACGCGTCAACGAATATAACATATATGTAATCAGAAAAATAACATACGGAAAAAAATACGACCACATTAAGAATTACAAAACTTGCTTTTGGAAATTAAACTGATTCATTCCAATAAAACAGAAAATGAACAGTATCGCAGTCAATTATTTTCAGTGCAATTTAAAAATTAAAATGCTAATTTATGCAGACATTCGCGCTTAATGAAGTTGAAAATAAGTTTTCAAAAAAGCTTAAAAACCGTTATTAATTTTCTTAAAATTTAGAATGGTTACATTTTGAAACGGTTGATTTGATTTTCCGGTTAAAAAACTTGTTCAATTTATTATCTGAATTAATTTTTTAAATGATAACGTAACAAGCACGCCTGATTAGTTCTTCTTCCACATGGAACTAATCAAAAGTATAATTACTTCTTGACACTGTGTAAACAGATTCTTGTAAAATATAGCTGTTCTATTAAACAGCAAAAAACGACCCATTAAAGGTAATTATACACTGTAAACATAACATAATTGATCAATGTAAGGATGGAATTCAAGAAAGGTATCAGTGTATACCGTTAGCTGAAGAGGT
The DNA here is from genome assembly GCA_022606455.1 of Callitettix versicolor. Classification (NCBI taxonomy): domain Eukaryota; kingdom Metazoa; phylum Arthropoda; class Insecta; order Hemiptera; family Cercopidae; genus Callitettix; species Callitettix versicolor. The sequence goes on along the minus strand of CM040185.1, from coordinate 79,230,436 downwards.
AATGCTAACCTTTACACAGATCCTGCTTGGGACGAATGAACGCCCAAGGACATCCTGATGTCCAGTCTCCTGTTTATTAGATTTGTCTCTATTAAAAAAAACTATTACGACAGTTGCTGTAGAAGAAATAAAATCCGTATATTAAGAATACTTTGTAGTGAAGTCTGTGCTTAGACAAGTACGGGTATTGTAAAGTGTTTGCGTTTTCGTGTTAAGACAACAATGGGCACTCTCAATTGTTGTCGGATTCAAATGAAATCTGCTTTTGGCAATACCTTGACAAAAATCTGCTAAAATACTGATTATTCAAAATATACATAACTTTTTGAAAAGAACTATCATTACAGTTAAAAATACTATTTTTGTAAGTAGAGCACTTTCGTTAAAAGTGACTCGAAAAAACGAGACGAAGATAAGGTAAACTGACCGAATATCGGATACCTTCGCAATATCGGATAGTGCTGTTTCTCAACCAGTAAATGCTGCTCTTAGCTAAAAACACTCGAACTAGGTCTTCCTCTACTTCCTTTACCCCTCATGTGAGTTTTACCTTTCAGTGAGTTCGGATGTCGGTTTTGTTTATAATTTTGTGTTTTGTGAAATTCTGAAAGTTGCAAGCCCAACATTGGTTCATTTTTTCACCCTTTAGAAAAGGTATGTGCGTTCATTTTGTATGCATAAAATAGCTGTAGCTTAGTGTAGATATAATACGGGGAGAAACAAGGCATATCATAGTTAGTTTTGAGGTTAGTTTACCTTTTTCCACGAGGTAGCTTCCGCCCTAATATCGGATACTTGGGTATGCTTAATATCGGATATCCGATATTAAGCAGTGTTTATATGAGGTTTCGTATATTAAATACAATTGTTACAGATGCCGCCAAGAAAGAAATGGAGCAAGGAAAATATGATAAAAGCAGTCCAAGCTGTTAAAAACAAATAAATGGGATTTCTAAAGACATCAAAGATGTTTCATGTCCCACGCTCAACTCTTGAAAATTAACAACTGAAGTTTTCTTTAACAATTATATTTTAGTTATTATGTTGTTTTTGTTTTAATAATTCATATTAATAAATATTTTTTTTTTATTGTTTATCATTGTTTGAATTCCCATGTTAAACTTCTATCCGATATTAGGACGTCTTTTTTATAAAATCAAAAAGTGCATATTTTTAGAAAAAAATATTATTTTTCCTTTATACGTATGTTGCATATTTTGTTGATATGTACATGTAGACAATACGTTTCTCGAATATTTAGCAAAGTTTAATAATGATATAAGTGTGTTTAATAGATCAAAACTTAATTCAACAAAAAGTATCCGATATTCAGCCAGTTTACCTTACAACGAAATAAGACGAGGACACGAATACGCACGAGAGAGTCTGACAGTCAGTTTAGGCAATAAATATATTTCTGAAATAGTCGTCCAGTTACACTGCCATCTTGCGGCAATATTTACAGTTAATGTTTGTTTTGTCCGCGACTTACAAAAGACATTGTTCACTTAATAGTTTGGCAAAATGTTGTAGGCCTACTGAGTGTTCCTATAAAATAAAAGTAGTTATATTTGTGTCTGTTAATGTATCTGGATAATGTTATTTTATATTTCATGAAGCCGCCTCGGTGGCCTAGTTGATAGCGTACCCAGAGGATTCGGGTTCTATTCCCGGCCAAGGCTTGACATTTTCATACGCTATAAATCATCCCATCGTCTGCATTAGCCCAAGTGTGCACAATAGTCGGACGTTAAAAAACAAAATTATATTTCATAAGTTGTTTAATTTCTATTGTGCGAAGATAAACAAAACAAAACCTAACATCTATTAACTAACTTTACCCTGAACTGATTTTACCCGTTTGCAGGTTTATGTACTGAAGTAGGCCTATAGCTTAATTTTATTCAGTTACTAATTTACTAATTAGCTTTACTAATTTACTTTACTAGCTTACTAAAGTTAGTATTTGTACTAACTTACTAATTAGTATTTGTAATTAAATATGAGTGTATATTAAATCTACCTTTTGTAGATTTAGTACTAAAAAAATTAATTAGTATTCACTTTTACTGTGCGCATGTCAGTACAAAACATTTTTTATTTCGATTTTTTGGAAAATGTTGTTTCACCCTAATAACCGGGATTTAATTCGAATATAAATAGCCTTTTTATTTATAAATTTATATTAAAATTTAAAATATCTTATGATCTTATCGCTAACACCGATGGTGATATCAGATTTAAAAAATATAACTAAAAAATTATAATTTAAGTTAGTTTTGGTTTAATGTTAATGGTCTTGAAAAAAAATTGAAAATTTTTTTATATATGTAACCTTTTTCAAACCACTTTAGTTTAAATAATGGATCTTACTTGAATGTCTGTTTGTCTGTGTGTTTGTCAACATCGCTGAAAATGAATTGACCGATTTCCGTGAAATGTCTCCACGTACTCTAGGCTTGCCTATACCGCAAGCCTTTTTATTGTTATGTTTTTTTAAAATGATTTCAGTTCCAAGCGATTTTTAATTTAAAAACTTTTAACAATTGGTTCACAAACTATTTTCATAACTTGTAATCCATCTAAGCAAAATATCCAAGTCGTTATATTACCAAACAATTGATGTACGCAGCTGTCTCGCTGGTGGGATGGAAGCAAATTTTCAGAAGTACTTTTCTTTGCGTTGTCTTAACCTTATTTCAAATTGTAATATCATCGTAACCAGTACTTTAATCTGAATATTATAATAGCACTTCAAACGTTTAAATTAAACTAGAGGCCGTGCGATCTTTTGCAGTGAATGGAAAAAGGAAACGAATAATGTACAGCAAGAAGTTTAAACAATGTCGTTCATTATATTTAGGTCATTTAATACAATAGGCCTTAATTTTTTCTACTTTTTTATTTAAAATGTATAAAATTAATGACGGAATTCTAACATTGTACCTTACTGAAATATATCCAAATGAAACCTACTATAATCGGATTTTAAATTATACGAGGTGTGTCCAGAAAGTAACGAGAATTTTTAAATTTCGCGGGCTTGGAGAATACGATTGTCAAATATTTTTTTTATTATGTTGGTATACATGCCCTTGAAGTATGATAAAACTTTCAGCTGTTTTCATTGTTGCTTTGTCTGTGACAGTCACTAAGGTTAGACGTGTTTTTATGAGTTCGGCGATTTTCGCTTGTTAAAAGAAATGGATGAAAGAATTTGTATCAAATTTTGCATAAAAAATGGAATAAAGTATAACAAAGTGTGTGAAATGTTAACAAAGGCCTATGGTTAGTCTGCTATGAGTCAAACAAGAGTTTACGAGTGGTATAAGCGTTTCCAAGAAGGCCGTGAAGACGTGAAGATGACGAAGATGACGAACGCCCTGGACGCCCCAGCACATCAACAACCGATGAAAACGTGGAAAAAGTGAAAGAAATGGTTATGAACAATTGCCGAGTCACAATTAGAGAGGTCGCTGTTGATGTTGGCATATTGATTGGATCATGTCATGACATTGTTTCCAATGTTTTGTGTATGAAACGCGTGGCAGCAAAATTCGTTCCAAAATTGTTGAATTTTGAACAAAAACAGCGGCGAATGGAAGTTGCTCAGGAGTCACTAAATGAAGTCAACGACAATGCAGAATTACTGAAACGTATTATAACAGGTGACGAAACATGGGTTTATGGATATGATGTTCAAACTAAGGCTCAATCATCCCAGTGGAGGCATTCTGGCAAGTCAAGACCGAAAAAGGCTCGACAAGTACGGTCGCACGTGAAGGTTATGTTCACTGTGTTCTTCGATATTAATGACATAGTGCATCATGAATTCCTGCCACCAGGTGAAACGATCAATAAGGAGTACTACCTACAAGTTCAACGCCGTTTGCATGAAGCAATCCGAAAAAACTCCCGGATCTGTGGAAAAACAATTCATGGCTTTTGTACCACGATAATGCACCAACTCACACTTCATTGCTTGTTCGTGAATTTTTGGCCCAAAACAGTACTGTAACGATGCCCCAGCCTCCATATTCGCCAGACATGGCTCCGTGCGACTTTTTCCTATTTCCAAAAATAAAGAGAACCTTAAAGTGCCGTCGTTTTACAGCCCTAGATGACATTAAAAGCGCATTGCTGAAAAAACTAAAGGCTATCTTAAAGATCGAGTTCGAGAAGTGTTTCGAGGATTGGAAGAAGCGCATAATCTCCAATGGGGACTACTTTGAAGGCGACAACATTAATGTAGAAGAATAAATAAATATTTTGTTCAAAAAATTAAAATTCTCGTTACTTTCTGAACACACCTCGTATGCCTAAATTGGGCTACAGTATTAACTGTTTACTAAAAGCAGAGTCTTTTATTTAATAACATTTACATAGAACTGGCGTAGATTATCTTACCCATTCTACTTTCAAAACTGAAAGGTCAATAATTATTCAAGTCTTGGATACAGTAATAATTTAATTATTATTTTGCAACAATATTTTTTTTAGTAATCAGCTGTTTTGGTACACACACAATTATTTCTGTCACCTGTGCCTGCATTGTGCTGCACTCTCACGGGGAGATTTTATACTGTCCTTGGAATTTTGTTTACAGACATTTTATCGGTTTTATTTGATTGTAAAGCCTTACAATGGAAAAGTATGAGGCGTGAGAGTTCCTGATGTTCTGACGAACTGTAGGTACCCCATATAAGTAGTTTCAAAAACCACTTATTTTTTATACAAAACCAATCGGAATGCTTAGCCTAACTATATACGAATGATTGAATGATTAAAAATATAAAAGTGAACCCTGACCGCCAAATTTATTTACAGCCCTGACTGCACAGAGCTGAAGTGAAGGCTGGGTACTTTGGTAAAATGAATTTTTAAAACCGCTTAGTACTTTCAGAGAATATTTCGTCACATTTTACCCTCACTTCTCACGACAGTGAGTGACTACGGAGAACTGATTACACAAAAAAACGGAACACATCACTCAAAATTTAATGACGTACAATAGGCCTTAAATGTTCTTGTAAAGAGATGAGATGACAATGTGGGTCAGTGAGATAGACAGTAGCTAATCGATTCTCGTCTCCCAGTCGATCAATATTAATTGCTCGTCTGTAATCGAACAGCAGGGCACTTAGACAGGAATAAATAATCACGGCACGCAGCTGCCTCGCTGACGTGATAGGAATGCATTTCTAAAGTAAATTTTTTCTCGTGTATTTTTAAAAAAATCTAATTTTACCATCCTAATCAACGTTAAGATTTGCGTGAACTTATATTTTAAACTTTCAAATTGGTGTGCACATACAAAGAGCTAAGCGCCGTTTTAGCAACGTTAAGGTGAAACCCGATCAGCTGATCGGGTTTAGAAAGTAGATATAGAAATATACGTTTTGTTTGTGTAAATTAATATTTTGTTTGTGCAATTATCATTTTATTAAAAACTAGTAGTTTAACGACCTTTAATTAAATGTTTTTTGTAAAATCATAAAGTTTAGTCAATAAATTGTGTTGAAAATAAAAGCATTGTTACCAGAGGCTCCGAGAGAACAGCTGATGTAACACCGGCTTGCCTGACCACCGCTCTACGACAGCGCTCTGACGTGAAGCTCGCGACTTTTCCGGTTCATTTAATTAGTAGATAACCGGTAAATGTTACAGGAACAGTATTATTGGAAATTTTGTGCTCTTTCTCTACGAAGAGGTGGAAATTATGATAGGACGAGCCGTTCAGCAGTATTACAGGAATAGGCAGCAACTACACTTGTTACAGTGAAATCTAAGACCGCCAAATTGAAACGGAAATGAATGTAAAAAGTCTTACACAAACTTTGTTCTCGCTTTTTACAAGAATATTGAATATGAACGTACAAAAAGGATGCCTGAAATAAGTCCACATTGCAAATAGTCCAAACCGTAAACACATGAAAATAGTTTATAGCAAATGGTCCAATTGGATTTTCTTCAACGTGGACTTTTTGCAACTAATCTTGTATTTCTCGTGTAAAAGAAACAATTTTGCAAATAGTCCAAAACTACATAACTTGTAACACAGTAATTTGCAAATGGTCCAAAACCAATTACAGTGTAGATAGGCATACACATGGGCGTGGAAATAATCATAGAATTAAAAATTGTGGAGGTCCCAAACACGCATACAATGTGACTGAATATAAAGAACACCATCTAGCGGTGAAAATACTAAACACAGACTAAGTTAAACTGAATAATAAAACAGGATATGCTGCAATTTGCTGCTATATTGACTACGTATTTACGAACATTTCTTGTATTTTTTTAATGTTACTTTTTTTTAATTACTGCTGTGGCCTACATTTATCTTATAATACGTGTATTTGTTTGATGAAGACTAGTTTATACTTTGTGATACAGTGATTTAAAAAGTGTGTGCTAATGTCCAAGTAGTTGGACTTTCTGCCGCTACGATTGCTGCAATCGGTAAGGTCAAGGGGTGAAAACGTTTGAATAAATAGACAGTACTATTATCTATTTAACTGCAGTTGAACACTTTGCCGCAAGATGTCACCAGCAGTTAGCGCTCACAAAGCTCTCATACGTTTTATCATTCCAGTAAGTTTATATTCAATGAAGGTACCTTCATATTAAATTTCCAATCAATTGGTCAATGCATAATTAATAAAGATCTCAAATTAGGTTTCGCTAATCTTATAATAGTTTCTAAATATACTTCTTATTGAAGGACTTCCTTGTTTGAAAGTTTGTTTTCCTGTGATGACAGAATTGTAATTAAAATCGACAGCTGTAATAACAATGAATTCTTTCTTATCTTAATGATAATCTATTCGCTAAGTTATGCGTGGCTGTGAGCGAGTATTGTTAAACGTGAGCGCGCATTAAATGCTCATGAGTGTGCGGAAAGATGGAGTTAACGACCGCTTCAGGAGTAACCTGTGTTTATTTATCCTGTGTCCTTGTTGTTTCTGATTAAGTAGTGAAACTTAATATAATTACAATTAATTTTGAAATCTTTCAGCTGTTCAATTGTTAACAAGCGACCTCAATTCCGACACGTGTGTCCAGGCAGTTCCTTTAACATGTGAGTATTTTTGAACGGTTTAATGGTAAGACCCAGACCTGGATCTTGAAATAAGCACTGATCCTGACCTGCAGATCCCTTATTAAGGAGCCATTAAAATTTTTAATTTTTAGTATACTTTTACGGTGTATATATATATATATATATATATATATATATATATATATATATATATATATATATATATATAACTGATTCTACTTTCAAAACTGATTCGGTCAATAATTAATTATTTAAGTCTTAGATACAGTAATAATTTATATATTACCTTCAACAATTTTTTAGCAGTCAGCTGTTTCGGTACACACACAATTATTTCTGTCACCTATGCTGCATTGTGCTGCAGCTTCACGGGGACACGTTATACTTAAAGTAAGTGGTTTGTTTCCTTTGTAGGATCTCCAGTATTATTACTTTGTTTGATTTATTTTTTCCTTGACGATTTACAGCAAAATAATATATACTTATTTTTGCTCTTGATGCCATGTATAATCAAAGCGGTGACCGCTCTACCATATAGGCGAGCAAGGCCTAAGGCGCCGCAAGTCAAGTGGCGTTACAATTCGAGGAAGGATACATTTTTTTAACTAATTATTAAAAATAATCTCTCGGGGGAGCCTGACTCCTAAAAGGCGCGTTTCCAGGTGGCGTATAGGGGAAAGCTCTAACTGGCATGTCAGCGAGTAGGTGGGAAATAAAATACCACCCGCGGACCAACAGGTGGACTGGAGGAGAGTCCTAGCTGTAGAGAAAGCAACTCATCTAGGAGGATACTCCGAAATCAAACACTGTACCTCCAAGTTGGGAATTGAGGCATTGATTTAACTCCCCAATATTCGGAAAAATTTTATTGTTAAATCCTGGTAACCGGCCTCGGTCTGTGGATGACAGACAAAAATGGAAACTAGGAATCGGAATATGTCGGAGGACGTTATAAGCCGACAAGAAGAGAACTTTAAAAACCATTACAAATCTGATTGAACATAAGACTTTATAACACTGTTGAGAAATTACAGACTTTACAGAAATTTGTAATTTTCGTATTTTATTTATACAGATTTTAATGTATATTGTAAACATGAAATCAGTTTTTTTTAATGATTGTAAGATTAAAAAATATATATCTAAAAAATAAATGAAATATCTATCGCTTCACAGAGTGCCGCAATTGTTAACGAATTTGAGTTGCGATAATGAGCTATTGGAGTATTGTAAGACCTAGACCCGGGATGTTGAAATGAGCGCCGATCCTGACATCTGGATCTTTTTTGGTCGATCTTGTACGTTTATAGTTGCGTAATGTTTGAGAATAAGGGTGAGTGAGAATAAGCGTGACTGAGAATAAGGGTGAGTGAGAATAAAGGTGACTGATAATAAGGGTGAGTGGGAATAAGGATGACTGAGAATAAAAGTGAGTGATAATAAGCGTGACTGAGAATAATAGTGACTGAAAATAAGGGTGGGTGAGAATAAGGGTGAGTGAGAATATAGGTGACTGAGAATAAGCGTGACTGAGAATAATAGTAACTGAAAATAAGGGTGGGTGAGAATAAGGGTGAGTGAGAATATAGGTGACTGAGAATAAGGGTGAGTGAGAATAAGGGTGATTGAGAATAAGGGTGAATGAGAATAAAGGTGACTGAGAATAAGGGTGAGTAAGAAAGGGTGAGTGAGAATAAGCGTGACTGAGAATAAGGGTGACTGAGAATAAGAGTGAGTGAGATTAAGGGTGAGTGAGAATAAGCGTGACAGAATAAGAGTGACTGAGAATAAGGGTGAGGAGAATAAGGGTGACTGAGAATAAGGGTGAGTGAGAATAAACGTGACTCAGAATAAGGGTGAGTGGAAATAAGTGTGAGTGAGAATAAGCGTGACTGAGAATAAGGGTCAGTGAGAATAAGAGCGAGTGAGAATAAGGGTGCGTGAGAATAAAGGTGAGTGAGAATAAGGGTGAGTGAGAATAAAAGCGAGTGAGAATAAGGAGAATAAGGGTTAGTGAGAATAGGGGTGCTTGAGAATAAGGATGAGTGAGAATAAGGGTTGACATGAACGAAAATGCGTTTTCGCGCCGAAGGCGTCGACCACGAAAAAATTTCTGAGGCGCTTTTTTATTTTGTCTAGAGCACTAATTTCACTAGAGTGGCCCCTGAATCTAAGATATATAATTATAATACAAATAACATTTAATTAGTTACTACTTATATTCACTGTAATCTCTGTTAATGGACATAACGTCAGCTGATTGCATTGTACATGTAACAGCTGTGGTAAAATGTCAGCTGTTTAGGTGAACGTTATCTCCACCACACAAAACATAGAATAATAATATTTCCTTTGCGTGTAAGGTTTTATGTAAGAACTTTTACATATAAAAAAATTAGTGCATTGAGATTACGCGCGTTAGAATTTTTGATTCAATTCATCTCTCAGGTATTGCCTTTCTTGATAATCTGTGCATATTTCAGAAACACTGGTACGACTTTGTTTACCGTATGTGCGTTAAGTCAGTCTCTTGAACAATGCCTTCATCTCTTAAAGTTCATTAGGTCTCTTTTTGGAACTTTTAACCATTACTTTAATTATCTAAATTCGATACAATCTCCTCCTCACATCATGAAATAGTCTTTTATAACCTAAAAACTACACAAACACATATTACACAACATTTGTTTAAATATTATTACTTAAATCTGTAATACAACGCGTACATAATTATAGTTTCCATTATTATTATTATGATTTATAAATAATAATATTTCACTTATTTGTTCACTTTTATCATTTTAAACTTCTAATTGTAACATTATTTTATTTAATATTTATTCCATTCCCGACTTTCAATATTGAAACTAAATAGTCTATCTATGATCAAGTTGCTTGATTTTGTAATACATATTGTTACTCACTAACTGGCATCTATTTGTGAACCAGCTGTTTCGTGAATTCCGTTACTCTTAATTAGATTTCACCTTACCACAAAATTTTGCATACAGAAAGTTAAACAGAAAGTTATTTCACTCCAAAAATAAATATATTTGTTTGTAGTATAAATATAAATATTTTTATAGAGTAGACAAATGTTTTGTTCCCTTCGCAGGATCTCCAAAACTATTGTTTTGTTAAAATTTTACTTTTCCTCGACGTTTTACAGCCTCTTTTATAAAACCGTGCTTCATATTTTCCCGTCTTACCGTTTTGATGCAAGAGATGCGTAACCAACTTCTGTAGTTGCGGACCCAACGCTTGATGCTGGATGTTCAGTATTTAGGTCAATAACAATTCTCGTCTTTACTTTCTACTTGGCAAATGTCAGCTGAGATGTACGGAATCTGGATTTGTTGAGTGCGTCTCATAGGTTGCATACCTAACTTTTAGTAGGCGCTCTTGTTGGCGAATTTTCATTGAAACAATTAGCTATTGGAATTGCCATTATGGTAAGATTAGCACCGATCATGACCTCTAGATCACTTTATATATATATATATATATATATATATATATATATATATATATTGCATATGGCAAAATCCTGACTGACTCACTGCCTGATCAACGCACAGCCGAAACTATAACAGCTAGTGACTTGAATTGTTCATGGTACCTTAGTACCTCCATGTATTACTACGAAACATTTTCCAATATTCATCCCCTGATGGGGTAAAATGGGTTAAAACTGTTTACCCCTGAAAAATATGTTTTTGGTCGAATCTTCTTAAAACATAACATAATTACTCTAAGACCCAAGTAATGAAATATATTTTCCACCATTTTCCAAAATTCATCCACTAAATGTGAAAAATTCTAAATTTTGCGTTGAAAAAAATATTATTTTAAATCGCGTATTCTCTGAAACACAATGGAAACACGTATTTCAGCATTTTCCCTAAAATATAAAAAATGTAAAAATGAGTTATAGATGTTATTATTTGAGAAAAATATTTTTAGGCGGTTTTCTTAATATTAAACAAACAAACAAAATCTAAAACAGAAATTATAAAACACATATTTCAGCATTTTTCCGAATGTATCCTCTAAAACAACAAAAATGAAATAAGAGGTATAAATGTTTGTGTGTGAGAGAAAAAATTACCGGCTTTCCTTAAAACCTCCAAAATACAAATTATGAAACACGCATTTCAGCATTTTTCCAAATGCATCCCCTAAAACAACAAAAATAAAATAAGAGGTATAAATGTTTGTGCGGGAGAGAAAAAATTACCGGATTTCCTTAAAACCTCCAAAATACAAATTATGAAACACATATTTCAGCATTTTTCCAAATGCATCCCCCTAAAACAACAAAAATAAAATAAGAGGTATAAATGTTTGTGCGGGAGAGAAAAAATTACCGGATTTCCTTAAAACTTCCAAAATACAAATTATGAAACACATATTTCAGCATTTTTCCGAATGCATCCCCCTAAAACAACAAAAATAAAATAAGAGGTATAAATGTTTCTGCGGGAGAGAAAAAATTACCGGATTTCCTTAAAACCTCCAAAATACAAATTATGAAACACGCATTTCAGCATTTTTCCGAATGTATCCTCTAAAACAACAAAAATGAAATAAGAGATATAAATGTTTGTGCGGGAGAGAAAAAATTACCGGATTTCCTTAAAGCCTCCCAAATACAAATTATGAAACACGCATTTCAGCATTTTTCCGAATGCATCCCCCTAAAACAACAAAAATGAAATAAGAGGTATAAATGTTTGTGCGGGAGAGAAAAAATTACCGGATTTCCTTAAAACCTCCCAAATACAAATTATGAAACACGCATTTCAGCATTTTTCCGAATGCATCCCGCTAAAACAACAAAAATGAAATAAGAGGTATAAATGTTTGTGCGGGAGAGAAAAAATTATCGGATTTCTTTAAAACCTCCCAAATACAAATTATGAAACACGCATTTCAGCATTTTTCCGAATGCATCCCCCTAAAACAACAAAAATGAAATAAGAGGTATAAATGTTTGTGCGGGAGAGAAAAAATTACCGGATTTCCTTAAAACCTCCCAAATACAAATTATGAAACACGCATTTCAGCATTTTTCCGAATGCATCCCCCTAAAACAACAAAAATGAAATAAGAGGTATAAATGTTTGTGCGGGAGAGAAAAATTATCGGATTTCCTTAAAACCTCCCAAATACAAATTATGAAACACGCATTTCAGCATTTTTCCGAATGCATCCCCTAAAACAACAAAAATGAAATAAGAGGTATAAATGTTTGTGCGGGAGAGAAAAATTACCGGATTTCCTTAAAACCTCCCAAATACAAATTATGAAACACGCATTTCAGCATTTTTCCGAATGCATCCCGCTAAAACAACAAAAATGAAATAAGAGGTATAAATGTTTGTGCGGGAGAGAAAAAATTACCGGATTTCCTTAAAACCTCCCAAATACAAATTATGAAACACGCATTTCAGCATTTTTCCGAATGCATCCCCCTAAAACAACAAAAATGAAATAAGAGGTATAAATGTTTGTGTGTGAGAGAAAAAATTACCGGCTTTCCTTAAAACCTCCAAAATACAAATTATGAAACACGCATTTCAGCATTTTTCCAAATGCATCCCCTAAAACAACAAAAATAAAATAAGAGGTATAAATGTTTGTGCGGGAGAGAAAAAATTACCGGATTTCCTTAAAACCTCCAAAATACAAATTATGAAACACATATTTCAGCATTTTTCCAAATGCATCCCCCTAAAACAACAAAAATAAAATAAGAGGTATAAATGTTTGTGCGGGAGAGAAAAATTACTACCAGGATTTCCTTAAAACTTCCAAAATACAAATTATGAAACACATATTTCAGCATTTTTCCGAATGCATCCCCTAAAACAACAAAAATAAAATAAGAGGTATAAATGTTTCTGCGGGAGAGAAAAATTACCGGATTTCCTTAAAACTCCAAAAATACAAATTATGAAACACGCATTTCAGCATTTTTCCGAATGTATTCTCTAAAACAACAAAAATGAAATAAGAGGTATAAATGTTTGTGCGGGAGAGAAAAAATTACCGGATTTCCTTAAAACCTCCAAAATACAAATTATGAAACACGCATTTCAGCATTTTTCCGAATGCATCCCCCTAAAACAACAAAAATGAAATAAGAGGTATAAATGTTTGTGCGGGAGAGAAAAAATTACCGGATTTCCTTAAAACCTCCCAAATACAAATTATGAAACACGCATTTCAGCATTTTTCCGAATGCATCCCGCTAAAACAACAAAAATGAAATAAGAGGTATAAATGTTTGTGCGGGAGAGAAAAAATTATCGGATTTCTTTAAAACCTCCCAAATACAAATTATGAAACACGCATTTCAGCATTTTTCCGAATGCATCCCTAAAACAACAAAAATGAAATAAGAGGTATAAATGTTTGTGCGGGAGAGAAAAATTACCGGATTTCCTTAAAACCTCCCAAATACAAATTATGAAACACGCATTTCAGCATTTTTCCGAATGCATCCCCCTAAAACAACAAAAATGAAATAAGAGGTATAAATGTTTGTGCGGGAGAGAAAAAATTATCGGATTTCCTTAAAACCTCCCAAATACAAATTATGAAACACGCATTTCAGCATTTTTCCGAATGCATCCCCTAAAACAACAAAAATGAAATAAGAGGTATAAATGTTTGTGCGGGAGAGAAAAATTACCGGATTTCCTTAAAACCTCCCAAATACAAATTATGAAACACGCATTTCAGCATTTTTCCGAATGCATCCCCTAAAACAACAAAAATGAAATAAGAGGTATAAATGTTTGTGCGGGAGAGAAAAAAATTACCGGATTTCCTTAAAACCTCCCAAATACAAATTATGAAACACGCATTTCAGCATTTTTCCGAATGCATCCCCTAAAACAACAAAAATGAAATAAGAGGTATAAATGTTTGTGCGGGAGAGAAAAATTACCGGATTTCCTTAAAACCTCCCAAAATACAAATTATGAAACACGCATTTCAGCATTTTTCCGAATGCATCCCCTAAAACAACAAAAATGAAATAAGAGGTATAAATGTTTGTGCGGAGAGAAAAATTACCGGATTTCCTTAAAACCTCCAAAATACAAATTATGAAACACGCATTTCAGCATTTTTCCGAATGCATCCCCCTAAAACAACAAAAATGAAATAAGAGGTATAAATGTTTGTGCGGGAGAGAAAAAATTACCGGATTTCCTTAAAACCTCCAAAATACAAATTATGAAACACGCATTTCAGCATTTTTCCGAATGCATCCTCCTAAAACAACAAAAATGAAATAAGAGGTATAAATGTTTGTGTGAGAGAAAAAATTACCGGATTTCCTTAAAACTTCCAAAATACAAATTATGAAACACGCATTTCAGCATTTTTCCGAATGCATCCTCCTAAAACAACAAAAATGAAATAAGAGGTATAAATGTTTGTGCGGGAGAGAAAAAATTACCGGATTTCCTTAAAACTTCCAAAATACAAATTATGAAACACGCATTTCAGCATTTTTCCGAATGCATCCCCCTAAAACAACAAAAATGAAATAAGAGGTATAAATGTTTGTGCGGGAGAGAAAAAATTACCGGATTTCCTTAAAACCTCCCAAATACAAATTATGAAACACGCATTTCAGCATTTTTCCGAATGCATCCCGCTAAAACAACAAAAATGAAATAAGAGGTATAAATGTTTGTGCGGGAGAGAAAAAATTATCGAATTTCCTTAAAACCTCCCAAATACAAATTATGAAACACGCATTTCAGCATTTTTCCGAATGTATTCTCTAAAACAACAAAAATGAAATAAGAGGTATAAATGTTTGTGCAGGAGAGAAAAAATTATCGGATTTCCTTAAAACTTGCAAAACACAAATTATGAAACACGCATATTTCAGCATTTCCCGTAATTCATCCCCTAACGGGCGTAAAGGGGTTAAAAAGAAGGAAAAGGTGTTTATAAAATTGTGCGTTGCAAAAATACTTTTGTTAACTGATTTACTTTGAAACTTAACGCACAAAAATAATGAAATGAATTTCAACTTTTCGAAAAATCTCACTATATATAACAAATAGGAAACATATCTTATATATAAGCATGTTTTATTAAGGAACATCAACTAGTAAATGTCTTAAGAAGCTATCGTGGTAATAACCCAGATACTGACCTCCAGAACGTACATTTCCGAAGGTGAAGGTGGTTTTATGGGTCATAATAAAAGTATCTGCTGCACGCATATGTCTCATAGGAAGTTTGCTCACTGTTTGATATCCCTCAGAAGATGTAGTGTGTTATCACATTGTTGGCTGCACTCGGAGCAAATTCGTGGCGGCTGAGAGGTTAGGACGCTTGGTCTCTCGGCCGCTTCGTGTTTTAGTTATGTGTTACCGACTGAACTCAAGATACAGTCAGTATAACATTATCAGTTTTACATGTATTGTCATAAAATGTAATTTATATAATCTGCACCAAATTATAAGAAAGTTAAGTCCAAGAACTACTTAATTACGATAATATAAAGTGTTTTTTGTGTGTTTAACGTCCGATTGTTAATGTCTGCATTAACACTTGGGCTAATGCAGACGATGGAATGATTTATAGCGTATGAAAATGCCAAGCCCTGGCCGGGAATCGAACCCGGGTCCTCGGGGTGAAATCCCAATATGCTATCAACTAGACCACCGAGGCGGCAATAATATAAAGTGTTCAGGTTAATTTTAGATGAAAAGATAATTAAAAGTAAATTAAAAGGTACATTTTCAACACGTTTATTATATTCGTAGTATTAATTGTAGGTAACATTAATTATTTTGTAAAAGTATTGTTTAGTATTATTTATATGAAGAATAATTAGGTTCACGGACTACATTTTACTTAAAGGTAGTTTTTTGAGACGTTTTTGAAGTGAGAACTTCTTTAGCGACGTTGTGCACTATTTTTGGATGGGCAAAAAGCATTGAACTCGCGTCAGATTTTATAGCAACACCGTCACCGCTACCATGAGATATATAATGTATATATGTGTATATATAAATATTATAGGACGCACGCCACGCGCATATACTATATATCGTTGGACACTTTTTGGATGGGCATTGAACTCACGTCAGATTTTATAGCGACACTGTCAACGCTACCATGAGATATATAATGTATATATGTGTGTATATATATATATATATATATATATATATATATATATATATATATATATATATATATATATAGGACGCATGCCACGCACATATACTATATATATATATCCTTTCATATAAAAGTATGGTGTATATGTATATATTCCCTAAACATTCCAAAACATTCAAAAATGCACAACGTTAATGTTCAAGTTTTCACTTCTGTCGGCACTCCCGGAGTGCAGCCCGCAGTTTTTTTGTCTACACTTATGCTTATCCCGTATCAGAAAATAACTACTTCTGACAGGTGATACTAAATGTAACAATAATTTTAAAATAATATAAACTTATTGAAATATATCGTTTAATTTCATTTAAAAGTATCTTTTCATCTAAAACTAACTTGAACACTTAATATTAACGTAATTAATTGGTTCTTGGACTTAATTTTCTTGTAAGTTGGCGCGCATTACAAAACTTACATTTTTATGGCAATACATGTCGAATTGAAAAACGTATACTGGCTAGACAGTGAGCCCAGTCGGTGGCACGTAACTAACTCCCGGAGCGGACGAGAGTAGTGATGCCTGTCCTAAGCTTTCTGCCGCCATGAATCTTTGCTGCGGGTATAGTTTGGTATTTATTATTCTTCTTCTTCTTTCGATGAGGCCTGCTAGGGACCACGTAACAATTTCAATTCTTCACACTTAGCTGTTTTCTCTTCCGTTCCCTCCAATATTCCCTCATCCTTTCACTATGCAGCTTCTTTCTGTCTTCGGACCACTTCGCACCAGGTTTCTTCTGCAATCTTCCTTGGAATCCCTCCATACTCAATATCCTCTTTCTAAAAATCTCTCTGTTCAGCGTTTCTTCTTCTTTAATATTATTTCTTTCTAAATGGTATTTATTCTGTTTATATTATTATCTTTCCATTTTGAAAAAAAAACTTTTCTTTTTTGTATTTCCGTACGCTCAAGTTCGCAATTTCGGTCCGATTTGATTAAAACGTGTTACAAAAGTCTATTTCAGTAACAGATTGGACACGTTCCGCTTGTACCCAATAAAATCCGTTCTACAATTTCAAAATGGCGGTCATTCCAAATCATTGTTAAACCAAATCACAACATTTTCATCTTACACATTTTTGAAAATCTTTTTCGCAGCTGTCCTAAGCATTAGTTTTTGTGAGTAGATTAGCTATTTAAATTTTCAAATTAATTGCGTATTTTAAACGCTATTTAACGAATCGATGGTGAAATCAGATTTTCAGGAAAGTAAAAGATAAAATTTATTGTTTGAAACTCGGTTCCATGACGCTGCTGTGATTATTTAAATGTAGGCCTACGCTTTGTCTCGCAAAGTACGATGGCTTTGTCAGAAATACTGACAGAACGACATTCTGCTGTCACAGAGCGAAAGTTGGTTCACGCATGCGCGATACGCATTCACACTTTATGAGTTTAGGCTTCTTTGTGCCGCCGCCGAGCCATTGTATTGCATGCGAATATTTATTGAATACTATAATTTGTGTCCGATCAAACATAACAGCTGTTGATCCGTTTAATCTTCCCGGTACTTTCTCCGAACTATCTCGCTTCGGGCTATGCCGTCATTAGTATAAACTTGTCGATATTCGGAGCGTTTATGATGACTGTAAAACACACGTTACTGTTTTATAGGCTGTCATCGGATATAAACGTACTGGAATGATGACTCTTATGCAAGAGATGTGAGCGCTCACTCCTGGTGACATCTTGCGGCAGAGTCGTCAACTACACTTAAATATATAATAGTGATCAACGCACAGCCGAAACTATAACAGCTAGTGACTTGAATTGTTCATGGTACCTTAGTACCTCCATGTAGGGGTGTACTACGAAACATTTTCCAATATTCATCTCCTAATGGGGTAAAATGAAGTAAAACTGTTTACCCCTGGAAAATATATGTTTTTGGTCGAATCTTCTTAAAACGTAATATAATTACTCTAAAATCCAAGTAATGAAGTATATTTTCCACCATTTTCCAAAATTTATTGAATACTGCAACATAACAGCTGTTGATCCGTTTAATCTTCTCGGTACTTTCTCCGAACTATCTAAATATATAATAGTACTGTGTATTTTCTCAATCGTCTTCTCGCTGTCCTTGCAGCTTGCAGCGTTCTTAGCGACAGATAGTGTAACTATTTGTACTTTAGCTTCTGATATCGAGAAAGCTTTTTATAACGGTGGCTGTACGTCTAGTTCCTTTATATTCAAGATGGCTGTGGAACTAGGCGACTATTTCAGAAATATATTTATTCTCTAAATTTACTGTCGGACTCACTCGTGCGTATTCGTAATTCTTCGTCTTATTTGGTAGCATCTTCGTGTCGTTTTCAAGGGTTTTACTCCACCTACAAAAATTGTACATATTCAGTGGTTAAGTTCTGTTGCGTAGATAACAATATTTTATACAAAAACAGTACACAAACTTTCTCGTTTCGATAATTTCAACAAAAAATTTATTGCGATTGGGGATCGTTATGTTTTTTTACTCACAAACTTCCCGTCTTTTTTATTTCAAATTTCCTGCGTTTACGATATCAAACATAACGAACACTTTATGCTGAGTCCGAATATGTAACTTAAATCGTACATTACTTTTAAATTTTGTGTTTTTAAAAGACAAAAATCCCTTAAATTTTGGAATTTTCTGTTTTTAATCTGAATAGGTCATGTGGGGTATCAAATAAATGGAAATACCCCGCTGAAAATGAATATATCATTAGAATTTTACCTTTTATAGTTTCGAAAAGGTTTGAAGTGCTCAAGTATTATTTTTACTAAGATATAAGAAGGTATGAAATATGAACACATTTTAAAAAACTTATTTTATTTTCCAGTTTGCTATAGTGACTGAAGTTACGGATACATTCATAGGGTATGCTACGTACCAGTGGTATATATTTGTGCAAAACCTGATAAACCAATTTTGCCTTTATTTAAATGAATTTAAACCGAATGATTATTATACTACAAGATAGCAAAAACAAAAATGTTAATAAAACAACAAAAAAACGCTGACCAACCTATTTTTTTTTAACTTTTCAAACGTGGCACAAAAATCGATTTTGGTAATAGCTTTGACAATTCTTTCAACAGTTTCAAAATGGCGGTCATTTCAATTACCAGCAATTTATAAATTGATTGCCGCTTAAATATTTTTGAAAATTTCATTTCACAATTGTAATCAGCGTTAGAAACTGCATAAATTAGTGTTTTGAATGTTACAAAATCCGTTGAAATTAAGACATTTAATTTGACGGCGGTCAGGGTTTATTTTCGTATTTTCAGTGCAAGGGTTAAAAGTTAATATATGCAGATTTTATTGCTGATTATGGTGATGAAATCAGAATTTCAAAGTATGATAAATAGACCCTAAAAATACTTTGGAAATGCGCTTGAATCACGTCTGCGACAGAGTTGCGTGCCGTGATTATTTATGTTTTTTTGATCAGTAGTAATACTTTCAGGATTTCAGTCTCATTTCTGTGAGAAGTATAAACTGGTTTCATTCGTTATATTCACGGGATGATTAATTCTTCAACAAACTGACCTTTAACTGGGGCGCTTGTCTCCTGTTGGAAGATGATTTGATACAATCACAGATTAAGTTACGGTAGCGAATGGCACCCACAAATATTTAATTAGATACAGCTTGTTAATTAAAAAAATGACAAAGTCAGCATCCCTGAAATGCAACCTTTACTTGGAGACGATTTCTAAACTGAACCGGTTGACATTTGGGCCTTCGTTACATCAACCAGCCGGTATCGATATCTCGATTATCCTCGCCATTATACAACATATAGGCAACAAATCATAGTGACGTATTTGGGTTAGGTTAGGTGATACCTAAGTTCGTCCGATTTAGGCGTTCATTTTCGGGAATAGGTTACAATCTGTGTTTGGGGAAAACATGTCGTGGTGCACACGCTGACGTGATGTAAACAAATTCCAGAATACCACACGGTGAAACATTTTTGTGAAAATATGTTTTTTTTCATTTGACCTATCTTAAAGAAGCTCTATAACTTTATCCATAAACAGTTAACATATAATGATAACAGGCGAGAATGAAATAAAACTTTGAATAGTAACAAGCGGCCTCTTGGTCTAGGGGTATGATTCCTGCTTTGGGTGCAGGAGGTCCCGGGTTCAAATCCCGGAGGGGCCCCATATTTTTATCGGTTCGATATTAACATCGTTTAATTATGTAAATAAATGTTTGTATATATTTATATTTTTATCTTTATATTTTACTAAATAGAGCATATTACCAATTTAAATATAAAATCGTGGAGTACAGCTGTCTTTAAAACCAGCATAAATTAACATTAAACTTAAAAAATGTTTACTGTGAAAGCGAAACTAAACTCTGAACGCTATCAGATTCGTAGTATTAATTAATAGTAAAATTAAAAAACTAAAAACATCGAGTCATAAATATTTTTAACGGTCGCCATATTGAAACGGATGAATTGATTTTAACGACATTTTCAAAAAAGTTATACTGGATCGGCGCTCATTTCAAGGTCACGTATTTGGGTTATGTATTCAAGATAGCTGCTTAAATAGCTCATTTTTCAATTGAAATCTGTCTAATCTTATACTTGTTTCCATCATGGTGATCTGTATTAAATGTTACATGAATTGACATTTACTGTCAATTCAAAATTTGCTGTCGTTTTGAAATGGATATTACTGAATAATAGACTTGTAATGTTTATAGTTTTTTTTATTTTGTTTTAGAAAACAGCTGTGCCCTACGAATATGAAGCTACATTTTGAAAAACCAACCACATGTAACGTCACGCATTGTGCCAACTACCGCACGATAATTAAGATTTGCTGTCTAGTTACAATTATACAAGTCCCAATTACAGGCAATTGTTCTTTTTTCAATTATTCTCAGCAATTCACTTTGTTTGACCTTCATCTTCACCTTCATGGCTTCCTGCGTTCTCTATCTTTTTCATCTTTCCATACAGTCGCTGTTAACTACGCCAGACTGTTTACATTGCCAGACGTAAAAATTAAAAATTCAGATTTCTATTTGATTGTGTTCGGTAAAATCAAGCAGAAGTGTTCATTATTGCGCCGTTATAGGCCCATTTACGAGGTCCGTGCCAAATGGTCACTGATGACGAGCACATTACAGTATTGCGCACATTACAAGAAGATAAGATAAAGATAAGGCGGAATTTCTGATTCTACAAGACGATAAGCAGCTCTAAATAGTTTAAACTCAAATGTTTACAGATATAGAATAATTTTTTGTGATTTTTTTCTATTCGCGTTTTAAGATGTTCACCTGTACGTGATATTCAGTTGTTTTGGTTTTGAGAATTTAATTTCAATTACGTCATCGAAACAGCTGATTGCAGCAATAATTGGGTAACACATGTGGTCTGAGTTAAGTGGCCATATGTTCCAGCAACAATACTGCTATTTTAAGCTGTAATTGCTTCGAAGCTGTTTTTGGAGAAGTAATTACTGGTAGTCACTGCTCGGACTAGCTACTAGTGGCTGGTTAAAAATAAACAGTGATTTTATTTGTTATTTTAATATATCAGTGCTTGTGTGCCACAAGGGAGTGTACTGGGGCCTTTACTGAACTTGTTATACACAGTTAATTTGCCACTGGATGAAGAAACCATATCGGCTACATTTGTAGACGATACTTCTATTCCAGCTGTTGGCGACAGTGTTAAAGAAGTAACAGAAAAACATGCTGAAAGTTAATGTGTAGAGCAAAAGATGGCGTATGAAATTTAACTAGTTTAAGTAAGTCTATTAATCTTTCTTATAGAAAAGAGAAAGAAGTGTCAGTACTAATAAATAGTACAATTATTCTATATAGAAAGGAAGATGAATATTTGGAAATGAATTTGGATTCAAAGCTGGACTGGAAGTCACACATTACAAAGAAAAGAAAGGAGCTTGAGATTAAGATCAAGAATATGTATTTAAATATAATGAAGGATTAAGTATAAGTAATAAATTACTTTTATATAGTCACGTTCTTAAACCGGTGTGGAGCTATGGACTGCAAATTTGAGGATGTACCCATATAAAGAAAATTCAGATTATTCAAAACAAAATACTTCGGATGCACCGTGGTACATACGCAATGAAAATATTCACAGAGACCTTAAAGTGAACACGATTGTTGATGAAATCAAGGCAGTAGAAACGAAGCATGAAAAACGACTCCAAACCCATCTAATGCTAGTGTTCAGCAGATGCTAGCACATAGGACTTGGTGCAATAAGAGCCATTCAATGGAATGAACACCTGACACACAGTGATATACTTTGAGTTATAACTGCTAGATAAGTTTGTACTTAGTTGTAGTCCTCAATAAAGATTAAAAAGAATATAAAAGCCAAAAACTACTCACTGTCTCACATCATGAGTTCTTGAGATCTAAAAAGAGATCTGATATTTGGTGCAATAAAAAAATATTTTTAAATTTTTTCCAATAAATATAATTTTTACTTTTAATCCAAAAGTAAACTTAAGGGATAAGAAATCGAATTCAAATATGTTAGACGTTTGAAGGACATATCTACGAACCGTACATGTTCAAAAGAATCAATACTTTATTGTAAATATTGTAG
The DNA here is from genome assembly GCA_022606455.1 of Callitettix versicolor. Lineage (NCBI taxonomy): Eukaryota > Metazoa > Arthropoda > Insecta > Hemiptera > Cercopidae > Callitettix > Callitettix versicolor. The sequence goes on along the minus strand of CM040185.1, from coordinate 79,207,554 downwards.
AAATTATTACAATTAATGATAAAAAAATCTCGGGGGGAAATTTCAACTTTAAAAACCTTTCTTTATGAACACAATTAAAAATAATTGGATTTAATAAAAGAATATTTTAATAATTATTTAAAGAAAAAGTTAAAAAAATTAATGCACCACTGACAAAAAAGTATAAAATAATTTCTCCCGATAATGTGTGATTGTGGATTTTTAATTGCTATGAAAATACTTGTAAGATTTAAAACGAAAAGCATGGGGCGCATTGAAATGGATTAAATGCTAGAATTCGTAATGCAGATAAACTAGCTTCTAATTTAATAGATGGAATAATCTTTCATTACATATTGGATGCGCCCCACTTTTTCCGTTTTAAATTTTGCAGTTATTTTCATAGCTAATACAAATTCCCAATCACAAATTTTCAGGACAATACTACAATATATGCATGTGCCTATGAGAAATTATTTTATACTTTTTAGTCTGTTTTAAAATGGTGGTACAGTAGAGTCCCGCTTATCCGACCTTCCGTTTAATCCGACCTAGCCTCAAAGAGCAATATTTCAAGCAATTTAAAAGATTTGTAGCGAAACCGAATGTACAATGCCCGAGCGCCACTTTTGTATCAGGCCTTTACGCCTACGTGTAACTTATGCACTCAGCCGATGACCTATATTCTTTTCAAAAGAAAGACGGGGTCGACCACCCTTATACCTGTTCTGTTTGTTCATTTCCGTCTTTTAGTATCAATTCAGATTCGTGGAAGAGTTGATATTTAGAGTGCATTCTGCTTGTGTGCGTTTCACGTATTTTTTTTTAATTCGCTGTCTTCTAAAAGCTAAAATATATTTTACTTCTCATGAGATTGCGAGATGTAGCGGCGAGAAAACGTCAAACAGTTGTAAACAATAAACAATTACACACTTTTGCCGTCAAGTTTGATGATTTGACGCACTGCTCTTTATTACTGCAGTGAGATTCTGTGTGATGTTTTATGTTTTAGTACAATACATTTAGTAATAATACATGTAATTCAAAGTTTTTTAATGTAATAACTTCAATTCAATACTTTTAAACGTTTTTTATATTTCTCCGTTTAATCCAACCAGGCCGCGTCCGGTTTAGGTATGATTAACGAGACTGTACTGTATATTAAAAAGTTGTTTTTTCTTTAAATAATTATTTCCTGCTTTTTGGTTATAATATACCCGTTTGTTGTTATTTTCTGGAAAATAAAATAATTAAGCAAAAAAATTATAAGGTAATGAACCACCGTCTCGATCGCTGTTGCTTGAACCGTTTCGCGCGTTCGACATGGCGCTGCTTTTTGGGAACGTCTTCAATGAATTCGTAGAAACTGTAGTGAATTAAATTTCTACAATTGCGTCACTAACGCACTGTTCACTATTAATGATATTTTAATATCTTTTTATTGAAGTGATTAAAATGTCAACGTATTGCTCATTTTGTGCGCGTGATCGCACAAGTTTTGCGTCGTTACTGAAGTGTCGATTGTTTCACTGCTCTCGACTCGATATTTAAAGGTGTATTATGTGTGCGCCGATAAACAAACAAACAGAAATACAACCAGACAAGAAAGTGAGGTTATATTGCATTGTCACCAGTTCTGAGCTATGTTAACTTTTCAAGCCTCTAGCTCATCGGGAAGTTAGTTTAAAATCGATTGCAAAATTTGTACCGAACACACCAATAGACAAGAACGCGAATTATTAAAAACGTGGTAAAAAGTAATTTTTGGAAAGACATTCAAGAAGGTTTGATTTTATTACAAACATTTTTTGTGACATATATAAATGATGGAATAATAGTGTAATAGTTGTGGGTTTCATGGTATTTAAATTACAGCACTTCCTATGCAAACATACTGCGAATAGGAGCAAGGAAAAATCTACGTTTTTTCATTACATTAGTTCAAGTTGCATAGTGTATCCGTTAGAATGCGCTACCGAGCATCGTGTCGGTTTGGGTAATTACTAAGAGCTCCCATTAATTTGTGCAAATCATGAACAATAAGATGAAATCCATTTGTAAATGGTACCACTATTAATAGACAAGTTCGCTTCTGTTGTGTAACTTAATAGCACAAAATTACCAAAATAAATATCAAGGCATCCTTGAAATGCTTTTACATCGATTACACAGGCTGTGAAAGTACAGTTATTCAGTTACCACACGCCTGCAATCAGCTGATCTCATTATTCAACAATTATCACAATAAATGCAGTTTCTAGTAGTCGTATCAGTTTGTTTATTACTGTTTGTGGCGCGATCTACGTTCTGTTTTAACAGCTGTGAGACGTAATTAGAACTTTGTAGAATTAATGACAGTCTTTTATAGCCTATATTAAACTGAAGAATAGTTACATATGCGTATATAGTACTGAATATCTTTGTAGTTTATCGAGAAATAGGTTATTCATTATGAAGATTTATGAAACTTTATCTATAACTAGGGGCTCTGCCCCTCATACGCCCGAGTGGCCTTCTATGACTTGTCGCTCCTCGCCACGAGATCTTAGTTGGGGACCTTCTACCTTTATTCTCAAGAGGAAAAATTCTGTTTTTAAACGCATACATACTTCAGTAAACCATTAATAATTAGAGTGCAATTAATAATTGCACGCTGTCTCATTGCCGTGATTGAAGCGAAATTCCAATAATTGTTTTCATTGTACACTTTTTGAAGCGAAGCTTTTAATGTTAACTTTGCCAAGAGGAGTGAATAGAAAAAAGTCTGCCGAACGGAAGAATGAAACGGAAATATGGAACGAACAAGCAAACGAATTTCGTCTCTCTATTTCTGTCTCTTTTTTTCTTCTTCCTTTTCGATAAATGTACACGCGTATTATATGAAAACGTTGTATAGCTTTGGTTTCGATATTTTCCTTAGTTGAAGAACACGTACACGTTGTAACCGTTTATAATAAATTCGAAATCAATATAAATTGTAATAATAATTGTTGTTAACATGGCTAGTTCTTAACAACATAACCTGAAACTTATTGTAGCCTACCAGCTGTTCAGTGAAATCAGCTGATCGTTACGAATTAATATAAAACAACTGATCTTTTATTATAACCACAGTAAATAATATCTAAGCTAGGTTCACGTATTTATTTAAGTAAACAAAACAAGATATTTGTAACATATGTTCAAACTAATTTTATATTCAGAAAAGATATTATTAACAAAAGCCTCGCTTCTGTCGGTAACTCCCCGAATTCTACACGTTTACTTTTTATGCAAAGCTGATATCACGTACATATCAAATGGCATTAAACGTACATATCCGCGTGAATTGTCATTATAAACTTAAAATTACATTGAACATTTTTAATACCAATTTTTAATACAGGTTATAATGATGACTCCGGTAAAATAAGACCTTCGAAATCGTGTAAGATAAATAAAGTTGTGTTTCTTTTAACGATTCGAAATGACCGCCATTTTGAAACTTTTGGACGGATTTTGCTGGGCAACGAACTTGTCCAAGCTTTTGCCATACTCGAATTGTGTACCAGTAATGAATCAAAGCGCTACTAATTAGAATATGTATTAAACTTTCAAATTACATTGGCAAAAAAAAATGAACCCTGTACGCCGTCGTACTTATTTTCTTAATGAACACACTTTATGAACGAAAAATAAGTTATGAGCATTCGTTTAGTCTCTAGCAATGTAAACACACACACACACACACACACACACACACACACACACACACACACACACACACACACACACACACACACACACACACACACACACACACACACACACACACACACACACACACACATACACACATTATTTTATACACATTAGAGATAGAAAGAGACATTTAACTTGATTTACTGCCTTCATAAAGGCAATAACATAGAGGCAAACGTTTGATTATTAGATAATTTTATTCTTTCATTTAACCTTAAGAGGTAGATAGAGGGGGGAATGAGAGAGAGAGAGAGAGAGAGAGAGAGAGAGAGAGAGAGAGAGAGAGTTGGTTGGTTCTTACTAAGATTCGAATTGGAACCATCAGGATCTCTCTGCCATTTCGCCTCATCCTATTGCAACAAAAATACGTTCAAATTTTGAAGAAAATAGAATTAAAATATGTAGAAAATTAAAAAAATAAAACTGCATTAAAAAAACGAAATCAAACGGAAAACAGGCCTATTTGCAATAAAAATGAACTTAAACTTCATATTATTTTATCACATTCATCCTCACAATCGTGCAGCAAAAATAAGTAAATACCGGACATGCTCGAACGTGTACAGAGCACAAATACTTTAAGAAACACACATTCTTACAAAGTACTGTACTGTGCCAAGTTTCAAAAAAATCACTTTTGCTTCATTGTAATCACACCCTGTATCTCCGACTGCGACACCAGTAATGATTTGGAACGGTTTGCAGAGGAATGTATGTACAAGAATATGTACTCAACTGTGGTATGCCGGAAATGATAGATTGCCATATTTCTTCCGTAACGTAGCTTCCAATGTATAAAATGTTTACAGTCTACAAATACACGAAGAGTTATTTAATTACAACATTTCAATAAAAAATATAACGTTATGAAATGCATAAGATTATACAGCTGATCAGTACAACATCTAGTAAATGTAACCTTAAAATTGTAAACATAAAACAGCTGGTTTAAAATCGGCTGATCAGTAATGATAAAAAAACAGCTGATTGGATAAAACAAGTTTGTACACCTTCATTGACTGAACTATCAGTGTCATGTAATATTAGAACAAGAGACGTTTGCAATTATAGAATTACTTTGTTTCATTTCCGTTTCACTATTTCCGGCAGCATCAGCAGTATGGTATCACTTCTCTACTTCAATCAATGCTAATTGGCTACATCTGACACGCGCTCCAAATCCATCAGCTGCAATCTGTTCCAGTTAAAGCGGAGCGCAGATGTTCAGGAGTTTGGGTTCCGGTAGGCTGCTATGGTGATCAGGTATATTTTAAAACACGTAATAAATAGATTTGCAGCGTGGAGGGACTGTTTCTGTAATCACTTAAAAAATAAATAAAATAACGTATGGCACTTTGTCATCGCCTAAGCAACGTAGGAACTGAGTTACACAACCTAGTTCCGCTTACTAACACAAAAACAACCAGGCTAGAAATCCCTCAATTCTCTCCAGGCTTGAAAAGAGCCTTAGCCTGCGAAACCTAATTCACTGCCGTCAACCAAAACTCACTTCCGATTCGCAATGCACTTGTATCCCGGGTCTGTACTACGCTAGACTAATACACTTCTGTCCATGCACTACTGCCGGCGTGTCAAATCGCATCTCCTGGGTACAAAAGCTTCATTCTGATTGGTGCGTTCCTTCTCTAGTTTTAACAACGAGATTCTGAAAAATTATGGTGCCCACCATAATTTCGATACAGGTCGAAAATCGTTGTTCGGCAGCACACCGAGGAGGACCACCCACTACACAGCAACTTACCAACAGCACAAGACACCACAACTTGCTCGGGAGGAAATATAAGGGATCCGACCAACTCTCAACAAGGAGCCATTCTTTCACCATTCCTCGACAGCCTGCGGCCGATCTGGTAATTTCTTCTATTTCTCCCCTGACTGAAACATATCCCCAAACTGAATTCATTAAATTCTTCTTTCAAACAGTTTTTTTTGAATACAGTGAGTTAATATTTGTTTTGCCATTCTCTCATATGACATTCTGAAGATATTAATTATATATTTTAAGTACAGATCCAACGTATACGACAAAACAGGTGAAGATCATTAATATAATGGCAGCAATATAAAACAACTTTACTGATTACTTTACTTTACTGATTACAGCAATATAAAACTGATTACTTTTTATCACTACACAGCAGCTTACCAGCAGCACAAGACACACAACTTGCTCGGGAGGAAATAGGAGGGATCCGGCCAACTCTTAATACGAGTCGCCCGGACTTCTATTTCTTCCTTGGGGTAATGCCTTCAGAAGTGAAAATTGGTATAGGTCGTATTCACTCAATAATTTAACTACACAAATTTAGAAAATACACATTTTTAAAATTAACAATAACAGTAGACATAACCTCAATTGAAATGATATTGAAGCAACAGCTGTTATGCGAAATCAGCTGTTTAGAAGTAGTTACTTCAAATCTTCGTTTGTACAAGAACGCATATATGATGTGAGGTATGCGTTACGGAAACAAGCGTGACGAGAAAACAAATGTTTTGTCTACTGCGACCATAGACGTTTTCAAAAAATGTAATTGCTGCTGAAACAACAAAAAGTTTCCCAATCGAATAATTGTCTAAACTAATGTTGAATGAACCTATTCACAAAATTCATTTATGAATTTTGAAGCACCTTTAGCAAAATCCAGTTACGAATGATAACTCAAAAATATTAAATTGTACAATTATTTTATCAGACTTTCCTCTATACTTTTAAAAAAATAAAAATTCATTAATGCTTTCTTCGGAACACTATTTTTTCCTTTTAATTTTTTTACGCTTAAATAAGTTATTTTTGCTATTTTATTCTGTTTTTTACACCTTACTGTGGTAATCCGCTAAAATCAAATTTCAACCACACTATAAAATCGTGACCGAAGCCAGTAAGTCATAAATATTGCGCCTTAGCTGTGGCTTATCCGTTGTTGCCCTTTTTACTCATGTTGGTTGACTCGCTTTCGATTACTTGATCAAGTCCCACTCCGGAAATATTTGGCAGAAAAACAGCTGTTTCTGAAATTCCAGCGGATGACATCAACGACTTCCTCCGGTAACCACAAGCAATGCAACCCACTTCTGGCTGCTATTGTCTTCGACATCATTAGCTACGTCATCGGTGATATTTGGAAGGCCACGGTTTTATTGTGACTAACGGAAACGGTCACGCCTGATCGGAATGCGTTTGCGAAACTCAATTAAAACCACGATTTTCATCAAATGCCCGCCTCAAGTACGCGTTTTAGAGTTGCAACCGAAATCTAAGCGTAGTTTCTCAAAAACAGCGCATACGATTTTGCTCACATTTTGTCAGTATATCAGTGTTGGAAAAAACATATTTTTGCGTTAAAAGAAGGTAAATCATGGTTTCTACGGAGATTGTTTTGTGTGTCAAGTCCTCTGTATTAAAAAAGAAACTAAATTGCAAAACTACAATTTAAAAACTTTACTTATTGATATTTCAAGTTTATGAACTGAAAAAATCTAACGCTCAAATTATTTCAGTTTAGGTTAGTTGTAACATCGTTTAACTAACGTTTAACGTTAACGTTTAATATTTTTTGCTAAACGTTAAACAAAAACAGTCAAGAGTGGTGGAGGACAAAATGCAATATTTATTGCTAACAGTAGGGCCTATATTTGCTGCTTCATTGCGGTATTTTTCAGATAATAAAAATTACAGTTCATTAATTTGAAAGGTAACTCAAATATTTTGTTTCAATGTAAATTATAGTAAGCTTGTATATTTTAAAGAGAAGCTTTTTGTTTTTTAGATGCAAGTTATTGTTATTGGTATAATACAATAATTTTTCGAAAATGGCAAAATTACAGTTACATTTTTAGGCTGAAGCGCGAAATACTCACTCCTGGCATTAAGTTATTGTAATCAGATAACTGACTACGTAAAGTTCGTTTTTACCCCATTTTAAACCTTTATGGACTTTGGAAAACACTTTCCTTGTAGGCCTGTAAAGCGATAAATAAATACGTACACCAAATTCCTATGCCTTTTCGATCTGGAAATAAAGAAATAAAATGTAAAGTTCGTTTCTGCAAAAATGTTAATTCTTTAGGGGTGGATTTTTTTAAAACGTCTTAACGAGCGTTTTAGACGTTAAATAAAGCTGTGTGCCAAGTTTCATTGTAATCCGTTTGGTGGTTTTGGAAAAACCGTGATTAGTCAGTGAATGGTATTTGGTTTATATATATATATATATATATATATATATATATATATATATATATATATATATATATATATATATATATATATATATATTATTTATAGTATATATATATACCCACAGAAGTGCAGAGTAGCCGCATCTATTGAGAGGATTTAGATTTCCCTCACGGTACCCGAGTCTAACACACACTTACACTTACAACACTACACTTACGACTTTAACACTTTACACTCACATTTACATTTAGGGAGGCGATAATAGCCTCAATGTGCCTTTCTGCCTTAAAATATATATATATATATATATATATATATATATATATATATATATATATATATATATATATATATATATGTGTGTGTGTGTGTGTGTGTGTGTGTGTGTGTGTGTGTATTGGTTTATTTATTTCATTAAAATGTTTCTTAATTTTGGTAAAAATTATGAGTTTTCTCTATTTTTAATATTTTAATAAACGTGGAAGTACTTTCTCAAAGAAAACAAATATTTATCAGTGGTTCAGATTGAAAGCTAAATTTTAATGAAATCCTCTCTCTCTCTCTCTCTCTCTCTCTCTCTCTCTCTCTCTCTCTTTTTTCTCTCTCTCCCCCTCTTTCTCTCTCTTTTTTCTCTTTCTCTCTCTCTCTCTCTTTTTCTCTCTCTCCCTCTTTCTCTATTTTTTTCCCTCTCTTCTCTTTCTCTCACTCTTCTCTCTCCTCTTTATCTCTATCTCTTTCTCTCTCTCAAGACAAAATTCAACATTTACACTCATTAATAGGCCTACTTCCCACCGAAACACCTTTTATTTTATGAAACGCAACAAATTTGACACTCAAATACACTTGTGGTTACGAAACTGGCGTCATCACACGCGTGAAACACTCGAGTACCACATCTCCACAGCGATACTTTCTCTCTTCTTAATAACCACAAAAAGCATATTTTAATGGCTCGGCAATTACGGGCTTGCTAAGGTGGAGAGCGCTCTATGATCGTACTATGATATTAGGCACTATGAAATGGGCAATTTGTAAACGCCGTATGTTAGGGGTTCTGGCAGTAGCCTGCGCATTTATAAACACATCAGAGATACGGTTATGTTACAGCTGTAGGCCTAATCATTTAAGTCTTATGTCACGTTCATGAAACAGTAAGGGCCTAATTGCTTTCTTAACTAAATTTGCAGAAAATTTCTATTGAAAAGTGAACTACCGTAACATTCAAAACTTTGTATATTTTGTTTTTCTAAAATTTTGGTCGTTTAAAGATTCTTAACTCAAATTAGGGCTGCAAATTTTAAAGGAACAGTGAATACATCTTACGGCTCTATGTAAAATTTTTGTAGGTGGAGTAAAACCCTTGATAACGACACGAAGGTGAGACGAGGAATTACGAATACGCACGAGAGAGTCCTACAATAAATTTAGAGAATAAATATATTTCTGAAATAGTCGCCTAGTTCCACAGCCATCTTGCGGCACTGAATATAAACGAACTAGACGTACAGCCACCGTTATAAAAAGCTTGCTCGATATCAGAAGCTAAAGTACAAGTAGTTACACTATCTGCCGCTAAGAACGCTGCAAGCTGCAAGGACAGCGAGAAGACGTTTGAGAATATTAATAGTACGATTTACTACTTAATTGTAGTTGAACACTGCAGCAAGATGCCATCAGCAGCGAGCGCTCACATATCTCTCATAAGTTTTATCATTCTAATACGTTTGTATTCAATGTTTGCGGCTATTTTTTTCAATTATCGTTTGTTGTTCGCAGCTTATAAGATACATTATTCGCTTAACAGTTTAGTAAAATATTGTAGGCCTACTGAAAGTACTTCAATACCGTGAAAGTGCTTATGTTCTTATGTGTCAATTTATTTTCATAATTTTTTATTGCATTGGAAGAACTGTTTAATTTCAGTTGTTCAAGATAAGTAAAACATAACCTATTTATTTGCTAACTTTACACTGAACTGTAATTGCAGGTTATATGAAAAAAATTAGCATATTTTATTATTAAAGAAATAATAAAATATGCTATTTTTTTCATATAACCTGCAATTACACATACATATAAATACACAATTACATATAAAATCGTGAGACACTGTGTGGAATTTCGGAACACACCAGTTTTTTCTCAGTATAGATTCTCACAGTAGCTTTATTTTGTTGCAAATTTGGTACATGGTTCTTAGTATATTATCAAAATCTTTTGAACGTCTTTTGACAAAGTATGCCGATTTTATCGGTAACTTCCAAGTCGAATTTATTAAAAAAAAGTACACGTGTGGAACTCGGGGAGTTAACGACAGAAGCAAAGCTTTTGTTAATGCTGAATATATAATTAGTTTGAACATATGTTTACAAATATATTGTTTTGTTAAAATAAATAAATACGTGAATCTAGCTTAGATATTATTTACTGTAGTTGTAGTAAAATATCAGCTGTTTTATATTAATTCCTAACGATCAGCTGATTTCATTGAACAGCTGATAGGCTATAATAAATTTCAGGTTATGTTGTTAAGAACTAGCAATATTAACAACAATTATTATAAACGTTTTTATTAATTTCGAATGTATTATAAACGGTTACATTGTGCACGCGTTCTTCAACTAAGGAAAAATACCTCAACCAAAGCAGTATAATGTTTATATAATAAGCGCAAAAAGGAGGAAGAAAAAGAAAGAATCAGAAATAGAGAGATGGAATTTGTTTGCCCATTCGTTATTATTTCCGTTACATTCTTTCGTTCGGCAGACTTTTTTTCTATTTCCTCCTCTCGCAAAAACTAACATTAAAATCGTACCTTCAATAAAGTAAAAAAGTTAATGCAATGTTTTTATAAAATAATAATTTTTTTGTGAACATAAACTATTTTCTTACATCATTTTGATTAGTCAATAATTAATCTAAATAAGGAAATGTCAGAATCAGCTGTTTTACAGGTGCACTTGATTTACTGCCAGGCAACTCCTAATCTGTTCATTTGAAGTCGTTCACATCTGTGGTATAAATGGCACTGGTTTTACGTTACGCACAGTTTTTTATTTCCTCGTTGCATAAAAGCGTAAAAACTATTAATGTCTATTCGTAGCCAACGCCTCCTGTAGCCAGTTAATTCTATCTGACATGACGTAACAACTTTTGATTTTGTAATGCTATGTAGTCTAGTGAATTTCAAAATGAAGCCTAAAACTATTTCAGAGGGCAGTAAAAAAATCAAGTTTAGGGGGAAAATGTGCGCGTGGGTATATCGAACCCCAATCCTCCGTCTACCAGCCAGAGACCACCCCTTAGGCCACGCTCAACCACTTCAACAGTTTTAAAACGGTAGTCAACACAAATCTTAACAAAAAAAGTAGATTTACTTTTTTGGAAATTCTAAATGAAATTATCAGCGGTCAGGGTTATTTTTTTAAATTTTTAATTCAATTTAAAAGTTTATAATGCTGTTATGTTAAAATTTTAAAGCTTATTACGATTATGAAATTATCATACTGCTGCTTGCGGCGATTGTTTGTACTGAATTTTAGTTAATTTTGACAAAATCGCTAGAGCATATTTTGATAAAATACGATTGTAGAAAATTTTTAAGAATGAAACACGAAATATCTGCAGTCTTTACCAACAAGATATTACTTAAACATCGGTTATCATATTAACTCACGAAGTAACCTAAACTTGTCCATATCCATCACCTACATGACGGAAGATTAGTCTTCCGATCTGTGATTTACAGAGAAGATTCGCTACTTGACACAACCCACATGTTATCATCTGTGATGTACGAGCATAGCCTAGCACAATCGTGGCAGCAATTATGTATTTACACGGTCGGCCCGGAAGCGTGACCAGTTAGTGTTTAATCTGTGCGAAAGAAAAACGTTTTGAAAGCAATCCTTGAGGCGGTTTATTTAAACAAATTGCTTATTTGTACGTTGATTTATCACGTGTTTACCGTTTTCCCTTTTTTTGACAGAAGCTGAGAAAAAGCTGGATATTTACCCATCGCTTGAAACTAGGGAATATTTGCGGGTTAATGTGGACATAACGATGGGTATGTGCACACATTTTTTAACAAACTAATGTTATCTTCATAATCAACATTAAAATCTGCAATTTATTCGAATTTTAAACTTTCAGGCATGAGAAGAGACCCGCATGGATAGGTTATATCTAGATTTTAAAACTGGATCTAGAGCCCACATCCCCTAGCCACGCAGCCTCGGCGTAGGATGAAGGGATCTAACCAGAGCAAACATTTTTTTAAATAATACTATTAAATACACTATAACTAGCTTTACTACTTAACCAGCCGTTTATTGTCTAATAATTATAATAGTTTATAAGGTTATTGTCCAATGTCACAGCACCACACCTAGAGTCAACACTATGAACCCTAAACCAACTCAAAAGGCTCTCACTAGCTCTGCGTTGACAAGCAGCTGAAGTACTTCAACATTTTGGTATTGATGGAGTCGAAACTCAATTTTTTTGGCTTGCTTATGTATAGGGTGCGACAGTCAAACCTGCGTTTTGAAAAGACTGTAGAAGGCTAGAAAATGGGCTGGGCTAGTTGTCAAGGTTAACGTTGAGTTTCCCACCTCAAAGCGTTTCAGTCGCCATGGAACAGTGGACAACGATCGTTTGTCGTGAAAGCGTTTTACCAAAGCGGAAACGCTCATAGGCGTGGGTAGCTATGAAGCATACCCGACCTCACACTATGCGTTTTTGTCTTGTTGAGGTACCTAAAGAGAGTAAATTGTATGAAGAACGACCTCGTATAAACTCAAGGCAAGAAACCGCCTGACAATTCAAAAAACTTCCTCAGCTTATGTGCTCCGTGATGCGGTGAACAACTTCAGAAATCGCCTGCAAAAGGCATTAATCGGGATGGACACCTTCATGTTATTTTTAAACAATGAATAATAATGTTTATGTTTCTCAAATGCTTTTTAATGTATAATAAGTTGTTATCACGCAGAATAATTGGTTCAAAGAGATCCAGAGCGATTTAGAAGAGTTAAATTTGACGGTGCCTAAAATTGAAAGTAGAGCAGAAAAAAGGATTATATGGAATAAATATCTGCGATTCAAGCTAACAATATGTGAACGAAAGACCTACACCATAACTGATGAACAAAGGGCAGCCAGGTCGGACAGGATGAAGAAATTTTGGAAACGGAAGAAGAGGATGAAACGCTTGTCTCTCAATAGCGATATTTTGGGCTTGGAGGTGTATGGACTGATTAAAGTACTCCAATGAGGGCGTAAACTATTTTAAAAAAAGCTGGTATCAATAAAATTTTGAAAAATTCATCCAATTATTATTCACAGCCTTTTTAAAAATGCAGGTTTGACTGCCGCACCCTTTCGACTTCTACTGGTTCAATCTTGTGGCTTGCTTATGTATTTCAACTTCTACTGGTTCAATCTTGTGGCTTGCATATGTATTTCAACTTCTACTGGTTCAATCTTGTGGATTGCCTATGTATTTCAACTTCTACTGGTTCAACCTTCAAATCCCTATGAATGGTACCATTACTGACGTACGAAGCAGCTTTCACTATATACCTTAGTACTTTATTTTGAAAAGTCTGAATAATTTTAATATTAGACTTCTCGTTGCAGCCCCAAAGTTGTACACCGTCTCAGCACTTGCTTATATGGCAATAGTTTGTCCTTTTTCAATGAGCCAGTGTATTATCTCTAGTTGGATGCCAAGTGGTTTGCGTGTTTTCTTAACGTGTTCCTTCCAGCGTAGCTCGGCGTCAAGGGTTGTGACCAAATTATCAATGCCAAGATATTCTCAACTATTAGCATGCAGTACTATATGTCTTTCAATATAGACTGGCTGTGATGTAATGTAAACGAAAAACGCTTTAAGCCGAAAACAAGAAAATAAACAAATATCTGCTCTTGGATTAAATTTCATAAAATGTCTTTGTAAAGGATTGGTCTCATTAAGCGTGATGCGTCATTTTTTATACTAAGAAGTGACATGGTCAACCGCTTTTTCGAAAATGGACGAAATATTAGATCACGAATACTTCAGGGCATATATGCTTATTATAATCAAAATGTTAACGTGAAGAAACTGATTCTTAAACAGCTGTTCAGCGATGACGAATTACTACATTAGTCAAATCAGTATTTCAATAACATTAGATAATTAAAATAAATTAAATAAATACATTAATTTGACTAGTATACTTTTAAATTCTTTAACGATTATTAATTTAATTTGTCAAAACTTACCATTTTTTCTTTGTAGTTATGCTAGTTTTTTTTTAATATCGTTTAATAAAGGCTGTAAATAAATTAATAAAACTTTATTAGTTTAAATTATCGGATTATTTTTTCTAAACACAAGTAGAATAGCAATAGTATAATTGAATTAGTGTTAAATATGGGATAAACCGAAATCAGGAAATTTCTTTTTCCCTACTTTGTAGATGGGAGCGAAGCCTGGTGGTGGATGGACGCATCTGTGTTGGTTTATAGCATCTGACTTGGAAGTTTGGCCAACCCTGTAAAAAAGATTTCAATAAATAAAAATATTTTGAAGGCAGTGGCATATTTGCTTTTACTTTTTTTACTGTACTATGCATGTATTTTATGTGTGTGTGTGTTTGCGCGCGCGCGCGAGTATGCCAAAGAATGAACTTTGATAATTTTCCTGCATGACCCTTCATATATATATATACAAACACACACGCGCACGCGCGCGCACACACACACACACACACACACACACACACACACACACACACACACACACACACACACACACACACACACACTAATATGACTTCATTAATATGACTACATAACTTACAGTTCCTCACTGGACATTTACGGAATATATTAATCTCTTTTTTAACAAATTTCCATTGGAAAAATGAGCTATTTGGAGCGGCCATCGTGGTAATATCCAGATCCGGAAGCGATCCTGACTTCTTCTAGATTTTTGTTTAAATAGTCGTCAAAATTTGTGTACTTGCATGTGTGTGTGTGTGTGTGTGTGTGTGTGCGCGCGCGTGCGTGTGATACCGACTGATTTCAATAAAGTTTGGCATCAGATAGAAAGTTTACTGAGGTTTATAAACCGAAAATATTTTGATTTTCCATAAGAAGATAAAAAAATATTTTAAAATTATTTTTCCAAACTGTTAAATATGAACAATAAACTCATTTTAAAAAGTCGTATTCAACTACTTTTCTCAAGTATAAAAAAATTATAAATAATTGTTCGGAAACTATCGACAAAAACATTGGGCAGAATTTCTTAAAATGGTTCATTAGTTTTTAATTAAATTTTGATAATAATTAAAGATTCACAAATAAAATTAATTAACATTAAAAAAATTAAAGTTCGCTAGTTGAATGCTTCCTACACAATGTAGACAAAAAGACGTAAATCTTATTCGATTTATGTCTAGGAAATTTTGTATTTTCTCAAAATATTTTATCAGATTTATTAGTTTATATGAAGATTGATGAAACAAAATTGTAAATAAAACAAATTCACGGCAATAAACTTAAATAAGCGCTAATCGCCATTAATCGTTTTTTTTTAATTTGTCGATTTTCTTTCTAACCAAAAATTTCTTTAATTCAAAATTTCCTGCTAACTTGATTTATGAATTTTTGTAACTTGAAATTGAACGAAATGTGACTAACCGATTTTAAGAAATCAAATCGATTTTCAGAAGTTTTGTTGATCGTTGTTTTATCACTGTAATTTTATAGGCTACAATAAAAACAAACATACCTAAAAGGTAGCATAACGAAGTTGATACTCAAACAGCTGTTTACCGATGAAAAATGATCACACTAGTCAAATCAGTGTTTATTAACAGTAGTTCATTTGACCCGTGTACTTTTAAAAAATTAAAAATTATATTGTTACGAACACATATTTCTCAAAACTTATCTTTCTAGTTAGCTTCTAAATTTGCGGTCTTTTCGGTGTGTATGGCAGACAGATTTTTGGTGTTTTATTGACTACTTACTTAGATAGTTCACAAGCTCTATCGATGGAAGGATCGTATTTCGAGTAGCCAGGTTCCAATGGCGCACAAGCAACTCTAAGTTTCAAACTTCTGGATTTATCCTGGTGATTAGGTTCTGAAATAAAAGTAATTATGGAAAAAAATAAAAATAATTAATTGCTCTGTGCAAGCAAGAGAGAAATACACACTCGTTTTGCGTTTATTTCGCTGTACGCAGCAGTTAGCAATTTTAACCAGTTTTAATTGAAAATTTTGTTACTTTAAGGTCCAGATCCGACTGTGTAATGAGCGCTGCTCCTGACCCCTACACTTCATTTTAAAGATTGTGTTTGGGGGGGGGGGAGTGTTCACGTTCACAATTTTAGTCCGATTTAACAAAAACTTGGCACAAAAAGTCGATTTTGTTAATACCTCAGACACGTTTTTTACCCATCATAATCCGTTCAAAGGGTGTTAAATGGCGGTCATTTCAAATCTTAAAAAATGTGTAATCTTTTTTTTCAAATTCTGATTTTACCATCGTAATCAGCGTCAAAATATGCATTTTTAAGTTTTCAAAATCCGTTGTAATACGAAACTGAATTCGAAGGCGGTCAGGGTTCTATTATCTTATTTTCACGGTAATTTGAAAGTTTATGTCAATTTTTACCGATTAGATTCAAATTCGAAACAAAATCCCTTTTACTAATAACTTGTACAAGTTTGTTTTTCAGTAAAATTAAGTTCAATTTCACCACTGTAATCAGCGTTAAGACCTGCGTAAATTAGTATTTTAAATTTTAAAAATTAACCCAACAGTGGTAAGAATTGATTTTTATATATTTAATATAATTTCAAACGCTAAAATATCCACATTTCAATGATGTTTACGATGAAATCAAGTTTTCCAAAAAATGTAAAATTAAAAAAGTCATTATTGGAAATTCGCCCCATCACGTCAACAAGACAACTGCGTGCTTTGATTATTTATCGGTTTAATATGTAAACGAAGATAAAATTGAATCGTACTAGCAACTAATTAAATACTCTAATTTTATTCGAATTACTGTTTCGGCCCTATTTTTTCTTTCTTTTTTTTGTGTTTAACGTCCGACTATTGTGCACACTTGGGTTAATGCAGACTATGGGATGATTTATATCGTATCAAAATTCCAAGCCCTGGCCGGGAATCGAACCCGGGTCCTCGGGGTGAAAGCCCAGTACGCTATCAACTAGGCCACCGAGGCGGCATATTTCGGCCCTAAGTTACTACAGACATATAGATGAAAATTCGAAAATGTAAATAAAATAAACACAGCAAGAAAGTTTTCACCACACCTCGCTCAAAAATTCAAAAAAATTTTAAAGATTGTGTTTAACGTGTTATTATTTACATTTCTTATAAACACTTCTCTTACCTTCAGTTTCGCTTCGTTTTATGAACGCTTTATCAGTAATTTCTTTTTGCACGTTAATTTCCCTCTCTTTACATCTTTCGTCTACTCTCTCGCTTACTTCATTCTGTTCTAAATACAGCTGTTCATCAATATGCGGGAGTATTTTGCGCATCACGCCCAGTGGCAGTTTCGATTTCTTTTTGGTAAGGTCACAAGCGTCCGGTTTCGGTCCTAAATCCGGCCCAAATTCACAAGACTCCAAACAAGGTCCTACTTTTACCGAATTTATTCTAGTATTTGGATCTTTTTCATTTTTCATTTTCGTTTGTCTGTCTTCCACTCCTCTGCAACTGTAGGCCTGTATACGTTCGCAAGGTTGTTTTCGCTCCTTGTTTTCGTGTTTCCATTCTAAAACCTGGTCGAGTAGCCTCGGTCTGTTCATCATCGATTGGTCCGGTTTAAATTCGTCGTAAAAACTTGGATCTTTTGGACGCCATATTACTGAACAACTTTAAAAAAAAGTCACAAAATATATATCACTGTAACTGCAAGGCGTTGCTCTTAAAAAATAATAAACATCTGTGAGCACATGATAATACGTTACAATGGTTCTCTTTTTGTTTTTAAATTAAACTAGTTTAAAAAAATACACTAGATAATACCAAGTGTAATTTTCAGCTAAATATTTAATTTTAAATATAATTTAAAACTTTAAAGTCAGATTTCAAGGTGTCCGACCTTCTTTTGTTCATCTAAGTTAAACGTTCCAGATCTGTGTGCGTATAAATTAGGCCAGGCACAAGTTTGAAATGCAGGTAGATCGTAGCTAGAAAAGGTCGCAAAAATAGGACTACTTTCGTACAAAACTTTCGATTGTGGAAACTAAAATAGCGTCATTTTGAAAAATTAAACACGAAAATATCTATGCAGTTAGAAGACCTGAAATTTGGTATACAGGTACATTGTAGCTTCAATGCCCTCCCCCCCCCCAAAAAAAAACCGTTCTGAAGCTATCGACCTCAGATCCACTACATTTTGCGTACGTTTTGGTCATATATGAATATTTATAACTAAAGTGCTAAATTTGAAAAAAAAATTGGAAATTTACAGTTTGACAACAAATTAGAAATAACACAAACCGCAGCATGTTATTACATAAAATGGAGTTACAGAAATAATAAAAACATTTGGGCCTACTTTGCTTGTTTCGATAAATCTTCGATAGGTCGTTTGACGGCCTCGTTCCGATAAATCTCGCCAGGCAAGTATCGTTCACGTCTTTCGATTTCCATTTGTTCCAGAAGTGTAACGCCTTCACTCGGATAGGGCGGTTTTTTAAACGTGTAATCGTCGGGGTTCGCAACAGGCCAGGTGGGTTTCAGTGGCTGCGGGTTTCCGAAATACCAAAACTGCGGTTCCGGATACCAGTTTCTTACCGGCTTGTAACTAAACACAAATCAAAAACAGAATGTGAATAAACAGTGAAGACAAAAAGGATAAATATAAATAGACCTGCAAGCACTGATTTGTGGGGACAGAATATCAAACATTTAAAAATCTGATTTCACCATATTAAGCGGCATTTAAAATATGCTTAAAATAAAATTGTAGATTTTAATTTACGCCCAAAAATATAAAAAATGAACCTTGATACCGTTGATTATTGTTAAATTCCAATCGATTTTAAAAATTTAAACAGCAAATTCTGTTGATTTTTCTCGTAAATACTATTGTGAAATAATATTTTCAAAAAACGTAAGAAAAATAAAGTTACGATTGTTTTAACAAATTTTAATGATCCGATTTTACCAAGTAACGAACTTGTGTATTCTTTTACGTTAGTAATCGGCTGTGTGTACCCTATACAATACCAATATTACTAGTAATCTGATTTTCGAAATAACGTCCCTAGAAAAGCGATCGCGTGGCATTTCAATTTTTGATAAATATCTATTGTAAATTTTTGTGATAAAATACGAGTAAGTTTCACTCGTATGTTTTCACATATTTTAAATGAACCAAAGATCTTACTTCAGATTTGACTGTTGCTTTTATACGTTTAAGGAAAGATTTTAAATAGAAACTTTGTCCGTAATTTCATCGCCGAGTCCGCTCTACCTGGTCATATTTCGAAGTGAAAACTCTTTTAGAAGGATTTTGCATTTGTTTGTGTTGAGGGAAACCGTAGAAACTCTCGACAGCACGTGTAAAAAGCGTCATATATATTGCCGTTTGTATATTAGTACTCTTGAAGTGAATAGTCTACCAGTGAGCTGATTATTTATGAGTGTATTCGTGACATATTAAACAACAAGACGTCTGCTTATGGAACTAACGCAGATGAATTCAAAACTGTTACTGATTTAACTTTTTCTGTTTAATATGTCTTCTTTCTCAAACTATGTGTATAAATAGGTTTAAATTTTTAAATTGTAAAAGTAATTATGCTACATACCCGGGACCCATTTAGCACAAAATTGTGTAGAGCGTTTACAGTTAAATATGTCTTACAGCGTAAAAGGTGATATTTTGAGGTGGTGGATCTTTGGCTACTTGGTCCTCCCAGGAGAGCCATACACACAACGCCATTTGGCCCCCATTTCGATTCAAGACCCAAGTCAACACCCCTTTAGGCCAAAATTTAAAGGACCATGCTTAAAGAAAATCACTGCACAAAATAAAATGGCGGTCTTCTCCCATAACCCACAACCATGTGCACGTGCGCTGGCTAGAGAGTTTAGCGAACAGTCCTTAGTCCCACCGGCGAGTCAGTGGGGAGCTCGCGCGTGAGCACGGCTTAATCTTGTGTGTAAATTGTGTAAAACATTGTGCATACATTATTTCATTAACAAATATTTAAATTATTATAAACACCGCTGTACTATCATATGACCCGTCCAGCCATTAAAGTTATTAGAACATTAACAGTTGTATATAGTGTACAAGATTTTTTTTTTGTTATTTCAAGGCGAAAAGCACATTGAGGCTATTATCGCCTCCCTAAATGTAAATGTGAGTGTAAAGTGTTAAAGTCGTAAATGTAGTATTGTAAGTGTAAGTATGTTTTAGACTCGGGTACCGCGAGGGACGTCTAAATCCTCTCAAT
Organism: Callitettix versicolor; assembly: GCA_022606455.1. Classification (NCBI taxonomy): domain Eukaryota; kingdom Metazoa; phylum Arthropoda; class Insecta; order Hemiptera; family Cercopidae; genus Callitettix; species Callitettix versicolor. The sequence continues at coordinate 79,187,127 of CM040185.1, read as the reverse complement.
AGGTGCAGCTAGTGCGGGGTAGTGTACAAGACTGATGTTTTATACTTGCACATGATGTAAAAGAAATGTCCATTTTCTTTAATATTAGTTGTGTATAATTTCATTTGAACAATAATATCAATAAATTGGACCAAAACAACCCAAGAATTAATGTTTATTACTTCATTTTATTAAGTTTTCATTTCCGCCTACTGCTACAGTTTTTTTTCAAAAAGCAGACTATAAACTGAGAAAAACAACAAATTTAAATAATCATAACTTACAAGTAAGGGTTCAGAGTTTGAGCTCTATAACGTGGAAAACAGTTCAGGTGAAGCCCCGTTTCCGGAGTATAATTGAACTGATCCGGCGTGTGCTGATCAGGTTCTTCGTTTTGAGGTGGCGTGTGTTGGAGGTTAGTTTCGTTCTTGAAGCCGTTCATCTCGAATCCTCTTGCTCTTGGAAAAAGTTGTTTCTTATCTAAACGTTTTAAAGAAAATGTTTTGTATTAATAAAAATTGAACTTTGATTATTTTAATTAAAATACCTTTAATATTGTTTATTACGTAGTAAAATTTGAAATTTTGATTATCTATTTTTGAAACTGAAAATTTTAATTTTACAAGAAGAGTGAAGGTGTATTACTGACGTGATGATTGAATGAATCTGTAGGGTTACTATTGCACTGCTACCACTGTAGATCATTGTGCCCCCTTTATATACAGTATCCCTGAGATACTGATTTGCTCCTTTTTGCTCCTAATTGCTCACTTTCCAGTCCGTCATTAACGTGCTTGCAGATGCTTGCCATGCTGATTTCCTTTCTTTTCCCCCTTGTTGCGAATGTTGTTCTCCGTTTGGTCAGTACATCATTGTGCATTGAGATCTTGCTTATTTTATTTTACAAAATATTACAAGATATGTCGCATAATATTTTACATTCTTTTTTAAGGCAACACCCACAGTAGGGAAGGAATAAATCCCTACGTGGATGGATAAGCAAAGGTAAGCTAGGAGGTCGCCAGATATCCCAGGTCTAATACACCATCCATACCACGGGTTGATGTACACTTTAAAGTTAACCAAATTTTTTAGTGTATGTATCTTAAGAGTAAGAGCAGTATGAGATAGAGATGCAATTGGAATGCTAAGCCCATCAGCTGTTTAGCTGCCACAGCCGGAAACGTGATGGATGGAAAAGAATTTCCGAGTCTTACAAAATTTAACATCAACGCATAACTATTTTGGTACACGATCGTTTTCGTATTTTACAAAATGGAATTAACTCAACATCATAATCAATCCATAACGTTTTTCATTTTTACTACATATTTTGAAAATCCAATTTCACCGCCGTAATCAGCGATGAACGCAGCAAAAATTATTATTTAAAATTTTATTGATATACAACTATAAATGCCGACTGCCGACGCAATCACTTTCGTAATTTAAAACGAATTTAAAATCCTAATTTTCACATACATTAACGCATGCGATTTCGATCGACTTCCAACGATTTTGAACGGAATTTGACAAAAACCACTAAATATATCTCCTTAATGTTTAGAATATATTGATTTTGCCGAACTGTTCCTAACCAAGTTATTACAAAAATTAATTTTTAAACCAAATTTGAACCGAATTACCAAAACTGAGATAAAAAACCAATTTGTTGTATATAAATTATATAAATAAACGTGTTTTAAATGCCATTATCGTTGCTCATTTCATGTTTATGAGCTCCATAGCAATTCCAATAGGGCCTACGCCTTCATTCTGTCTTTCACAGCAGTTTTTTCTTTGTAAATTAAGAATAGATTGTTTCTAAATCAGCTGTAGAAATTGACTTCCCAGTTTTTAAACTAATACTTACGAGGTAAAGGATTTTGAATGGCTTTGTTATGTTCGTGCAACTGATGTATCAAGTGGGCGTCCTTCCCTGGTGGCGGAACGATGGGCTCGTACTGTCCATGCTTTTGCGGGCAAGACGGAGGATACCTGGAGACATTTATTTATTATTTTTAATGTTTAATATTTCATTTATTTATATAACTTTTTTATGCCAGTTAGACTAAGGGGAAGCGGTTTTAGTCAAGGTAGCTAACAGTTCACTGTAACTGTCTCATTTGTATTTAGGTCCTAATGTAGTGACTAGCGTTGGCGGTTTTTGTGTGTAATGTCGATCTTTTCATAAGTCTAACTGACGTAAAGTACAGTTAGACTAACACAAGTAAAATAAAAAAGTCGACTTACTAACGCAAAGAAAACATAAACAGTCAATAACTAGACTCTAACTTGGATCCTGGAATAAGTACTGAATATTGAGAACTGAATAAGTGTTTTATTTGAATAAGTACTACAAGTTAGCATACCGACAAAATTACCTCGCCTCTTGGAGTAATTAAGTAATATGTTTTTTTCTTGCCATGTAGTCCTCTAATCTAGTTTACAATAACACTTGATTGATATTTTCTACTACAAAAAAGATACTTTTATGTTTTGCTAAGTACAAGAAGTATTTAGACTGATTCAAGTAAATTGGTCCAAAATTCGGGAAGTGATTCAGGAAATTAAAATGAAGAAATTGGCTGTACTTTTAAAAGATAATCTAGACATATTTTTAAATTTTCTTTCAATAAAATGGCTACTTACCCTAAATGGGGTGGTCTGTCCCTTGGCTTCAGAGGAGGGGATGATGGATAACCAAACTGATTTATAGGTTTATCTGTTGAATGTTTAAAAAAATCATTAGTCGATTTTGTCATTAAATTATAAATGTGTTATGAAAAGTATAGCAACAAATTAATTAATTTGAAGAAGATAGAATAGAAAGGAAGAGGATCTTAAATTTCGTCCAGTATTGTCTTTGGTGTTACATACAAAACGTTATATGGCTAAATATGAAGATGTATTGTATATTGATTCAGAAGAATTATTTACGGCGGCTATAACATCTGCAGAAAGAATAGATTCTTCAGTATTTTAAAAATTGAGTACCAAATTAATGAAATTATGCAGCTGTAATTTACAGCTAATATTTGTACATCGGACTCTATAAAGTTATGGTTACATCGTATGTATTAATTTATGAATGTATGTATGTATGTGCAAACGCTTTAAGTGACCCTATATCAGTGAAATAGTAACCTAATATTTTATTTATTACCTAATCTTCAACGTGAAAAGCCTAAATCGTGACCTTAGCCTTAAAAGTGCAAATTTTGAATGTAAAAACTCTCTTCAGTATCGTTGTGGACTTGCAAGTGTTCTCCTGTTCCCCCTGATAATAATGTTACCTTTTAGGAGATCTTCAGGTTCAAAATATTGACCAATATTTTGCTGAGTGATTCTGACAGGTTGGTCGGGAGTAAATAGGTCACTGGACTTCACTGTGTTACTTAATGGTGTAGCCTTGTAGCGTGTAATACAACCGCAAGCCATGGTAATTTTGAATTTAAACTTGGAATGTGTAATTTATTTCTATGGTAATAATATATTCTGCTAGTTATTGTTGACAAATTTGCTATAAATTTCACCCATACATAAATAATATTAAAATATTTAAAATAATTTTAGTTTTATCTTTTAAATTCGTAAAAAACCTTAAGAAAAAATTTCTTCTTATCCAGTTTATATGGTCCGTAGGCAAAACCAAAAACCCTTATAATATGAAATATTATGGCATATATCTTCTTATTAATCATAAAATGAACTTTATATCTTTAAAGTAAACTTACTTATCTATGATCATTATTACTTATTCATTCAGGACCACTAAGTACAGTACAAAATAAAGGCCTGGCTTAGTTTTGGATTTGTCTTTGATTTGATAACTCTACGATAGGCTGTTAATTGTTACCTGTGTGTTGTTGACTGCCAGCTGGTTCGTAGTCCGCTGGTTGTAATGTTGTCATGTTTAGGCCTAGAAAATGAGGTTATAGAAATGTGAATACTTTTGTTCTTAAATCGTAAACATATGGTAGTTTTTGTACAGAATGTTTGCTATATATTTGATAATAATAAAATCGAATTTTCATTAAGTATTGTTTAGAATATTTAATTAAAATATTTAAACTAATATATTTATATTAACGTACTAGCATTTTTCCGAAAGTGTAGGCCTATATAGTTCTGCTGTCTAAATAAATAAAACAAGACTTTTTGTGTAAATAAGCTGGTAATCAGTAGTGTAGTGACCATGGTTCTGCAGGTAATTTTAAAGTACAGATCCTAATAAGTTTAGATGTAAGACCTGAGTTCTTGTAGGTTATGTCTTGGGTCTGTTAAAGTGTTAGGCAAAATTTTAGAACAGCATGACTAAACAGTAGGAACAGTTCCTTTCTATGTAGGAATGTAATAAAAGAGGTTATAGGAGTCACTTTTATTTTAGAATTTTATCGTACTTCTCTTGCTTTCCGCACTTTTATATTTTGGATTATTGCTTTTGGGCATGTAATAAAGCATTTTAGTAGACATTTTTTTAAAAAATCGAGGACAACCTACACTATTTACCTAATAAAACAGAATTTTTTTTAAAAAATACTACTCACACATTATATTCAGGAAAACAAATATTTTGAATAAACACAATTCTCCATTAACGTGTTGGTCACTATGGTAAAACTGCACTTTCGGGCCTTATGTCATTTTCGGTCAATTTTACACTAAAACACTATTATATCCTCAATAGTAATATCCAAAATATACAGCCACCTTGGTGGCCTAGTTGATAGCGTACTGGGCATAGCGTCAGAGCATAGTTCCGTAATAAATGACTAAAAATTGTAATTTATTATATAAATTTAATCTTCTACAGGTTAATACCTCTCAACAAAATAATATAGCATATAATAAAACCAAAAAAATTGTTAAAATCATTACTTTTTTTTAAATGTCTTGGAAACTCAGAATACTCTGTATTCATATTCACCAAACTTTATTATAAGAATCTTATAAACTGTGGCCTATTACAGTTTGACTTCCACCACTTGGTAGTCTACATTTAGTTCATCTAATAATTATGGTGTGTTAAGGAATAAAAATGGTGTGTTGAATGGCGTAAAATTAAAATGTATACGTTAAAAGTGCCAGTGTGTCACTAAATTAAAGTTGTTTAAGAACTACAAATGGTAAGCTTAAACTATCAGTTCATTAATGTAATAGCTGTTTTCAAATAGCCTAATCACTACACTGTTGGTTTTCAATTCGCTAAAATATGTTCACTATTTTAGTCAGATAAAACATTTTGTAATAATACATTCTGGGCAAATAAAAAAAGGAAATGTTGGTCACGCTCTTCTGGTATAATATAGTTGAGTTTTTACCCCTTTTTGAAACAAAAATCTGTGTCAAAGAGTTTTACCTTGACATCACGCATCCTAACTTACTGTGTTACTATCTTAAGCTTACTGTGTGTTCTCTGTACTGTGATGCTAAAATAAATTTTATCATTGAACATTTAAACCTAGAAGGTAGCTTTGAAAAAAATATGGTAGGGGTAGTGACACGTACATTTGATGTACAGTTTGGAAACGTCCTTTGCTAGTTCTGCTGTAAAATGCTATAATTTGTTTTTTTAATATTATTTTTATTTATTTCAGTTAAATTCAACATTTTATTAAAAAATAACTAGGTACTAATTTTTAAAAAATCAAAAAAATGTATTTATAAAAAACAAAAATATACATAGAGGAAAAAGAATATATTTTTTTTAATTTTATGTAGTTTTTATAATTTTATGATTAAAGTTTTATTAATATTTTTTTCATCTTAAAAATACATATGATAGTTTTAGTTTAATGTATTTTTAAAAAAATATAGTTACAATAATGTAATAACTCTAAATAACTAACTAAAATGTAAATAATTATTTATTTTTATACTAAAACTAACTAAAACTTCTTAACATTAAAACATAAGATATAAAAGAAATAAAAGTATAGTTTTTGCATTCGATTTTTTTTTTTTTTTTTAGCTACATTCGGGACAAACATTTCTTTGATATTCACAGCAAATAGCTTTGCCGCAGTTGCCGTGAACATTTGTCACCTCTTTTTCCTTACATGACAAAAGTACAATATTTCCGTACGCCTCTCTAGTCTGGCCTGGCTTTGGAACAGCTTGTTTTCTTCAGCTGAAGTCTCCATAAGACCTTCTCTATTGTCGTTCTTATCTTACAGCTTATATTTTTTTCTTTTAGTCCTATTTCTTGACAAGGCTTTGATAGGCGTGAAGATCTAGGCAAAAATCATGCTGTGACAAGGGCTTAGAGTTCATAGCATTTATTTCAGAAAAGTTGTGTAGATAAATGACATACGCGTTCACAAGCAAAATATTAGCTATTTTATAGAAGAAGCATAATGGCTGGCGTTTGGTTTTTTTCGGCCACTAATCTATAATTTTTGTCTAACAGAATCATGTAAAACACAAAAACCTTTCAATAAGAATATATATATATATATATATATATATATATATATATATATATATATATATATATATATATATTCCGCTATTATAAAGAATGATTACCATGAACAAAAATATCAGAACAAAAATTGAAAAAGTCCAGTAAAACTAAAAAATTTCACAAATAAATATAATGTTATTATAGGTAGTGTCACGTAAAATGAATGTATGATAACATAGGTTTAGAACTACCTAGTGACACGCCAATCAGATGTCTGACTTCTAAGAAAAAATTATTAATCACACAAAAACTAATTGGAAGTACACCTACTCACATTGATGGTTGGTCAGCAACTGACTGCCTGTGGCACTGATAAGAGCTCAAGGGGTTTGAGTGGATTGGATTAATAAGGCTTGTGATTATTTATTTTATACACATCAATATAATGTACACTACCTTTCTAGGGTTAAAAAAATATTTTTTTATTACAGGAGCAAAATATTCCAATAGACATCAACACTCACAAACTTCTTGATTGGCTTGTTAGTCGTCGTATTGTAAATGCTGATTGGCAGAAACATATTCTTCCTATTCGTGAAAAAATTAATGGCGCAATACAAGATATGCCTCAACATCCAGAGATAGCACAACTTTTGTCAGGAGCTTGTAAGTACTAAGATCTCTTAAAAATATTCTTATGCTTTATAAGAACAAAAATGAACAATATTAAAAGATAAGGAGAGATGGAAGGACAGCTAGCTATTGAATGAAGGTTGCCATGTTTAAATATAAGATTTCAAGAATATTACACAAACCTTACAGTCCACAGACTAATAAAATTGTCATAATTTGCTGATTGACAGCAGATTTGAAAAAAAAAACATTTATTGTTTGAAAAGAAACCTTAATAGTAGTTTTTTATTTTCCTCTTGAACTATAAATTGCTTAAATTTTAAATTTGCTATAAAATAAGTATTCAAATAGTTATGGTGTGGATCTTCATAAAGCTAAAATTTAAAAAATTAAAAAAATGAAGTATCCAAAGTTATAAGCAAATTCTGATATAACAGTTTTAAGAAATTTACCCGATTTCCAGCTTTCTGTTGATTACTTCAAAAACTATGTTATTTTGAGGAATTATGTTGAAATTTTTTTTAGAGACTTTTATGTTTAGTTTGTGTATTTACTTAAGGATTATATATGAGGGTTGTCCATAAAATAAGGTTCCTAATAATTTTTTACAATGAAAAATATGTTTATTTGCATTGAATAATACATTTTTGAAAAGCTTACACTTTTCCTATTTATCGACATAATCGCCTTTAAGATTGATGGAGTTTTGAATACGGTAAACCATCTTTTGTATGCCTGAGTCGAAAAACTCCCCGCCACACCGCAAAGGTAGCTTAAAACTTCTTCTTTCCGAAATGCATCCCACCTAAGTGTTTCTTCAAATTAGGGAAGAGATGGTAGTCACTTGGGGCTAAGTCCAGGCTGTAGGGCAGATTTGTGACAGTATCCCATCCAAATTGGTTGATGAGATCAGTTGTTACATGGGCGGTGTGCGGACGAGCATTGTCTTGATGGAAACGAACACCCTTCATGAGCATACCTCTCTACTTGTTTTGAATCACGTGATGAAGGTTCTTTAACATCTCACAGTAGCGATCAGCATTGATTGTTGTGCCAGTATGCATGAATTTGCACAAAAATAACCCCTTCCTGTCCCAAAACACTCTTGCCAGCAAAACTTTGTTTGAACTTTCGTGGCTTCGGCGACTGGATGTTTCCACTGATGTGATTATTCTTTAATTTCTGGTGTTGTGTAGTGTATCCAGGTCTCGTCCCCAGTGACAATGGAGTCCAAGAATTTCTCGCCATCGGTTATGTAGGCCTGAAGAAACTTAAGGGCCGCATCAATCCGTTGCCGTTTGTGGTCTGCTGTAAGCTGTCTTGGGACACAATTTGCACAAACCTTGCTATACCCTAATGGTCTGTCAAAATTTTATCAATACAGGTCGTGCTGACATCAGTGTCATCTCAGAGAGCTCCCAAACAGTCATCCTGTGATCTTTGAGCATGGCTTCTTCCACTTTCGCAATCGTTTTGTCCAAAATAGATGGCTCTCCGGAACGCTATTCATCATAAAAATATGTATGTCCATCTTTGAATTCTGTGCACCATTTGCACATGTATTGTATGCTCATACATTTTTCTCCGTAGACTTCACACTGTTGGGAATGAGTGTCCACCGGCACAGTGTTTTTTGCACACAAAATCGAATCACAACGTAATTCGCACCGGGCTGGAGGTACAAGTGGCAACTCCCATTACTAACGACTGTCAAGCCAAGACTGAGCGTTGCAAACAGCTCGTCCGAATGGGGATTGGGAGAAGGGGAACCAAGTTGCAAGCGAAGGTCACCGGATATAGCGTAACAGCATTCCTAGCGACTTTAGCACCTTAGGAACCTTACTTTACGGACAACCCTCGTACTTGAACAAACTTGGTGAAAATCAATTTTGAGGAAATCTAATTTTTGTTAATTTTTAAGTAATTTTTAAACAAAACAAGCTTAAAAAGTACACATTTCTTTTAATATTTTCATTATAAGGACAAAGTACACCTATGTGCACAATTTTATCAGAATTTATTCTTTTGTTTATTTCTTCAGTAATGTACACAATTGGACACAGACAGACAGACAGGTATCAAAATCGGTTTTTTACTCAGGGGACCTGAAAATAGATTATTTCCTAAGCATTTCATTGTAACAAACCAACTAATTGGGATCTCAGTTTTAACAAAAGTTTATATTATAGCATATATATAATCCATATTATATTGTAATAGGTAAGCTAAAATCATTTATATGGGAACATTTTTTATACATTTATAATAGATACTATTAGATACAGTAAAATTAGTGATTTTCTTAATCACTGTAGTTTATATATATTTTATATACTATAATGAAAAAGTAAAAGTTATTTGAAAAAGTCAGAGAAAGGTGGTTTTAAAATCTAATGGTTAACAATGATTTTGTAGGAACGCTTTAATGCTGTTAACATTGTTTAAAATAAATGATATATTTTGTTTTAAAAGAATTGATTATCTCTTTTTATTTCAGTTATTAATTATTTTCATTGCTTAAGAATAATTGATATATTAAAAGAAACGGAAGCTGATACAAAGAATGTATTTGGTCGTTATGGATCACAACGGATGAAAGATTGGCAAGAAGTGGTCAGAATGTATGAGAAAGATAATGTGTATTTGGCTGAAGCTGCACATCTTCTAATCAGTAATATCAAGTATGAAGTACCTAACTTTAAAAAACAAGTAGCCAAGTGTCATCAAAATACGCAGGTATGGCCAGATATTTATGCTTCTCTTATAATAGCTTTTGTTTTTGATTTTATTACTCTTTGAGGCTTAGGCTTCTTACTCTATACTACAGTATTTGCTGTTCCGTACAGGACATGAAGATTTCATATTTTTCACTCAGAAAATGTTCAGAGAACTGCTTTTTAAATATTGTGTCATAAAACTGACTTTATATTCATGAATTCAACATGTTCTCCATATATGTGAAATATGATAGACAAAAAAAAACCTTCAACAGGCTTGATGTCCTGTTCCTAGTTCATTATCAACCTAAATGGTTACTATAAAAATATGTGTTTAACCACAGTGAAACTTCCCAACAACAGACACTGTTTGTACCATATAAAATGTTCATTGTGGGGAGGAATACAGTTAGAGGCTATTATATGAAGGTTAGCTAATTACTATAGCAAACTATTAAATGGATATTTTGTGATAATATTGCAAATTTTTGTAAGACGATAAGCTTACCAAATTGGAACTGGTGTATTTTTCATAACACAAATTTTAGATAAAAAAACAATTTTTCTAAGTTAATTTTTTTCATTTATTTATTTATTACAGTCTTAATCTTACAGATTAAATGAGTAATACATATAATTGATCTATAACATGTATTGGACTTAGCGAACTAAATCATGCAGCTTATGATGCTTAAGTCGTCTGTTGCCCAATTCCACATCTAAGAGTTGGATGGCTTCGACGTTCGAATGTTGATGTAGTCTCTTCTCGTGCCGAGGGGCTCAGTCTTGTTTTATCTCCTTTACATACTTCAAGTCTAGGTCTGCATGAAGGTCATCATTCCTGTGGTACCATCTTGCATTTGTCATTGCACGAATAATAAGATTTTGTACTCGCTGGATAATCTGTTGATTTGAGGGTTTTGTACACCCCCAATGTTCAGCACCATATGTCCAAATAGGCCTAATTACTGATATGTACAATAATCTCTTGTGGTACAAGGCCAACTGAGATTTTCGTCCCATCAGCCAATACAAATCACGCAGTTTCTGTTTGCTTTGCTCTGCTTTCTTACATACATGATGCTTCCACGTAAGGCATTCATCAAGATGCATTCCAAGATATTTAGCAGATTTACTCTGAGGAATTCGTTTATTATTAAGATACACCCCATAACTTGGATCTATGTACCACAATGAAAATGTCACTTAAGTAGACTTTAGTTCGTTGACTTTAATTTTCCAGTCTTCTCTCCACTGTGTTATTTGATTTAATGCTGATTGAAGATTTCCTGTTGCTTCAGCTTGGAATTTACTTAAAGCTATTATCACAGTATCATCAGCAAACGTAGCAATTGTGGTTTTATTTGAAGGTGGGATATCCACTGTGTATACCAGATAAAGAATAGTCCCAGAACACTACCTTGTGGAACTCCTGCTTTTATTGAGTAGAGAGCTGATTCAGCTGATCTTCGGCCATTACTTTAAATTTCCTGCTTGTAAAGTATGATTGAAGTAGTCGGCAATAATTCCCCGGCAACATCCCGTTAAGTTTGACAACAAGCTCTTCATGCCATACTTTATCAAAAGCCTGTTGAATATCTAAAAAGGCTGCACAAATAAATTTCTTTTCTTCAAATCCCTTTTCAATTACAGTAGTAACTCTATGAACCTGGTCTATGGTTGAGTGCTGGTTTCTGAATCCGAACTGGTAATCAGGTATTTCTACAAGTGGCTTTAACGTTTTAAAAAACAGTTTCTCCCATAATTTGGATATCATAGGAAGTAAAGATATTGGCCAAAATGACATTATTTCTTCCGCTGGCATGCCTGGCTTTAGCAACATGATAATTTTTGCTGTCTTGAAACAATCAGGAACAAATTCAAGTTTAAAACAATTGTTAAATAAATTTGAAAGGAATATTATACTTTTTCTGGACAGTTCCTTAAGTAAAACTGATGGGATTTCATCAATCCCTGGTGCTTTCTTTGGATTTAATTTATCTATTTCCTGGACAATTTCAAAGGGCGTTTTAGGCTTAATACGTTTGTCACTCTTATATACTTTAGGTAGGTTAACTGTAGATGGATTTGCATGCGGTTGAAATACTCTATAAATGTGTTTGGCAAGCAGTTCAGTCTTTTCGTCGTCATGTTGTAACCACCTCCCTGATATCTCTAATCGGAGGAATTCTAACAGTAGGTCGCTTAAGTCTGTGTGTAACTCTCCACAAAGAAAAGTCAGTATCCGCATCAGCCGACAGACCTTCCAAGTAGCACTCGGAACTACTCCTCTTTATTTCTTTGATTAAACGATTAAGCTGGTTACTTATTCTATTAACTTTATTCTTGTCATCAGGGTGTCTTGATTTGTGCCAGATACGACATAATTTTCTCCTTTCTGTTATCATTTCTCTAACCTTAAAAGGATATCAGATACCTTGGTACCGAAAAGAATTGAGGAATGGAGTTGAATTCCTAGCAGCCTCACAAATAGCTTCTACAAAACTGTTTGCTTCATAATTCAGATCCACTGTCAAGTTACTATTAGCCCTTAGGTCTATTCGCTCATCTAATTCATTCCTGAAATCATCCCAACTAGTATATTAGTAAGTGTCGGCTTTTTCTTTTTATGTATAACTGTCAAACTTATTACCATCAGTACAGGAACATGATCTGATGACAGGTCATCAACATTACATATTTAAATGTCATTATTACATATGCCTTTAGTTACGAAAAAATCTATTAAATCTGGTACCTTTTATGTATCAGCAGGCCAGTAAGTTGGTTTACCTGTTGAATGGATATCACATGCACAATTTTCTATTGCCTTAAATAACTCTCTATCCCTAGTTGTAATTAATCGAGAACCCCATACCAAGTGCTTAGCATTGAAGTCTCCTTCCATTATAAAGCGAGGCCCCAACATATTAAACACCTCCTCAAATTTGTTTTCCTTTATATTATGTCTAGGTGGACAGTATACTGCTGCAATGACCAAATCACCCCTTATTCGTTCAACTGTTACCACAGTTCCCTGGAGGTAGTCCTTTATAATTGGTTTATTTATAAAATGTTTAATAGTGCTTATTATTACAGCAGATCCTCCATTCGGGTGAACTGTTACGTACATGGTGTACCCAGGAATTTTTAAATATGTCTTACTAGTAAAGTGTGTTTCCGTAATCAATGCTAGATCAATATTCATATAATGAAGATACAATTCTAACTCTCATTGTTGAAGTGACAAGCCGTTGGTATTCCATGCAATGATACGTATAGATGAGCCTGTCATTTCCTCTTGTTTCCATTTGTATTTCGATCTTTAATTGAGTTTTTATTATTAAATTTCTCTAACCTGATTTCAATATCATTAAGTCTTTTATATAATTGCTTCAAGACTTTCCAAATATCTTGAACTGTTGGCTCATGAGGTTGCGCTCTTACTTGACTCATGTTACTCTCATCTTGCTTTTCTATAGGTCTGTCATTTGAAACGGGTTTAGTTGCAGTTGCATATGATTTTGCAGGGTCAACTTTTCTATGGATAGCCATGATTTTTGTTGTATTCATTGTACTGCTGTCATTTTAGGTCCATATAATGACTGCATTCTAAGTTAAATGAGTTTTGTATTTGCAAAACAGTACAACCCCTCACAAACAACCTTGGTATGATGGACCGTGTGTCTCTGTTCAGCACTGTGCACCTGCCGATGATTTCATATTGCCAGTTCCGGGAAAGTGGACAATTCTGTTTAGATTATAAGACAGATGAAACACAGTGTAATGTACAGAATACTTAATCTAAGAGGAAAAATATCTAGATCGGGCTCTTGCATAACTAACAGCTAACAAATGATTTTAATATCGCGCCTTGGCGATAATAACCTTAATGGTTTTTCACCAGAAAAAACAGCTACCAATTGAACATACACTAGTGACCCCATGTTGACTGTCCATCTAGAACAAGTCAACAAAGTGTGCTAATCCCAATCTGTTTCTCCTCGCTGGAGCCCTCTAGTGAATTATGATGAAACTACATGGAAAACAAATCTCATATAGTCTTTGAAGCACTTAAGCTTGGAGTGAAACAACACTCGTATTTTGTTCCTTTTTTTTTATATTGTCAAAAAAAAGATGTGCAAGTATTGTTCCCATGCCACTTCCTTGCCACTCGTACATGCATCATAGCAGCATTTTTACTGCCCTCGCTACGTGTGTTCTTTCCAAACTTTTTGTTTCCAGGAAAACACTGAACAGTAAAGTTTTGTTTTCTTCCGTACATCAAGAATTTCCAAGAAAAAGTTGACCTATTATGTTCAGCTTTCTGGTATTAGGAAGTTCCAACCAGCCCATGGACCATTGATTTTATGTCCATGCCTGTGTTTGAGAATGTCGACTTTTTAGAAGTTCATGTAAGCTTAGTGTAGTTTCACCTCAGTCAGAAAATACAAAAATGTCTGTTACGAAAAAGTGTCTGATACTTAGAAATGTCCATTAATGGAAGTTTCACTGTTTGTATGAATATAAAAGTACAATTTTTTGGACAATTTTTACAAAATATTTTTCACAAATTTTCTTTGGTATTTATTCTCTACATAACTTTTTTAATTTTAGAGTTTTGGAAATATTAAATTACACATTTATAATTCATCCGTGTACCATTTACCTAAGGACTAAGTAAGTGTAGTACCAGTTCTAAGCAAATAATCTATAATTCTAATTTTATGGTCAGTGAATTTGTTACCAAAATAAAGAAAAGTAATTTTAAGGTTAACTGACCACCTATTTATCATCATAGAAAGTAGTGATACGAAGATTACACAGACTACAAATAATACATAATATGAAAATACCAAGATTTTAACTTATTAGACATAGTTGTACACATATAGTATACTGTAACATGAGTTGTATTTAAGGTGTATGAGTTTCTGTATTAGCAGTTTGCTCTCTTTCAGAAGTTCTTTAATTGAACTAGAAGGCGCTTTAGGATCAATGAAAATTTTGTGCCTCTGTCTATTGCTCTCTGATCAATATATTACCGAAACAATTTCAGTCAATAAATCTATATCTAAACATGAATCATGTCTGCTTTGTCTTCTAACAGTAGTTAACTAAATATAAATAACTAAACATAAGTTGAGGATATTCTGTGACTGAAGTTCATTTTAAAATTGTTGCTTAAGTTAGTATTGTTTGAGCTTGTCACTTGTCCCCAAGTTCATGGATATTGTGAGAGCAGTAAGTTACAACATTTTTCATTGTATAGGGTGCCGGCAGTCAGTCCTGCATTTTTCAAAAGGCTGTTAAGGCTAGAAAATGGGCTGGGCTAGTTGTCAAGGTTACTGTTGTGTTCCCTCCTCAAAGGGTTTCAGTAGCTATGGAACAGTGGTCAAAGCTACAATAATCGTTTGCCGTGAAAACGTTTTATAAAGCGGTAGCTATACAGCATACCCTGTTTTTTTTTTTTTTTTTTTTTTTTTTTTTTTTTGGTGGTATTTAAAGAGTAAAGTGTATGAAGAAAGACCTCGTACAATTGAAGAACTCAAGGCAAGAATCCACCTGGAAATTCAGAAAAATTTCTCAGCTTATGCACTGTAAAAGTAATTCAAAATAGTTTTTATGCATGCATCACACATAATAATAAATGCTTGTACAGAAAATTGCTAATAATTAAATGCTTGTACGGAAAAAGGTAATGCAATTCTTTATTTAAAAAATATCAAAAAGTACAAAATAAGAAATTAAAATGTGCATGGTGTTACTAGAAGTGCCAAGAACTCAGATTATGTCAAATTCAAGCGATTTTTTTTTAACTTGTAACTTATTTTTTGTTGTAGGATTGTGCGAAAAGAGAAGTAGAATATTGTAAGAGTGAAAACAGCGCTCGTAATGAACTAGACACATTATGCAAACAGCTAGGAATTGAAGGAAAGAAAATTAAACGGGAATTATTGGCTAGAGTGAAGCAACTGCCAGAGATATACCAGCGTATTGCTGATCATATGGTTACAGTAAAACCAGCTTCAAAATATTACGCTTCGTTCGCACAAACTATTGTTGGTCGTGAAGATGTTGTACCTCTTATTAAGTATATTTGCGGTTAGTTATTGGAACTATAAATAATTTAATTGGTTCAACACCCCGCAGGGGGGGCAGACTAGCTGCACCTATTGAGAGGATCTAGACGTCCCTCGCAGTACCCGAGTCTAACACACATTTACACTTACAGCACTACACTTATGACTTTAACACTTTACACTCACACTTACATTTAGGGAGGCGATAATAGCCTCAATGTGCTTTTCACCAACAAAAAAAAACTTTGTTCAACATACGTAAAACTGAGGTCATTTCTTTTTAAGAATGTTACACTTTTTCTATAACAACCTATCTTTTATTACACGTTTAAAAGAATCTAGGTGTACAAAAAAAGTTTTGGCAATTTTTTTACATTCCCGCAGTAGTTATCCAAGTACAACAGGTTATTAAACATGATATTAGTTATCTTTGAAACTCTGTTAGTTAACGCCTTATAAGGCACTACAGTGAGAACTATATTGGAAAGTCAGAGCTGCCTGTTGGAACCACTGTTTATTAAAACAGAAATAGTTAAAGAAAGTTTGATTCTGAAGTTATGTTAGGTTTTAAAATTCTAAATGCTAAAGTGGTTTAATTGTAGTAAATTTGTGACTACACTGTCACAAATTTACTACAATTAAACCACTTTTGTAAATGTAGGATGACTAACGTCCTGTATTTAATTTATTTGGAGTTCATGTAAATGTTTATCTAATGTATTTTATATTTTTTTTATATATATAAAAAAAATTGTAATTATCTACTACAATTGATCTTTAAGATTCAAAGAAATATTACAAATTCATGCACACAAAATTCATGCAAAGAAATATTACTAACAAGTAATTATTGCTACCTCATTATTGGAGATTTATAACAAATATTTTATTTAACTTGTTCTCTTGTTCTAAATTAATATTTTAAAAAAATGTTTTTTTGTTTTCAATCAACACATTGTCTAACTGTTTCTGGATGTTATTTCTTCATTGTCAAGCTTTTCTTTAATTTTTTTATAGCCTAGGAAATTTTTTTTTTAGAAGATTTTATTTATAAAATGAATTAACGATCAAGTTAATTAAGTCATTGTATCATGCAGAAGTGAGCAAATAAAGAACTATCTTAAACAAATTATTTTTAACCTCTGGTATTTTTACATTTTTTGCTACAAAAGTTATTGAAATAGAATTATTGATAAACATACTATATGGATATTACACAAGGTACATCCAGAAAGTAAGTACCCTTTCAGATTTAAAAAAGGTACATAACAATAAATAAAATAATTATATTTTTATAAGAAAAACTACAGTTTAAATTGTGTCATAATTTCTACCAATTTTCTGACATTTTTCATTTCGTGTAACCAGCTTGTTAATACCCTTCATGGAAAATGATGCCGCTAATCAATGCATTCAACATTGGTGCGGGACACGTAAATATTGTCACCTTCAATATTCATTGGTGTTCAAGTGAGAAAAGCCTGAGCACTGTCAATTTGTTTTACGATAACCTAAATGTTGAATTGCGATATTTCAGTAAACTCATTAAGTATCAAAGACATTGTAGCCGTTGATTTTCTTGGAATTGTTTTCACTCTAACAACCTTTATTTATTAAAAGCGTAATGGACATCCACTTCATTACTCATCATGGAGCATCCTTCATTAAACTGCTGCCCTAACTCATAACACTTCCACCATACATTTCACAAATTTACCAATAAATTTCATAGTTACCGGCAGAATTTCACAATCGATAAGATTATTGATTGACGTAAACGTAATACATTTCACAAATTTTCCTCTAAATTTCAGAATTACAGACAAAATTTCACAATAGATAAGATTGTTGATTGACATAAACATTTTAAATTACATAAGCAAATAAAAACAGATGCTGTGACCTGTAATGGTATCTATGGAAAGTCAGTGAATGGGAAACAATGATGCGCTGGCTTATCCAGTTCGTGGATTCGTGATTGCAGCACTGTTTTGGCCACACAACCTAACAGTACTTACTCTCTCGATATACCTCATTTATAACAATAAGTGTTTAGAAAAAATTTTATGTTGTAATTGTTATGCTTTACAATTTTACAATTTCAGATAATGGTAACACAACAACATACGAGTGGCAGTATGGAGTAAAACCAACAACTGTTGAAGAACCAGTTCTGCCAGGGCTGGGAGATAACCAAGTCAGTTTTTAATTTATTATTTAGATATTACTGTGTGTGTGTGTGTTTTTTGCGATGCCAAAAAAGGTGGAAAAAATCTTTTATAGACTACCTGGGGTAGGGTACGCACTACCCCAGAGTGTGGGACTCAAATTGAGTTTAAACTCAAGTGAAGATATATTGTTACCCACTAAAAAAACCACCAAAAGCATTCCTCTTCTGTAAACCTCCCCTCGGAACCTCCGCCAGGCATTACTTCATGGGAAGGTGGACTGGCTGAACGCCTACTCTTCTACAGCGTTGGCTCTCCTTTCTCGATCCTCAGCCCTCAACTTCTTCATGACCACTGCAGCGAATCCCGCAATGGCCCTTCAGTTGGCCTCTGAAGTCATCATAGTCGCAACCAGACTTTCCGGTGCAATGCTGCCTCGTAGATACGTTTGCAGCCTCATCCTTTCATTGTCGAATCTCCGACAGTGGAAAAACACATGCTTCGCATCTTCCTCCACTGCTGGAAGACAGAGGGGACAAGCCGAGTCCGTTTCCAGCCTGAAACGGAACAAGTAAGCTCGGAAGCAACCGTGCCCAGTGAGAATCTGTATGAGATATAAATCCACCTCTCCATAATTCCTGTTGCACCAATTCTGGATGTTACCTATGAGTTGGTATGTCCATCGTCCATTTGTTGATTCGTTCCACTGTCGCTGTCATGTCTCCAGGTTCCGATTTCACTCCTCCGTAATTGCCATTGTATGACGATACCGCGGCTCAGCATTTCGCTTACGCCATAACAGCCTCGCACTTTCATCAGCCATTAGCTCCATTGGCGGTTCGCCCGCATGTGTGTGTGTGTGTGTGTGTGTGTATTTGTAGTTTCTTCAAATATAAAGATATTGCAGTTGTACAAATGAATATTGGGAGCACAAAATGCAAAAGTGCAAATTGGGAGAAAAGATGAGGCTGTAGTAATATGGTTTATAAGTAAACCTAGAAACAGAAGACTTCCCAGGAATCAAACATTGGATGTGAGAAATACAGTTTAATAGGACTGACAGCCAGGAACATTAAGATCCTGGACATAGGACAACTCAGGAAAGCAATGGGATTTATGTACAATGTAGCATAAGGGGGCTCATGTACAGGATACGAAGAAACAATGAAGGAACTGTGTGTGGTTATGCTTGATGAAAGAGAAAACTTCAGGTCATGTGATATGCGATTGTGAGGCCTTGTCAGAAGGAGACAAGGGATGTTTGGCTTCCAAGACTCTGAGGAACTCCAGCAGAATGAGTTAATAGTCAGCAGACTGCTAAAATTCATTGAGGGGTCATCATGGATCTGCTAAAAAAAAAAAAATCATTGGATTCTACTGAACTAGAATCCAAGAAACTTAATTGCACAGTAAGTCCTTTGATCATGGTATCAGTGGCCACAAGACCCAATAACCTCAAAAAATTTAATCTAAATTAAGTCTGTGTCATGATGACTTTTTTCTTGAAACATTTGTTTAAAAAAAGAAATATGCCTTGATTTTTTCCATTTTGGTAACACATCAAACAGATGAAGTATTAAGAAAGTCAGTATTAGGATAAATGTGTATACTATACTTCTGCTTAACTTGCTAGGAAAAAGTCTAAATGAATGTATTTAAAATTATTATTTACTAGCTTGTATTTTATATATCTTTCAATTTAATTGTAATTATGTTCACAGGATGAAGAAACTAAAGAGGAAGAAATAGATTGGGGAACTAGTGATGACACAATAAACTATGTAAGCTACCTTGCCATCAGTTTGCTAATTCTTTTACATTTCTTTGAAACAAATTTTTAACAATAAATAAATAATAAAAAAA
This sequence comes from Callitettix versicolor, assembly GCA_022606455.1. Lineage (NCBI taxonomy): Eukaryota > Metazoa > Arthropoda > Insecta > Hemiptera > Cercopidae > Callitettix > Callitettix versicolor. Next base: position 79,167,275 of record CM040185.1, on the reverse strand, counting down.
TAATTAATATATCTTTTGCCTGCTGACCTGCCCAGTAGGATACTCTACCTACGACTGCTAGGATATTTTAGCCGAAAATTACTGACTTAAATTTACATTTATATTTAAATATTTATTTTTTTTATTATTTTAAAAATCTGAAGAACTCGCTCTTATTTTAGATAATGATATCCACTTTCAGTATGGTATTTATTAGTGTAGTAATTTTTTGTTTCGATCAAATTTTAGTTGAAAAGATAAAGTTTCTGTTTTCTGATTGAAGAAAGAAATTTAAACCATTAAGACTGATATACAGTAAACTATCTTATTTTACTAAATATCCAAATTTGACTGCTACTGTCATACCCTCTTGTAAATCCAGAACATTTTCATATATCATTTATCTGACAATTCAGTTGAATTAAATCATCATAAACACCAGACGTAAACCATCATTATTGCAGGCAATTTGACTGCCAAATAAACAAAACAGGTTATGTTACAGCTCTTGTAATTTCATTTCTGTTACTCAGAATGATGAAAGTGGCAGAAAAGTGAACCGAAATGTTCAGTTATGTGAAAAATGTAAACTTAGATGCTATCTCTTGGATTTACTTTCAACTATTACCGACTGAAGTATAGCAATGATAGCACATTGTGCCGAATTTTTCAATAGTAAATTACAACGACTATAGATTGTTGCTTAGCATCCAAAGGGTTAATGTAGTTTTACTGGTTTTAGAACCAAAATTAGTTCAAACAGTTTTAGGGTGCATATAAATATAAGTTGTAACAACTTAATATGATCAAATTTAATCATTACATTTAAACTCCATAGTCGTTTCAGGCAATAATAGCCTTAATGTGATTTTTCGCCTATAAAAAAAACATAGTCACTTCACATTAATAAGGTTATGTTTTATTGTAGAAATCCAGATTGTTTTCTTTATAATAAAAGTTTGTTCATGTTACTCATTCGAGAAATAACATAAGAATAAAAAAGGTTTTTGATAAATCCTTAGTACTGAAGCTGATTGAACATCTTTTCCTGTTCTGTTAAACTAGTAAATATAATCTGTTCTTGTCTTTATTTCAGGACATTGACTATGGAATTACTTTGGAAGAAAGTGGTATTGAGGTAGAGCTGGAGGGTGACAATGAAGGCAATACCATTGAAGGACTTGCAAAAGGAAAACAGGCTTACACATTGCTGGACAATCCAGAAACTAGAGAAGAGTTTATTAATCAGCTGTTAGAAGTAAGTCTCTGAATTTCAGTAAACAGTTTGGGGTTTAATTTGTTTTCAGTTTTCATTGCTGGACAACAATATTTAATCACAACAAAAACGCAGCCATTTGTTGTAACACAGTAGTGTTGTAATATTTTAAACAGCGTGAATAAATTGACAATAATATGTGATTTAAAGAATTTTTTGTTAGTTTGATTGTCTAACTAGAATGGTGTGAATTGTTTAAAATTGCACCTTTTCTTGTTTTTCTGACTTTTTAAACATTTTAATTTGTTATTTTAATCTAAAGGTATGTGTGGAATTAATATAGGTTTTTCACCTTCTCTTGTTTTTCCAATTTTAAACATATCATTACGTTGTTAACAAGTAAAAATAGACAACATATATCAATACGAAAAGTTTTTTTTTTAATATCCACACTTTATGCCAGTTAGACTAATGATGATAAGGGATCAGCGTTAATGGTAAGGAAAAATCAATGGAAGTAACTGTGACTTGAACTAAGAACTTTTAGGTGAGCAATTCACAGAGATGCAGCAGACTGTTAGTGCTTTTGCCACATCAACCACCGAGCCCTTACTTGCTTGTGACTGCTAACACTCTAGCTGTGCCACTCATTACAATGTTGTCATAAACAACCTCAGTGACGTGACAATAATTTTCAATTAATTTTAATTATTTTGCATTTAAAAATCAAATAACATAATGTACTTTCCAGCAGGATCATCTATTAACCTAAAACAATAAACATAAATATTCCTATTTTGAACTTAAATTGTAACACTGGAAAACCAAGGTGGCAGGAAAACCAAAAGTATTTGTGCAGAACAGTGATAGCAAAACTGCATTTTATACTTTCTCACTATTCTAGTAGAGTATATTAGTATAGTGATCATGAAACAAATTAATTTTTATGGATATATCCATTTTTGGATCCAAAAAAGTTGTTACTTAGATATTTGGCCATACAAGAATTGTTCAGAAAAGTATCCAACCTGAATTTTCTTGTGCAAAGTAGTGATGCATTATTTGTGTAATATTTGTTTTGTGTTAATTTTGTCTACAGTTAGAATCATTCCTTAAAGTGCGTCTGTTAGAGATGCAAGGAGACAGTGACTTACTCACTATGAGTCACTTAACGGAATCAACGCAGAGCATTGCAGCCATGTTGGACAGTGTCCAGCTTGCCAAAACATTGATCACTGATCCTGCAACTCAACATCTGCATAATGTCAAACATTCACTCAGGTAAAATCAATTTTATTTATTCTTCTAACACTTGGTCTGAATATGTTGTAATGTTATACAATTGCACACAGGTTTCTGGATCATTTGACGAGTACAGTGGAACACAAGAGGTCGTTGATTGAGAAGTTAGTCGCCAGCCAGCAAGCGGTGCGTCTGAAAGGCAAAGAATCTGTAGAGGAGGCTCAAACTTTGCAGAGTAAACTTAAATTGGTTATTGAGAAAACAAAAGAACTGCAATGCCAGGTAATTGCGATATAATGTAGGAAATTTTTAGTAATACATTAGTTCTTGTGAATAATATCAGTTATAGTATTTATACTATCTTCTAGACAAAATCAGTTTCAATTTAAATTACTGTAGCTGTAGGTTTTGTTGCCATGGCCAGATATTTAATTATTTTAAAAAATTTAAGACTGCAGTGGTAGTGCTAATCTCTCCCAAAAAAAAAAAAAAAATGAACGGATCTCTATAAGGATTTTAAATGACTGCTATAAAACGATTTGAATATAGTTACATTTAAACTCTGTTCAGTTATTTGAAATGCTCTGTCTATGGAACTTACTATGAAGTAACTTACTGTGCTATGTCTATATGAACTAACATTTTTGTTTAATTTTTTACAAAACTAAATTTAAATGGGTGTACAAATTTCCAACAATCAGCACACTTATACCTTTCAGTTGTAAGCTACATAGTAACAAATCTATGACAGACACGTAAACAACTCCTCCAAGTCATGGCATATGCACATGCTGGATGGTGCAATGAGGTGACTATTCCTCACTAGACTACATTTAAAATGAATTCTTATGTGTAATTAATATCGAGTGGACAGTTTGAACAGTTTGAATGTGCTGTTCCTGGTATAGGTACCATAAGTGCAAAATTAATTACAATAAAATTTAATTATATCAAATTATTTTGTAGCAGCTGTGTAATTCATCCAATAGATTATTTTATAATTTCAAAATTCGTTTTACAGTAATATTATTTTTCCACCGGTTTCCGTGTGAACTAATATTGCCACTGTTATTTATTGTGCCACGTAACTCTAACAAATACATACGTAAACAAAATATTTTACAGTACATGTTAAATATTTTTAGCAACAAATTTTGCTCCAGAATTGCGGGCTCATGTTTGGTCAAAGTGTACAAGTATTTCTGTGATGGAGAACACATGTTGTACACACTGTTGTGGTAGAAAACCCGGTCCTGTTAGAGTGCCAGCCATTTCTTCCAAATATTTTGGAACAGACACTGTTTTGTCGTTGTGGAGCGTTGTAATCCATAATACCAGTAGAATACAAAAAGTCAACAACATTGACTTACCTTTCAACCAACTTTGTTGTGCTTTTTTCAATCGTGGAGAACTTGGACAATTCATGACAGAAAGGATGTGCCTTTGTTTCTGGATCATACCTGTAAATCCATGATTCCTTGCCTGCAATTACCATATTTAATAAATCCGAATCAGTTTCAGCAGTTAATCAGTTCTTGAAACACTTCAAGTCTCTGTTGTTTCTGCTGGTCAGACAACAGTTTTGGAAGGAATGTTATGGACATACTTAATACAAGATTCATTTGTTGAAATTGAAGTGCTTAGAAACATAAAAACAGTTTATCTAACTTGTTTGTAATTGTAAGTCTACAGTAAGGACAATAACTATAAAAGCATCATTTCCCAGGATGCCACTCTACTGAAAAAAGACATAACAATCTATTTAGGACATTTTGTTGTAGTTTCCAGGAGAAATAGAAGTCTGAGCATTTATCAGGTCAGCTGCAGGTTGGCAAGGCACTTCACCAGTTCAGAATTGTGAAACAAATTTTCTTTGTATTTATACTTGGCCAGATCCATCCTATTTCCTACCGACCAACTTTTAGTGTCTTGTACAGTTGGTCCAGGTGTTGGTAGGCTGTGTGTAGTTGTTTAGTAGTGGTTGGTCCTCCTCGATGTTCTTCCGAACGATTTTTGACTTGTATTTATACTTAAAATTATGGCGGCTATCCTAATTTCTCAGAATTCCATTGTTAAAACTAGAGAAAGGATGCAACAATTAGAATGAAGCTGTTGTGCACAAGAGATGCGATGTAATACCCCGTCAGTAATTCATGGACAGAAATGTATTAACCTAGCATAGTAAAGACCCAGGATACACATGCACTACAAACCAATCGGATGCGAGTATTGGTTGACGGAAGTGAATTAGGTTTTGCAGGCTTAAGCTCTTTCCAAGCCAGGAGAGAAGTACGAGGAGGAGCGTGGTTGTTTAGGTGTTATTTGGCAGAACTAGGTTGTGTAACTCAGTTTCTATGTTGTTTAGGAAATGATAATTTTATATGGACAAAACAATAGTGTCAGAGACGAGCATTCCAAGATCATCAAAAGTGTTCCTATAAACTCATTATTGAACATGCTCTCTGATAGCATGCACACCAAGAATATCTTCTCTCGACCTTTCACAGTTCTTCTTTATTCCAAGGAGGACTGGAAAGATGGCAAGCTACTGGTATATCCAGGTTAGCCTGTCTGGTATACAAACGGATCATTGCATGATCATCAGTCTGGTTACAGAGGATTCTGTCAAACCACTGGAACAATGTTTAAAACTGAGCATTAAAAAGAAGTCCTCGGAGTAGAAGGACATTAGAAAATAGAGTGTCCACATGGTAAGGACATTCTAATACTCTCTCATAGCCAAACGGCAATAATTCTCTCTGTTCCCTTTGTGTCCTGTTAACATGATGCATTTATAATGGGTCCCTGGGCATTTCAAGATTGAGGGAAACAAGAGAGCAGAAATTCTGGCCAACAAAATAAAAACAATCACTGCTCTCCTTGTGGAATCGGAACCTATGTGCCGTTTAAGGAAATGGACTAGAGAGGAGCATGTCAAACAATGGAGGTAATTTCCTGGCCTGTGATTAGAAAAACATCTTCAGGCCCTGACTAGGACACTTGTCCAGTTCAACAAGAGCTCCTTGAGACAGGTAGTCACTGTAATCACTAAACACTGACTGATTATTGAATATTGATGAAAATAATATACACCCTTGATTAAGAATTCTTTCAAGGTTGTTTTTTAATTGATCACACTTATACATTTTCTTTCTAAGGATACCATTACTTAATTTTACTCCTTTATAATTATTCTTTTGCATAATTATTCAAAAGTTAATGAGAATTTAAAAAAACATAGCTTATAGAATTTGATAGCTGTAAAAAAAGTATTTGGTAACTGCTAATTATGACTAAAATTCTGCTTGTTTGCATAGGGTTGTATAATGTTTGGTTGACCCAACATTGTGGGTAATGTTATAATTTTAATTATAATTGAAAAGCATCACTGGAGAACAATTGTTCTTTTGCATTTTAAGTGATAATACTTAAAAAATCTTTCTCATATTTTTTTTTTTTTTTTTAACTTCCGACTATTGTGCACACTTAGGCTAATGCAGATGGGTGCATTTAATAAATCAATATTAAATAAATATTGATTTATTTCTGTTTGCAAATTGTCTGTTTCGTTAATCTTTCTCAAAACCTTCACTCCATTTCACTTTATGATACAGTGATGATATTCCACCCAAGTAATGAATTTTTGAAATAAAGTCCATCAGAGTGCACGAGTTATCACCAAACTCAGTCTACTACTCAATTTTTATTTTTACTTTCTCAGATAACAGTTAATTCTGCTTTATTATGATGAGCATTTTAGAATGGACTCAACACTGTGGACAGTTAGCTCTTAATAACTAGTATAATAATTTAGTTATTCTAGAAGGCTCCGTTTTATGAGTTCTGATAAATTTATATTTGTTATAGATTGAAAAGGATATATCAAAGAAGTACAAGAACAGACCTGTCAATTTAATGGGAGGTGTGGCAACACTGTGAGAACGATTATTAAATAAATATTGATTTATTTCTGTTTGCAAATTGTCTGTTTCGTTAATCTTTCTCAAAACCTTCACTCCATTTCACTTTATGATACAGTGATGAAATTCCATCCAAGTAATGAACTTTAGAAATAAAGTCCCACAGAGTGCACGAGTTATCACCAAACTCAGTCTACTACCCAATTCCATTGTGGTGGAATTTTTATCCTTGGTCTTTACAGGGTAATTTTAAAAGGATTTAATGTGTTTCCGCCAGAAATTTCATTGGTCTTTACTAGGCAATTTTAAAGGAATTTTAGTTTTCTTCAAAGGTTATTTTATTGGTCATTTATAGACAATTTTGAGGACATTCTATTTGTCTTTGCAAGGAAATTTTTAAGTGTATTTTGCTGGACAATTATAAAGCATTTTTATGTCCTCAAAAAACATTTTAATAACAATTTATTTGACTTTACCAGGCAATTTAAAGACACTTTAAGGAATATATTTGTAGGACAATTTGTTGTACTGTTTTTTTAGTTATTTTATGTGTCTTTAAAATGAAGTTCTATGGTATATTATTATGTGTTTTCACATTTTATTTTTAAGGACATTTTTTTAGTCTTTACCAAGCAATCTAAAACATATTTTATGGGACTCAGGAGGCACAATAAATTATTTTAAAAATTTCCTGTGAAGAAACATAAAATGCTTTTAAAAATATACTAGCAAGGCACATAAAATGCCATATGAATTAATAGATATTAGGGGTTACAAACACACTTTGACCTTTGTAGATCTGTTGTGCCTCCTTCCTATACTATACTATACTCCTGAGACTCTCAGTTACAGCCTCTTCATTTAGTCAAGGATGAGAAGAGGAATCAAGGTAGGTAAGTTGCTCACTTCTAAAAGGTATATTCCTAAAAGTAGTTGCTACAATTTCTTTTCTCGTAGCAACTGTCTCACGGTCTACCAGAAGACCTTAGCTTATTTTTACTAAGGCCAATACAGATCTTTGCTCTGCTCCTGTCTCCTTGGCCTGCCTTCAACCTTGCTTATCTTCCCAATGTTTAGACCTTCTAGCTTCTTTTTTCTCTTTAAGGTTCATCTTAAAGTGGCTGACTGCAAGTCCGCAAAACGTTTCTGGTCGTAGGAAACAAGTTGGGTCAATGCCTTCCTTGCCAGCTCATCTGCTTCCTCATTTACTCAATGTGGCTTGGTTTACAGAGGAGTGTGACCTTATTGCTTTGGTCCAGCTTATTTAACTTTTGTAGGCATTTCCAGACCATTGCCGAGCTGATGGTGAATTCAGTGCTTTAATGCCCGCTTGACTAACTGATGTAATGACAATACTTTCCCCATTGCATTGCCTGTCAAGATTTCTTTGCACACACCTACCATTAGCATATACTTCTGCTAGAAATATTCTGAGGTGTTTTGTAATTGCCTCATAGTATTTGGTTATCACACCAGTTCTGTCAGGTATCTTGAACCCCCACTGTAAATCATATTATGGTATTTTGTAATAGTGAGATTGTAGATGTTGTACTAGTGAGGAAATGTTTCTCAAAGTTGTATATGAAAGTCCTGCAAGAACACATTAAATGCCTTTAACTCTCAGCTACTATAGCGATGTCTCAGATGGTGGCAATATATCCATTTACCTCGCCCCTCCTTTGCATTCTGAAAGTTATGTTCCTCTCTTTCTCATTGTTTACAAGTTATATTGTATTAACGTCTGTTAAATATACTATAATAGGTGTGTTACTTTTTCCATAACGGTGATGTCTAGTAGAAAATCCACATTAATGTGAAATGCTCAGCAAAAGAGTGATCAAAATATCTTCTTCAAGATATCTCTAAAATGGCAATGTCTAGAAAGCTGAAATTCTACAAAGAGGTTCAGGTCAAATAGGTGAGATAAATTTGTCATATTCTAAAGTTTGAAACGGGACAAGAGACTTATCTTTTGAGAAAGTAAGAGAATACCCCATTAGACAAAAAGGATGTTTCTCCTGGGAAAATTTTGTACTAAAAAAACTTATTTCTAGATAATTTTAAAAAGGCTTTTTTCCATTTAATAGCTTTTAAACTTAACTAAATTATTCTTCCTTAAGGTTGAGCGATCAAAAAAACAATTATGGGTATTTTGGCTTAAAATAACTCACACGTTTGAAGACATGTTATTTTCACATTGAAATTTTAAAATAATATTTTTAAAGGATTTTGGGGGGGTATTAAATGGCCTTTTTTGTGTTTTAGTCAATCCACACTCACATTTAAACAGAAGAAGCAATTTAAACCAAACTTTGGGGTTATATGCTACTAAACATGCTCAACACCTCAATGTTCCTCATTTTGTCATATCGGACAATTTTTAAAAAACTTTTTTTTAAAAAAATATATTTTTTATTGATTCAAAATTTTAACTTCATAGCGAGGTGCAGATAGGATTGAAGGTTATTTTCCAAAAAATATCTGTTCTAGACAAAATCGTTTAGCTGTGTTTTAAAAAAATTGGCTTACTCCTGCAAATGAAACGATGCAACCCGCAATCTTCGTACTCTGTCTAACAGTCACACTCTCTTGCTCCCTCTCCTTCTCTAGCTTGTCAGCAATTTTATATCACCATAATGCCTTTTTTCTTATACGAATAGTGATTGTTCTGAGCAGCATACCCGGCAGGTTCTTAAATTTTAGAACACTTTTATCACATCATCAATGTTCAAGGTTTATTACTCCAATCATATTTATCTGTACATACAAATCCTAACATCACGGTTCATTTTTGTATTTTTATTTTACATTTTCTTTTCATTTAATGCAAATTTATACAGTTTTTAACACCGATTACGATAGCGGAATCAAATTTTTATCGAAAGTATTGCGTAAAAAACTTACAAATTTCACTGTGTTTCATTTTTGTATTTTTATTGTAGAACAAAAATTTAATACATTTAAAATGTTAGTATTTAAACAAAAACAGCATATTTTGGAAATTTGATTCCATCACGTCAGCGAGTAGTGTGCTATGATTACAAATACAAGTTAGAATAGGCAAACTACAATATAAGTCAAAAAGTGACATTCTGTAAAAACAGAAAAATATAACGCATGAACATGAAGTTCTGTTTCGTAAATCACTTAGAAAGATGTCATAGTAGAGCCAGCCGTGAAATAAAAATGCCAAGTAAGTATAAGGGCTGGTAAAGGCACAGTCACCGAAGGAACCAAGCAAAGTGTGGAACGTGGATGGAGTACCACAAAACACAAAGCGGCTGGAGGGGAAATGTTCGTCTATCAAAAACAGCCCCTAGAGCGAGTGGACAAAGTTTGTCAGCAGACATGATTGCACAATCTTAAAAAAAAATTACCTCAAATCTTGTTCACAAACTATTCATACTTTTCCCAAGAATTATTGTTTTTAGATGTCTTTTTTATTTTTTCATAATAGTGAATAATAATAATTTTTTACCTTGAATAATATTAAAGGCTGTCTCTCACATTAAGAAATATTTATTCATTAATGAAAATATTCATCCCACTTTCTGTAGGTGCTGATAATATTCTAAACACTGCCAACAGAGTAATATTTTATTTTGAATCACTAGCGTACGTTATTATTAATAGCCAGTTTTGACAGCTTTAATAGAGTTTTCTAGCTCTTTGTTGCCAAAATAAACTTAGGTTTCCGCACAAATAGTTAGAATTTTAAACTAAAAGTGCTTTTGTTACAATTTTTATCTGTCTTTCATTTTTGATTGCTACCAAAAACATTCTCAAATCTGGGACACTGGGTAAGTTTAAACTTGCACTGTCCCAGTCAAACTGGGATGTATGACAACTCTAATAGTAGGTGCTCACTAAGAAAGTATTCCTAATATCATATTATGTCTTTAATTTTTGTTTCATTTAAATAAGACATAAATCAATTTTCTTTGTAGATGAGAACCTATTCTATTTTATTAAAACAGATTAACAATAAAGTGCCTTCTCCTACAACCACTTCATTATCATTTAAGTTATAGAATATTTTTTCTAATTGCAAACTTGTATACATCTCTTTCTTTCACACCTTTAGAGAATGAATTTTAGAATGCTGATACATATGTTTAATTATTTGTGATTTTGAGGTTTTTTAAGTTTCAAGAAAATATGATCGAAAGAAATATTTTTTTTAATTCAAACTTTTGTACCTTCTTTTCACCTCTTTAGGGATTGAATTTTGTAAAATGTGTGAAGTGTTTCTTTTTTTACAGCATTGATGTTAAGTTCTAATAAAATTGTGATTTAAAAAATTTTTTTTCCAATCATACACACTGTACTCAATTTTTACCGTTTTGGAATATGATTTCTCGAAAATGCTGAAATATTTGTTTTTTTATATAGTTATTTGTTACATTTCATGAAATCAACTTTTAGAATAATATTTGATTTAATGCAAACAATTGTACCCCCTTTAATTCTTTAAGAAATAAAATACGGAAAATGCTAAAATATACCAATCATAATTTGTGTTTTCATAAAATAAGAATATTTTCATTTAATTTTCAGAACATGTGTTTAAACATATTTTTACAGTGTAAAACAATATTCACTGTGTAATGTTTTGGATTTTGGAAAATACTGAAATGTGTGTTTTTTTTTGTTTTTAAGATAATTTTATTTATAATCCAAATTAAATCATACTTTTTCCAATGGTAACGTTTACAACAACACTTTTTCCTATGAATTATACAAAAATGCTTAAATATATATTATTATTATCTGCGTATAGACCCTGTTGGATCATGCAAAGCACTCCAACTCATGTCTTGCTCCTTCTAATCCTCCACACCTCCCTCATCCTGTCCCCATGGATCCTCTTCCGCTCCTCCGTCCATTTTACACTGCTCTCTTTGGGATTTCATTCTCTGGGACCTTCCAACCAAGCATCTTTCTCCTGTATGCGTTCCTGTCTTCAACGTCTGTTGAGTCTATTTCTGCGCATGTAGGTCTATTCTGACTTGTGCGATCCACGACGTTGTTGATTTGACTCCTTGTATATACTTAAGGATTCTGTTGGCAAGTCTCGTTGTTGGGAGTCTACTGATGTGTCCATAGTAGACTCATCAGTATATATATGACATATATATATATATATATGTCATTTTTTGTGTTTTTGAGTAATTAAGTTTTACAAAATTATGATTATCATTTGTTTTTCATTGCTGACTTTTTATACCTCCTTTTTTAACCCTTGAGAGGTTCTTCAATTCAGGAAAATTTTGAAATTTTCCTTTCTTTCATAATTTTTGTTTTTTAATGAATATTTGTTAAGTTTCAAGAACATTTTGCAAAAAAATATCTTTTCAATACAAAATTTTATAAACTTTTCTTACTTTTAACCTTTGTTTTGTCCATTAGAGGAAGAATTATGGAAAATCCTGAAATACCTGTTTCACAATTTGTATTTTGGAAGTTTTAATGAAATAGGATAATTTTTTCCAGTGCAAAACATTTATATGTGCTATTTCAATTTTGTTCTTTTAGGTGCTATTACACCTACATTTTTGATTTTTTTATCTACATGTTAGTACCAATAACATTTATTATTAAATTTATGATTTAGATCCAATTTAGTAAGGTTTTAGAACCATTGATAACCTGAAATTTTTAAGTATCTAGCTATTATAGTTTCAGTTGTATATTGATCAATCAGGAAATGTCCCCTCCATCTCTCTCTCTCTCTCTCTCTCTCTCTCTCTCTCTCTCTCTCTCTCTCTCTCTCCCCCTCCCTCTCCTTCCCAGCAAAGATGACCTGTATAAATAGATTAGATTAGTTGATATTATGCATGAAATTGGTGATTTCAACTCAGGAAACTAACGATAATAAAAGGAGAAAAAAATATAAAAAATGTCTTGACCATGTGAGAGATTGTATTTAGAGAAGTGAAGAAAGTACTTGAAGAAGTGAAGAATCAAATGAACAAAGGGATTTGCGGTTGGTACAAATGAGGTCATATGCAACTTATCGGGTGGTAGAAGAATCACATTATGCAAAAGATTATAAAAAATGTGCAAATAAGTAGATCAAAGGCGTGCAGAAGAATCAGAAATAGAAAGGACTCAGTGGCTTAATGATATGTGTGAACATATATCTCAAAGGCGTGCAGAAGAAACAGAGTTACATAGAAGTCAACGGATTCAAAAAATACGTGAACAAGTTCCTCTTTGATCTGCGTTCAGTCTGACAACAGTTCATACTTCATTCTGAAGAAAGTAATTTTTTATACTTTTATACAGAAAGTGAAATTTTGTATACTAAAGTTTTTTGTTGTCAGGAATCGATTGCGACATGTCTCCTATCTGTGAAAATTTGCCAAGTAGCTAAATTCACGCGTTCACACTAAACACTGCGCGATCAAACAAGAGGCAACAATGTATCTCAAAGTATTTTTGAAAAAGTAAGTTGGTTGGTAAATCCCATACTTTGATCCACGGTATATACACGGTAGGGGCCACGGTGGGTGTGCGCAATAGACTACCGCGCGCGTGACGTCACTGAATCCTTACTGCTACATTCTGTAATTTCCCGCTTAACAATGCGGTGTTCTGTAAATGTAGTTGGAGATTCGGTGTGTTTATGTGAGTGTTTGTTTTAAGTAAAAGGTCTTTTTTGTGTAAATAAAAGGTATTAATTATGTTTTGTGGTCGAGGTTTAATAAGTGTAAGAAAAGATTTAATTAGCCTATGTTTTGAATCCTAAAAAATACATAATTTGTTTTGTTTGCTGTTGTATAATTGTGTATGCATAACAATGCCTAATTGCGTTATAGCCAGTTGCTATAATAGTGATAAGAATTGTAAAGGGAAAGGAATTTTATTTCACAGAATTCCAAAAGACAAAGGCCTGAGAAAAGCGTGGGTTCATGCGTGTAAACGAGCAGATCATTTTAATTTTGATAATGTTAAAGTCTGTTCACTTCATTTTAATGACGATGATTTCGAAAGGGACTTTAAATCCAAATTACTAAATACGAAACCTAAAAAACAGCTGAAATCCGGTGTCATTCCACGTTTTAACATTCCCACCGTTGAAAATAAATGTATCAATTCTGAACGAGCTGCAAGGATTTAAAAAACGTGAAAACCAAGAAACATTAAAAAAACTTATTGACGAGTCCGATGGAAATCTACCAGGTAAATTACCTGTAAATGGAAATGACGTTGGTGCAATTGTAACGTGTAATTCTGTAAATGAAACCCACCCTTCCATAGTCAGTAATTTAATACAAATATCGTTGTAAATGATGCCTCTTTAGAGGAAATGAAATGTTTAAGAAAAGAAAATTTACTTTTGAAGGAACAAATTCAACTTGCATTACAAGAACTGGCCTCGGTTAAAAATAAAAATGTGGCTTTACAAAGCAATGTTACTAATTTTAAGAATATTTTTTTGATAATATGTGTTGAAACGTAAGTTCTAAGAAATACGTATGTTTTATTTTACTGTTTGCATAAAAGGCATACGCCTATTTGCTATTTAATTTGTTGTTAATTTTTTATTTGAGATGTGAATTTTCACAGTCAACCACATAATTATCACGGAAAATCCGCAGATACGTAATTCATAGTGTGATGTGCTTTTAACTTTCAAACAAAAAATAACCTGGAATTTTTCAAGCTATGGACCTATAATTTACTTTACTTTAATATTATGTAATATTGTATAAAATAAAAAGTTTCCGTTTTGACAATGAGCGAATTCAGTAAGTAAAGTAATTAACAGCGTTATTAATGTTAGATATAAGGAATTATTATTGTAATTACTATAATACAGTTACTAACACTAACATTACAAACTGCTTTCTAATGAACACTACGTCTGAGCAAGATTCGATCAGGGATTCGATGACGTACTTCAGCCGGCAAGTGGTGGGGGAGACATGCGCGTGGCCCCTACCGTGTACCTATATACCGTGCTTTGATCAATATAATCTGTGACCTATACCGAGTGCAGCTCAATCACCCAGGTACTATTTCGTCTATGTGATTTAAAAATTTTAATCTGTGAGCAATAAATAGGGCAATGGACAACAATGAATAAAAATATTCATAATAAATGTTATATTTCTTTTGAATATGCGTTCAGAAATATACTTTTCTTTTCTTTAAGTTTTTAACTAACTTGTACGGTAAATAGGTCCTTAATAAGTTATATGATTAGTAGCGTTTGTTAGTGTGTTTCTGTGTTCTTTAAATTTTGATTGTTCCTTTACCTTTACTGGAAGAATATTACTGATGTTACAGGTTACTTCAATATTTTTTGTAGGCAATTCAGTTAGTTCTAACCTAGAAAAGAAAGAAATTGTTACCGTACTGTCCAATTTTGTGTTGTACATTCAAATCAAAAATGGCAGCACCATTTCTCAGAATTTAGAAAAAGTGAACCCAGAACAAGTTAAGAATCTTTTTCAAAACAATCTAATATTGTACAGTGTTAAGAAAATTTAACCTTCTAGGTATTTATGACAGGTTTTTCTGCACTTGCAGGTGATTTACTGAAGTTATGATCCTAACAAATTTTTTAAATGTAATTTATTATTGAATTAAACGATATTCACCTAAGGAAGATTAAATTTCTTATGATAAGTTATGATATTTTGCAATTTTTAGTAGAAGTATATTTTGGATAAAATTGCACTTCTGGACAGCATGCCATTTTCAATCAGTTTTGTACTAAAACACTGTTTATTTGTTTAATGGGGAATGTGTATATCCCCAGTAGTAATAATCCAAAACATAAAAGTGCAGAAACAACGGTAAGTCAGGAGAAAAAATAAAAGTGACAAACATAACCTCAAAATGACTAGCATGCAGAAGGAGGTAATGTGTTTTTTATTGTAAAAAAGATTAATTAAATGTGTATTATTCATAATGAAAAAAATAATTTAAAAAACTTAAGAATAAGGGAAAAGTCATTATTCCACCTTCTGCATACAGCTGATTGGAAAAATCAAATCTAATAATCAGTTAAGATAAGCCTAGTGCAACTATTAATTCCTTTTAATGTAGTCTAAAACTGTATACTTATTTTGTGCCAATTAAACTAATTGAGAATAGGGATTGCCATAACCATTGGCAAAAACTAATAGTATTATCCACTTTTTTAGTTGGAATATAAGATCATCCAAGATCCTACTAGAGTGTTCAAATAAATGTAATCATAGAATTTAATAGTTATTTCATCATTAACTAATAGGTAATTCATAGTTACATATTAATTTAATAGTAAGTTAGTAGGTACTTTGTCAATAAATTTAATCAAGTAGTTATATAAACAGTTTTTGTGTCCACATGGTAACAATTTAAATTATAGTTGTTGACAGTGTGAATAACTTTGTGTGTGTGTGTGTGTGTGTGTGTGTGTGTGTGTGTGTGTGTGTGTGTGTGTGTGTGTGTGACCCTAAAAAGCCAAATATTGGATTGTAGGAAATTTTAAGACTTATAGGCCTAGGTGTAGGAGTTTATAAAAATTATTATATATTTTATTAATTATTATAAGATACATTTTAAAATTTAATATGAATGAAAAACGTTTAAGTTACAAAAATATAAAATATGTCACAAATTTTAGTTACTCTATAAACTCAAAATTGAAATAGAAATTGAAAAAATCAAATGGAGATAACATAACATAATCAACAATTTAAGTTATTAAGATGTAAAATACAGTATTTTTAAAAAAATTCTAAGATTATGTTTTTGTGAATTTGTAGTTTGCCACCAAGACTATGATCTCTTTTCATGAGAGTGGCACAAGCAGGACATTGGTAATTTTCTGTTGAACATCTTTTAACACTTTCTGAGATTGAAAGCAAGTTTTGTGACAAATGTTATCACATATAGCACATTTAATATTGTCATTTTTGTCACTTTGTCAATTGCTAAAAGACATAGGAAACAAAATTTGGATGGAAATCCTTTTGAAAGTTTAAATACATTTTTGTTTTGTAATCTTGTATTCGTTAATATGTGCTACGGTTTGTTTTGTTTTTACTTTAAATTTTTTTCTTTTTTTCTTGTTTTTTATTTGCTTTCTGTACCTCTTTCAAATTTTCTTTTTTTTTTTTTAAATTCTGATTTTCTAATATTTTTTCTACTTTTAATCTAATCATAAATGTCCAGTCTCTGCAAGTCATAATGTATGGTGTTCTTTCAATTTTTCTTTTACCTTTTCCTTTCTGGAGATTCTGACCAGTGGAGAATATTAGCTAGAGGAGATATTACATATTTTGTTGTAAATGGTTTTTCTAATATTAGACCCGGCAGAAGCAGCTGATACTACTCCGCTAGCTCATACTACTCTCACTCATCAAGTCAACATCACACACACACACACACACACACACACACACATACACCCAGAGGGGTGCAGACTAGCTGCACCAATTAAGAGGATTTAGACGAACTTCGTGGCATTGAGTCTAACACACACTTCCATTTACAATACTACACTTACGACTTTAACACCTTATACTCACACCTACATTTAGGGACTTCCTGTTCTTGTCTTGTTATGTCTGGGAGTGGTGATACTGCTTGGTTTCCTTTGGCATGGCCAAGTATGTGGAACCTGATTTATGCCTAGCACTGCCGATGACCTCTGATGGGACAAGTTCTGAGACCAAGCAGCCTATAGGCATCTGGCAAGCACATAAATGTTGAGTTATGGGTGTCAGAGCCCATAGCTGAGTATCAAAACACATGGTTACAATCTATAAGTACATGGATAGCGGATATCAGTAGTATTTTGGGATTAGGGAACTGTAACATCGTATCGGAACCTAATCCTAAGTATCACAGAGTGCTGAAGACTTGTATTTCGGCACCACAGTATTGTAGGTCATTCTTGCATTAGTTCGAGTCTCCTGAGCTACTGGTTATGCTTGGTTGCAACCTGTGCCACTTGTTTGCAAAATCTTCGTTCATGAATTGCTTAGCAAATAACACTATGGAAAATAACAAACAAAACGCCAAAATGAGTTTAAAGAGGCATCGTTTGACCTTGTCAATCGAGTCTGTAAAAAATAATGTTAGTGCAGCAAATAGCAAAGATATGGACAATACACCAAACTTACAAGGAGATGGTAGTTTTATGTTACCTTCTCCGAGATTTTTAATGTTTAAAAATTTAACAAAAACAGCGGATTTGTCCATAGTTTCACGTTTTCTTAGAAATAAACCAATTGTTGATAGAGCAGGTCCCATAGTAGCTATAAAAAAACTACAAAATGGGACTATACTTGTGCAAACTAACAGTGACAAATAGACCCAGTCGCTTTTAAAAATGAGTGCCTTCTTCGAAACAGTCAAGGTATCCGTGGAAACCCACAGAATCTTAAATTTTGCAAAAGGTGTCATAAGTTGTGGAGATCTTCTACATGTAGCATTAGATGAAATATAGATTGAGTTGACTTCAGAAGCTATAATCTGTGTCTGCAGAATAATGCGAATGGACAAGAGACAAAAAATTCCCACATCCTCCTTGGTCTTGATATTTGGAAAACCGACAATACCCGATCATATCTATGCTGGTTATCATAGGCTCTCAATGAGGCCATATCCAAGGCATTGTTTTAAATGTTAAAGCTTCATTCGTAGGACTTCATCATGCTCAAAGCCTGAGATTTGCGGAAATTGTGGTAGTCAAGGTCATTGTGGTGAAGGTTGTCAAGTTAGCCCGCATTGTGTGAATTGTGGTGGTCATCATCCCGCTCGATCTCTGATGTGCCCCAAGTTTCTAGAAGAAAAATCTGTCCTATCTATAATGGCCAAAGATAAGGTATCCTGAAGCCAAGAAGATTCATAAAAGCTCTGAGTCTCTTATAAGTGGACAATCGTTGTAGCAACATCTAATCAAAAAATGTCTTGTGTGAATTGTGATGAGCTAACCAAAACTGTAAAAGTTTTGACTGATCAAGTTACTCAGTTGTTAGCTATGTTATCATCCAATATCGCACAAATTTCGGTTCCGGTTGTGAAGAAAGGTCCTACTTTGCTTTCTCCTGTAAAAGTAACTCCTGCACCTACTTTAAAAAAGAGCCTAAATTTCCAATGACCAAGCCACAAATGACAATGTCTCAAGTGTTGAAGCCTGTTGACAAAAAACCACTCCAGGACTGGAGTATATCTTTAAAAAAATCAAACACTTATCCACTGACAGTTGGAAATAAAAATAAAAATTCTGCTATAGGAAAAAACCTTTTAAAAAAATGAAAAAACTTAAGGTGGTTCTACTGCTAAACCTCCTGTAAACAAATCCAAAAAATTATCAGAGTCTAACATTAGTCACAGTAGAGACTTGTGTTTGTTGACTCTGATAAACCCAATGTACATAAAAACAGTGAAAGTGACATTAATCCTATAATATACTAGTTCATTACATTTCAATGTCTAAAATTTTAAATTATAACATAGTACAGTGGAATATTAATGGGGTGGTACAATGCCATATTGAAGACTTGAAAGTTCTTGTGTGAAATTCATCTCCATTAGTGCTGTGCCTTCAGGACACACATCTTCATGAATCTCACAGTTTCAGCTTGAAGGGTTATTCCATTTTCAGATCTGATTTCACTGCAGAGCAAAGGGCCAAAGGTCGCATTGCCGTTCTGACCCACAACTCTATTGGTTTGGTTATGTTAATGTAGTGAGTCCCTTAGAGGCTGTAGCTGTTCAGATTGCCATTCCATATACACCTACCATTTGTTGCCTTTACTACTGCGGAGTTATAACTTTCAAAATAATGACCTTGTTGACCTAATATCTCAGTTTCCAATTCCATTTTTATTGATGGGCAATTTTAATGTACATCATACTTCTTGGGTTCTTCAACTTGTAGTCCTAGGGGAACATGTATTGGTAAAATAAGAACTGACTTGGATATATGTCTTTTAAATGACGGTTCCCCCACTCATTTGGTAGCTTCTACTTGCAGATGGACAATTGTCGACTTGTTTCTTTTGTAGTCCGGTACTGGCGACAAAGTTTGAATGGTCGGTGTTACCCAAACTTTACGTTAGCGATCACGGCCTCCTATGTCACTTGGAGAAGTGTTATTTTGGAAAAAAGCAGCTAAATTATCTAGGTCACCAATCACAAGGGAAGGAAACCGGCCTCAGGGGCAACACGTGGGAGCTATCCAGAACACTAGCACGCCAAGGTCTAGATAAGAAGCTCGCCAGTTCATCGGAGTTTGCAATTGACTCCGAGAATATGTACCAAACTTTGCTGAGACAATAGCTCACATTCGGCGACACCATAGCAACCAGCATTGCCTTCAAATGGGCAGAAGCCGCCTTTCTTTGAAGAAATTAAATTTAAATTTGAAGAAATTTACAAATGAGTTATTAGCTTCCATGCTTACTACTGATATGTGTTTGAAAGGAAGAAAGCACCCTTGCCAATAACTGAAATCACAATTTCATCAATACAGTAAATGGCACAGTCAAAAAATAATAAAATCTAATGTGATAAACCAAGATTGAACAGAAAGTATTCAATAATTATATTTATATATTATAGTTTTTTTTTTTTTTTGAATACAGCTTTTGGCGAAAAGCACATGAAGGCTATCATCGCCGTCCAGCATAATGTCCTACATTGGTGGATGGGTGGAAACTAAAACTTAACATTATTAATGCTATACTAAACTAATACTAAAACTATAACACTATACAAACTAAAACTAGATATGTGTGTGTTGTGTGTAAATGAGTGATAGTAGAATGAGCTAGAGGTATGGTGGGGTTGCTAAGCCCATCAGCTGCTCACTTCAGCTGCCTCCGCTGGTTTTATATAACTTATGAAGGCAAATAAAAAACTGAAGTAATTAAATAAAAACCTTATTATGTAAACTTGTTTAAGTTTCTGTTTACCATCTGTATTTGTAATCGACCAGTTCAAGTTGGAAGTTATTTTTTAAAAGTAATAGACAGGCCTAAAAAAAATTAAATAAAATTTTAAATTATTCTCATGGTTTAAAAACTTTATTATATCATTCACATGTTATCATTGATTTTATGATGTCCAATGTCCATGACCTGATGATGATGATGATGCCAAGCTGCTAAAACTTATACAAGAAAAGAAACAAATATTTATCACAAAAAGCATCATATTTGTCACAAAAAAAGCTTACATCCAAGACCGATATTATTCTGTCATATTTCTTTATCAAAGATTTTGATAAAAGATAGGAGTGTAGATAATTTGATAATTGATATGTAATAGAGCATTATTTACAAAGTCGTTAATATGATGACATTTGTTTTATGGCACTTGGCTCCTTTTTAAATAAAATTTGATCAAAAGTTATTGACAAAAAAAATTTATAACATGATACTTGCCCATTATAATGTATGTATTTATATATACACACATATATGTAAAACATAACCTAACCAACCTAACTTTACCTATCCAAACCATAATCTAACCTAACATAACCTTAAAAATATATATATAGGGCTCCATATTAATAAACACACACACTAAATTATTTTATTGTACTTGTAAGCTGACCATAATTTAAATAGAAGTGTGTTAATTACTGATAATTGTATAATTGTTTATAATTATGGAATGTTAAATAGAAATAAACAACTCTATTGTTTTAGAACATCATGGAAAATACAACTCCAATAATTACATTTAAGCAAGAAAATGATTTAAATATAAAACAAGAAGAAGTTTCTTTTGAACTAATAAAAACAGACAATGATGGATTTCAGTCTGATTCGAGCATAATAGATGATGTTATTGAAACAGAAGAAAACTATACATATTTAATTAAAGAAGAAAAAAGTATTAGTTAAAGAAGAGAAAAAAGAAAGTTGTTTGTCTGATGATATCAAAGAGGAATACATAATAAATAAATGTGAAAAATTAAAGGAAGAAATAAAACTGGAAGATGAAGATAATAGCAATCCTATGACTTTTTCTTTTGTTAAAGTAGATCAGGAAAAAATGAATGGTAAATAAATACTAATGTAACAGAAAATACATAATAATTAGGCCTAGTGTAAGCAAATTTAGACATTCATAATTGTGGAATAATGAATGCATAATAACATTTTTTTATTTTATTTTTTTTTTTTTTTTTTTAACGTCTGACTATTGTGCACATTATTAGTTTTAAAGAAATAAATTTATTTTTAAACAATCTTAAAACAAAATTTTGATAAAATCTACATTTAAAAAAAGTAAAATGTGTTAAACATTTAATCTGTCAGATTTATTTTATTGTTATCACTACAGTATAAATTTTTGGGACCAATAATGTTTTTTACATTTTCCCTTAAGGTTATGAAAAACATAAACATTTGATTTTTTTTTTATGACTTCCTTATTTACATTTAATCTGTTTACCTGAAGTATCTACAATTTTTTTTTTTTTTATGGGACTGAATGCACAAAAACTTACACATTCCAAATTTGCTGTTATTGTATTTAATGCCCGGTTATGAACTCCACATATCTAAACTGACATTATAATTAACTTTTGAATTTACATGAGTAAATGTATGTACATTTCAATTTTACCAGATTTTTTGTTTGTACCCATTTACTCTTGATAGAAAAGTTATTAAACACTAAAACATGTACACATTCCCACTTAAAATGTTACTGTATTAAAGCTTAAAAAATTTGTACTTAAAGTAAATCTTGCTGTATTACAGTAATAAAAGTAATATTACAGTAATAATTATTACTATATTGCAGTAATAAACAGAAAAACATTGTAATTAAAGTAAATCTTGCTTACAGCAGTAATAAACAGCAAAACATTTTAATATAGTTTGTTTTTATTTGTGGTTCTTTAAATAAAACAGGCATAAATTTAATTTATCTTCACCAGGCAACTGTATTACCTTTCTATGGACATTAGTTCACTATTTGGTATTACTAAAAACATTTGGGACTCCTTTATCCTCTACTAAATTTTAAGCCTGACTGTGAAAATGTTACGCTAAGCTGTATGTTTGTTTAATTTATTTTTTTTAACAAATTACTGTATGATTGGTTTTCTAGCAAAACTTTCTCAAAGCTCATATCACTGGCATACAAGATACAAAAATCCAGTTTCGCTGTTGTATAATAAATAAAGAAAAGGTGATTTCTCTTATTACTTAACCTGTTGTGAATTCCGACCTTTACTCGCTTCTAAGGGATTTGGATAAACAAAGTTCTACTGCAATTGCACATATGCATTATACTGTCCCTTGTGTAATACTTAGTATATGTACCATATATACAATTTTTTAAGAACCCCTCAAAAAGTTGTATAGAGCTCAAGATTGGTCTTATTTTATAACGGAAATTCTCTAATAAAAGCTTTATTATAAGTCAAGAAATATGACTATGTATACAAAAAACTTTGTAGAGAACCCCTTTTTACGAAAAGGGTTGCATAATACTTCATTATATGAATTTATTTATATGTACAGAATTTTATTTTAATGAAAAAACCAACAATGCCATATTCTTTTACTTGGCCCAGCACATATGGCATTGTTCACTATAATCTAAAACTACTAATTACTGTTAATACTGTACTTCCAACTAAATTCTGAGAATTTTTTAAATAAGCTGTGCCCCATTCTCTTTTACTGAAAATGAAGACAGGATTTCTTGGGATATTACTGTTGTGACCATATAAGTAAAATCATGACTGAGACTGTAGGATGAACAAAAAATTTTTTAAAGCTTACTGTTGCTTCATTCAATTATTTATAAATATGATATTAATAGCTGAAATTCAGCTATTACTCAAGCTAACAACAACAATAATGAATTCATTGTTTGTTTACAGTACTGAATATTTAGAAAATGAAATAGACCCATTGGCCATTAAATCTGCTACAGAAATCGTAAGTTTGTATTACCAGTATTCAATATTTGTAGATAATATTATACAATATCAGTGTACAGTATTTGTCAGTTTACTTAGTTCTTAGTATTTGACAATAACATATATTCTGCTACTTAAGCTAATTTTACTATTCTGATGCTTTCTAGACAATTATAGACATGTGTAGAAGTAGGTAGGTTAGATTATTAGTTCTACCTTAGAAAATTAGCCATCATTGTCACTCAGTTTTCATTGGAAACTTTTCACATGTGGTATAAGTTAAGTGAGAAGTCTCAAAAAACTGATGATGCAGACATATTATAATTATTGCTGCTACAAATACTGGATACCATACAACAAAGACAATATTCACATTATATGGAAATAATTTTCCTTGTTGATTATCTAAGTTATGGAAAATTAAAATTTTTAAATTGTTTCCTGATTGAAGATTTCTGGTATAAGATTATGTCTCCTGAAAACAGAAGCTACTGACATAAGACTGATCCTCCATAACCTAAAATTTTGCAATATAGTGGTAGTTAGTACCAGGAGTAGAGAAGACCAGAGCTACTACTGCAAGGAGTTAAGCTTTTGTTATCCCGCATGCATTGTAGGCATCTCCATATGAGATGGCAGTCCAATGCTACTTGCAGGGTTTCAGTAATGCAACTAACAGATATATACTGGATATACAATAATAATAAATATTTCTAAGAATGATGATAAGTCATAGGTGATTGGAGGACTTGGTTTTGAGCAAAAAATACACTTCTATGGCTTTTCAAGCTTTCAGCATTAGAAGATTCATGAGCGTTTTTGAACAATAGACTGACAATGAATTTTCAAATTAGGTGATAACCAGTGTTGAAGATGACATAATAATTATTACATTGGCACTATGTAGAAACATTTTGCTGGGGCTTGAGAATGCCATAATCATATCAAAGCACTTACATCAAAACTGCAACAGGCTGTGGTTCAATAAATCTGATTCAGGCAGATAAGAACAGAGCCAGTGCTGTACAAAAACATCAAAAGTTCATCCAATCTTTTAAATAGTATTGTCTCTAATCTAGTAACAGATAATCACTGCACTATAGTCCAGCCTCTTAGTAAACAACCTGCATGAGAATATGAAGGAAAAGGAGGAAGCTGTGGTGACAGAGTGGGGATTTTGACCTCTCACTCGCATACTTTTTCTCACTGTACCACTGTTCTTAGCAAGCCATTTTCTTAGTAGCTGACTATAGTACTGATCATTATTGTACTCTATGTTTTCTTTGGTTACAGCTAATGTATGTGGCAAACACTTTTCCTATTCAGGTTGTGAGTGATATCAGTGATGTTGATGTACAAGACACTTTTCCTATTTAGGTTGTGAGTGATATCAGTGATGTTGATGTATATTTTTTAATCTGGACATCTAATTGTCTGTCCAAAAGAAAAATTTGTGATGCTTATAATCATTTCTCCATACTCATTCCTATAGAATAATTATAGAATACATCTAAATTGAAATTGTCATATGTTGATATAACCAATGAATGAACTCAATTATTGAAACATTTTGAGTATTTTGATATTTGGAATTACAAATGTTTTATTCTGAAATAACTCATCACTAAAAAACTATATCTGCTCACTGCTTACCAAAAGGAGACATGTTGAATCATTTAAACTTAACAAACTGCTCTTAAAATTTAACAGTTTAACTTTGTTAATTGTATGCATTGAGTGTTAGTCTTTTACCCACACATTACTGAAAAAATAATTATCAGTATTTTTATTAGTAAATAATATTTTTGTGAATGTCTTAAGAATTAAACTGACTATTTATTTTGTTTATATTGCAGTAAATAAATTATTTCATGTAGGTCTTACTAAGTACATCACAACATAGTATTTTAAATAACATATATCTTTGCAAATGTTGTTTTCCTTGGACATTGTGAGGATAGAGCAGAGCATGTCGTGGAATCCATAACATTGACACACTACCTCTCACAATACTTGCAGCTACTGCATAATATAACCTTCAATAAGTTGGTTAATGTCCACTTTGTACATTATGACATGGGATTGATTTGAGCTTGACTAGTACAATAATATGATAACAGCTGGAGATACTGCATCAGTTATTTGGCACCTACTGTACAGTAGTGTAAAAAAAATTTAAATATGTTGGAAAAACTTAAACAATACTATAGAAAAAATGCAGTCTTTATATCTCTTACTTACATTACAGAACAGTTATACAAGTAATGTAAGTGTAAAATGTATGGCTGAAATTGCGAACAAGTGAGTACTGTGGCTACAGAGACCGCTACAGATCATTCGGTTAAGATGAATACAAGATAGCATAGATTGCAGTAGCCAGATGGGTTTCTAAAAAATCAAGATCCTTTTAAATTGTGACATACAATACCTAAACTAGTGTACTGGTAAAATGAAGTAGTGTGTACAATAGCAAATTGAAATAATATGCCTTTTTATGGCAATACCAAACAGTTGAGCCTATTTCAAAATGAGCCTTCACATTGTTTAGTGCTGAACATGTAGTAAATCTATAGCATAACTATTATGTCTCCTATTTTAGATTTGTAATATCTTAGATTGTTTAGTTTTGTAAATTTAATAGATAAAACTAATAGTGTTTGCCACAGATCGTAAGTAAAGTGTGGATCATAGTGTATAACAGTCTAATACAAGCTACTAAATGTTGTATACATTTAATACTTATTTCATGTTTATTTTTAATTTAGTTCTTCTGAAATAAATTGTATGAGATTTATTTTATATTCAGAAGGTTTACTGACCATCATTTGTACCATTTGTTTTGTTTTTCCTCAGAAAGTTGAGCCACCATCAACAGTAGAAGAAAACATAGCTGTTACTGATGCCAGTACCAGCACACCACTTGGTGAGTTATATTTGTAACAGTTTAAACTTGGTAATCTTTATTAACTCCTCAATATGGAAAATTTGTATGGGGTACCTACATTCCTGCTAACAGAAAAACGCTTTTAAGCTCACCTACCTCTAGGGACCAAACCGATTGACTGAACAGCTAGTTGTATATCGTATTTTTCTTACACCATTTGGGTTAAAGAGGATGAAATGAATACAATTCTAGTATGTCTTAGTTGTTAAAGAATAGTTCTGTATTTAGTTACATTTATAAATAGTTTGAAAAATACCCGCTAGGTATCAGAAACTGATGGACTGCCACAGTAGAATTATTAGTACTGAAAGGAACTAAAATTTTTCTTACTTTATTGTTCCCATGAGACCTCATGTGTCATCCACATATCTAAACCATAATTTCAGTTTGACTTCAGTAAAGCCAATAACTTTCTTCTCAAATTCTTCCATAAAAATATTAACAAAAATTTAATAGGATAATCATGGACAGGGTGGTGGTAACCATCCTGGTTATGTATTTGATTATTTAATTGAATATAAATATGTTCTGTATATAATTTAAGGAGGTAAAAATAACATTCATGGGGAGGGATAGATCTTTCTTGAAGGTTAGGTTTATTTTCAAAGATTTTTTTCTGAACTAGTATATTAGGAAAAAGATATACTACTTTTTAACATCAAAAGTAATATATATATATATATATATATATATATATATATATATATATATAAAAGTAGTATATCTTTATCCTAATATACTAGTTCAACCCCATTTCCCATTTAGCTTCATCACCTCACACAATCCTACAAAATGTTTCATATTTGTATACAGAAAGTCATTTTTTCAATAAAGGTTTAACAATTATTATCATGAACAAATATTTTTAAAATTTCCCGACATGAGGAAACCCTTGAACTGATTATGGGCTGTAGTATGGAAAAACAAACATAAGTGTTCAGTGTGTTGCTGTACAAAGAAACATAAATGTTGTTACTCAGTTACAGTATATAAGATTAAAGTGCACATGAAACTGCACTTAGGGAAAACCCATTTTAAATGTACAGTATGTTCTTATTCTGCTGTTCAGTCAAATAGTCTTAAAGTTTGTTATAAATATTTAGTATGTTTTAATTGTATTACTACATCAGGTAATCTTTATTTGTACATGAGTGTGTACACTGGAGAAAAACTTTTTAAATATACACTATGTTCTAATTCTACTGCTACAACAAGTGGTATTAAAGTGCACATGAGAAAGCAAAGAAGAAAAGCCTTTTAATTGTAAATTACTTGGTAATACTGTTGTTCAATTAATAAGTTTGCTGGATGACACATAAGAATGCATACAGGAGAATAATCTTTTAAATATTTAGTAGTTGATTAACTTTTATCTCAATCTAGTAACTTTATTTGTTCAGCGGCTATCCAGCCATGATAATGAGAGGTTACCGTTGCTGCTCATTCCCATACAATACTAGTTTGAAATGTGCGCCACTATTGAAAATCCCGCAAACTGTGAAGTGCGGTCGGTGATATGATTTTTGTTGGCTAAGAACAATAAACCAACTGAGATTTATCGCCAACTCTGTGAAGTTTATGGGAACGATGTGATTACTGAAGGCAGAGTGCAACATTGGTGCATTAGGTTTAAAAGTGGATGAACTAATGTGCACGATGAAGAACAAAGTGGACGGCCAAGCATTGTGACCGATGAAATTGTCTCTAAAGTCGATGATAAAAAATTAAAGAAAACCGTCAGTTCATAATAACAGAGCTATCGCTTAGTTTTCCACAAATTTCAAGAAGTGTGTTGCATGAAATTGTTACACAAAAGTTAGGTTACCACAAATTTTGTGCAAGATGGGTACCAAAAATCTTGACTGAAACCCATAAAAATCAGCGTATGGCTGCTTCATTGACATTTTTGGACAGTTAAGAAAAGGATGGTGACTCACTACTAGATCGAATCGCTACAGGAGATGAGACTTGGGTGAAACATGTCAACTGTAAAACTAAATTGCAGTCTATGAAATGGGGCACACAAATTCCCCCAAAACACCAAGGAAATTCATGCAAACGTTGTCTGTAAGGAAGATCATGGAGACTGTTTTTGGGACAGGAAAGGAGTCCTTCTTGTTGATTTCTTAGAACATGGCACGACAATAAACTCTGCAAGGTATTGTGAAACCATGGAAAATTTAAAAAGATCAATTCAAAACAAGCGCAGAGGAAAAATTCTGTTTCTGCACAACAACGCCCAACCACACACAGCCAATCGAACTCGCAAAAGTTCTGGATGTTTCAAGTGGGAGGTGTTTCCACATCAACCTTACAGTCCGGATCTTTCTCCCAGCAATTATCACCTGATTCCTGCAATGAAAACCTGGCTTGCGACAGCATTTTGATGACGATGTCGAACTGCGGGAGGGCGTGGTAACCTGGCTGAAGTCTCTGGCGGCAGAATTCTACTACACTGGAATTTCAAAACTGGTTCACTGCTGTGATAAGTGTCTAAATTTATATGGCGACTATGTAGAAAAATAGTATTTTAGTGCCACTTTCAAATGTATATAATAAAAAAAATTTTCTGTACTTCGTTTTTTTTATATCAAAACATAACCGATTTTCTGGATAGCCCTTGTATTTAGTATGTTTTAATTGTATTACTACATCAGGTAATCTTTATTTGTACATGAGTGTGTACACTGGAGAAAAACTTTTAAAATATACAGTATGTTCTAATTCTACTGCTACATCAAGTGGTATTAAAGTGCACATGAGAAAGCAAAGAAGAAAAGCCTTTTAATTGTAAATTACTTGGTAATATTGTTGTTCAATTAATAAGTTTGCTGGATGACATATAAGTGTGCATACAGGAAATAATCTTTTAAATATTTAGTAGTTGATTAATTTTTATCTCAATCAAGTACCTTTAATCTGCACATGGGATTATAAGAACCTTTTTACATGTATAGTATGTAAAATGAGAAATACAAAAGGATGGTATTATTACTTACAAGAGAAATAACTGGTCAATGTACTGTATGAGATTATTTTCCTTCCTGATCAAGTAATTTTAAACAACACATAAATGCCCAAAGAAGAAAAACCTGTGCTTTATATTTTTAATAAAAAAATATTTATTTAGTAATTTTTTTTAATGTACTTGTTTTTTTCTAGTTAATTTTCGCTGTTTAGTGATTAGACGTAATGGGTTAACTGGATGTGGACCCATAACAGACTTGTACACTCTTGGAAAAATCGTCCCAAGACTTTCCCAATGTCCACAACAATTGAATTAGGCTCTTAGCATGTTATGTTATAAATACAACTTAGTTGAATTGTATAATGTTATAAATACACCTTATCCAACAGCGATTAGAAGTCTTGTTTATATGAATGCAATTAAATATTGATTTTTGATAAGAAGTCTTGTTTATATAGTGAGGATGCAATTAAATATTGATTTTCCTGATAAGATGAATTAACAGATGTGTTGATATTGAGGACCATTTCTACAGTGGAAAATGGTTTACATCAGTTATGTTTGGCATGCTGAATGGAATATCATTACTAATATCATAACAATGCTAGTCAGTAGCAGTGTTTATTTGAAATTAGAAAGATTTTGTATCGAGGTTTTTTTTTGGCGAAAAACCGTTAAGGTTATCATTGCCGTCATGCAAAATGAAAGTATAGAATCCTAACAAAATTTGATGTGTTGATATTGAGGACCATTTCTACAAAAATGGAAAAACAGTTTACATCAGTTATGTTTGGCATGCTGAATGGAATATCATTACTAATATAACAAAGAAATAACAAATATATAAATTAAATTTTATTTAAAATATTCAGATGATGAAGTGTCAACGGCGAAGCACTATTGCAAACAGTTTGTCAGAAACATAACATGCAGATTTTGTAAACCATCACAATCGAGCAATATATGTTTAAGACGGGTGATCACCACCTCTTCTCTACGACTTTCACGTATTGACGACCCCCAAGGACAAACAGTATTTTTAATTACCCTCAGTTTGTTATTGCTTGTAGCTGCCCATTCATTTTCCCACTGTAGAAGAATTAAGTGTTTTACGTGACAAAGAAAGACAAGATTACACGTTGAGTGCATGGCAGCAGAAAAGTTGCTTCCTTTGCCGCATTATCTGCTGCAGTGTTTCCAAATATACCACAGTGACCAGGAATCCAGATAAATGATATTCTTGCACCTCGTAGTTCAAGTCTATGGACAGAGCACAGAATATCTTGAACCAGAGGGTTTACCGAATACATATCCCGGATTGCCTAAAGGGCACTTTCTGAATCAGAACAAACTACGTAATGCAAACTATCGAATTCAATAGTGTTCAGAGCCTTTAAGATGGCAAAGAGTTCAGCCGTAAAGACACTACAAATTGAGGGTAATCCATACTTATATGTTTCGTCCAGTGAGTAAAAAGCGCACCCAACATTATCATTCATCTTAGAACCATCTGTGAAAATAAGTTTAGCAGATAGATATGAATTAATCAGTCGAGAAAACTCACGTTTATACACTATGTTAGGAGTGTTTCTTTCAGGTATGCACACAAGGAGAAATCAAAGGTCGGCATATTGATTATCCATGGAGGGACAAGACAAAAGGACCTTTCAAACATTGGGGGTAGTTCAATACACAAGTCTTCAAAAAAACAGGTTGTTCTAATGCCAACAGGGGCTGTAGCATGCGGTCGGGATTCATAATGTTGGTGCAACTGATTATGGAAAACGGTATTATGAGCAGGATGCCATGGTTTACATAATATATTACATACGTAACGTAATTGTAACTACTGTCTCCGACGAGAGAGTGATGGTTCGCCAGCAACGGCGAGAACACTCACGACAGGACTTGAACGGAAAGCACCAGAAACAAAACGGATTGCAGAGTTATGAACGGGATCTAGTTTCCTAAAAATCTATGGTCTAGCAGATGAATATACAATGTTGCCACAATCAATTCGCAAACAAATTACGGCACAGTAAAACATCAGCATACAGGTCCTATCAGCGCCCTATCGAGACCCACTAAGAACCCTCAACATATCGAGGATTTTATTACATTGTAATTTTAAATCACGCATGTGAGGGCTCCAGGAAAGACTTTCGCCAAATATTAGACCCAAGAACCAAATGGATCGAGAAGTCCAAAGCTGTATACCATCAAGATATAACGACAGAGCTTCGATCTGTCGATGGCAACTGAAAGCAATACACTGAGTTTTAGCAGCGGAGAATTTAAAGCCAGTAGTTCTCGTCCAGGTTTACAACCTATTTATTACCAGCTGAAGGTTTCTTTCAGCTGTTGCCATGTTTCTGGTACTTACGTAAATAGCAAAATCGTCCACAAAGAGAGAACATCTGACAGGTGACCGTACATTAGAAGTTATGCTATTGATTGCAATAACACCAAGCGTCAGAGAAAGTATGTTCATCAAATATACGATTGTATGTTCCAGGAGGGCAAACCTACCTGACGTTGGAATAAAGGTTACGATTGGAATGGAATGAATTGTTGATGTCAGCTGATGATATGGATTTCCTGTGTAGTCAAGCTCATGGTACGTCCTGCTTCCCAGGCTTCCTTGTTGAGCTAGGATCAGGTTTAAAATCTACCATGGTGTGATGCAATTTGTTGCATATGCGACATGTAAGTCTTTAGACTTACATTATGACACTGTATTTGTTAGATTGAGACAGTTTACACAACCATTTTTTTATTATTTAATTAAGTTCCTTAGGAATTGTCAATTTTGGAAAGGCATTACATTTATATAAAAAATGGATTTTGATTTTACACAAAATGCATAACGGTACATTTTTAGCATTGGTGCTAAAATAAAACACTACCAATGATGTTTGAACTTTTTTGTGGGTGACATGTTTTATTAGGCCTACCTTGGGTAATAGGCTGGTTTAAATTAGGGGACTAGTTTTTATGGAATTTAACTGCCAAGTTTAGCGTGCTGTAATTAATTGCACCGTTGTATTAGAAATCAAATGATCTCAGATATGTCTGGCATCTCCGAGTTCCACAAGCATTAGGTTTCAAAGTCCTGGTGTTGCAAGTAACTGGGCCTTGCAGCTTATGTTCTTACATTTTAAAATAGTATGTATTTTTATTTCTCTGAATATATGATATTTCAAATATTTAAGTGTTAAGAAATTTTGATTGAAAGTTTAATTGAAATTTTGATAATTTCAATTGAAATTTTGATAATTCATGCATGTATGCAAAATAAGGAATACTTTTGCACATCATGCACATCTAGTATATTAGACTAATGGCAAGTGTTAAGCTGACTGGCATACTTCAAAATTTTGGTACCTATTACTTAGTCTGCAAAACTTAATTCACTCCCATCAACTAATATTCACTTCCGATTTGTTCGCAGTGCATGCTCATCTCGAGTCTATATTATACTAGATTATTACATTTCTGCCCAGGCATTATTGCCAGCGCATCACCTCCCATCTCTCGTTTACAATAGCTTCAGTATGATTACATCATTCTTTCTATAGTTTTGAATATGAAATTCTAAGAAATTATGTTTCCCATCATAATTTTGGATATAAATACAGGTCGAAAATCTTTGTTCGGCAGAACATCTAGACAGAACATTTTAATGTACTTTAAGTTTAATGTCATTAAGTTTTTATTCAATTTTTAAATAGCAATATCAGCCAATGTACAGTTTCTTTTACGAAATCATTTAAAATTGAACATTTAATTTTATGTAATTGTCTAAATATAACTTTCTCCCTTAGTACCTCATAATAGCACATTTAAATTGGTACACATGTATGAGGATTTGTGTGAGATAGAAGTCAGATTGAAAAAATATGAAACAAATCGTGTAATACACATGCTCATACAAGTTGTATGAGCTCAAAGATTTTCTCAAAAATGTTGTATGAGCAAAAATTGCTATACAGTACTACAACTTGTGTGATCATATACATATCTCATACAAATCTTCATACATGTATCACAATGTAAATTGCACCACAACAGTGAAAAATTATATAAATTAAATCTTTGTACATAAATTATGATATGATTTATCTTTTAAATATGATCGTTAAATGTTTATTATGACAAAATTATGATGTACTTTTCCATTGATTTCCAGATATTCAGCATCATTCTGCAAACCATTGCCAGGATTATGTAAGTCATAGTTCACAACCAGGAAAAACATCCCAACTCAATTTCAATAAAACTAGAAAAGAACATTTAAATTATGGTGTGTGTAGTTATTCAACAATGCAAAATTCTAAAAAAAACAAAAGTGTATTTGTTCAGCACACATTATGGAATAACACTGATACTTCAGAAAATCAGAGAAACAATAATAACAACAGAAACACAACGGAATACCAGCATGAAAGTATATTACTTGATGACACTACTCATTTGTCATGTTCAGTTAAAAAACAGAAGTCACTGCAGTATGGAACAAACAAACATAAGTGT
This sequence comes from Callitettix versicolor, assembly GCA_022606455.1. Lineage (NCBI taxonomy): Eukaryota > Metazoa > Arthropoda > Insecta > Hemiptera > Cercopidae > Callitettix > Callitettix versicolor. Next base: position 79,133,573 of record CM040185.1, on the reverse strand, counting down.
ACAGTGTGTAATTATGTTGCTCCTTATTTATAGTAGGCTCACACGTCACATGAGAAAGCACACAGAAGAAAAACCTTTTAAATGTAAAATATGTCCATATTCTGCTGCTGTTTCAGATAAACTTAAAGTGCACATGAGTGTGCACACAGGAGAAAAACCTTTTAAATGTAAAATATGTCCATATTCTGCTGCTAAATCAAATAATCTTAAAGTGCACATGAGAGTGCACACAGGAGAAAAACCTTTTAAATGTAAAATATGTCCATATTCTGCTGCTTTTTCAAATAGTCTTAAACTGCATATGAGTGTGCACACAGGAGAAAAACCTTTTAAATGTAAAATATGTCCATATTCTGCTGCTAAATCAAATAATCTTAAAGTGCACATGAGAGTGCACACAGGAGAAAAACCTTTTAAATGTAAAATATGTCCATATTCTGCTGCTTTTTCAAATAATCTTAAAGAGCACATGAAAATGCACACAGGAGAAAAACCTTTTAAATGTAAAATATGTCCATATTCTGCTGCTTTTTCAAATAATCTTAAAGTGCACATGAGAGTGCACACAGGAGAAAAACCTTTTAAATGTAAAATATGTCCATATTCTGCTGCTGTTTCAAATAGTCTTAAAGTGCACATGAGAGTGCACACAGGAGAAAAACCTTTTAAATGTAAAATATGTCCATATTCTGCTGCTAAATCAAATAATCTTAAAGTGCACATGAGAGTGCACACAGGAGAAAAACCTTTTAAATGTAAAATATGTCCATATTCTGCTGCTAAATCAAATAATCTTAAAGTGCACATGAGAGTGCACACAGGAGAAAAACCTTTTAAATGTAAAATATGTCCATATTCTGCTGCTTTTCAAATAATCTTAAAAGTGCACATGAGAGTGCACACAGGAGAAAAACCTTTTAAATGTAAAATATGTCCATATTCTGCTGCTAAATCAAATAATCTTAAAGTACACATGAGAGTGCACACAGGAGAAAAACCTTTTAAATGTAAAATATGTCCATATTCTGCTGCTAAATCAAATAGTCTTAGTGTGCACATGAGTTTGCACACAGGAGAAAAACCTTTTAAATGTAAAATATGTTCTTATTCTGCTTCTGCTTCAAATAATCTTAAAGTGCACATGAGTGTGCACACAGGAGAAAAACCCTTTAAGTGTAAATTATGTTCTTATTCTGCTGCTGTTTCAGTTAGTCTTAAAAAACACATGAGTGTGCACACAGGAGAAAAACCCTTTAAGTGCAAAATATGTTCTTATTCTGCTGCTGTTTCAGTTAGCCTTAAAAAACACATGCATGTGCACACAGGAGAAAAACCCTTTTAGTGTAAGTTATGTTCTTATTCTGCTGCTGCTTCAAATATATTTAAACGACACATGATGATGTACACACAAAAAAAACCTTTTAAATGCACAATATGTTCTTATCTTCTACTCAATCATTTAACCTAAAACAGCACATGAGTGTACACACTGGAGATATTTCTTTTAAATTTACAGAATGTCATTATTCTGCTGCTACTTCAAGAAAACCTAAACTGCACATGGCAGTACACTTAGCAGAAAAATCTTTTAAATGCACAATGTGGTCAAATTCTGGTGTTGAATCAAGTAAAGCTAAAAAGCACATGAAAGTGCACACCGGAGAAAAACCTTTTAAATAAACAGTATGTTCTATTCTGCTGCACAATCAAGTAATTGTAAAGTACACACAGGAGAAACCTATTTAAAGTACAGTATGTTCTTATTCAATTGTGTAACTAACTAATTAGTGTTTGTAAAATTACAAAATGATAAACACTAAACAAAGATTTAAAGTTTCATTTAATTAATTCTATTTAACAAAGTTTATTATCATTAGTTCTAATATCTGAAATAGTAATACACTTTAGTATGTTATTCAATTAATTCCTGATATTATGATTCTTATATCAAAACAAAACAATAACATCACATAATATTATGATATCAGTTAACTCTCTCAAATTAATAACATTTAATTAACTACTTACATTTACTTATAATACAAAAACATTTATTATGGCTTTGATAATATCGAATATTACACAGTACTATTTTAATTCAATCAATTAAAATTTAAAATTTTTGATCGATCAATGTTCGTTTACTTCACTTTGAAAGAAATTGGAATACTCGATTTAAATTATTGAAAATAATTTCACAATCCCTACGCTACTAAACTAAAATTAAAAAAATAAGCACATTAACTACTAATCTTAAACTATCCTTAAATTAATATTATAGTCCTTCTTATAACTAAATATTGTTCAAGTTTTCACAGGCCATTAATGTCTATCACACAATTTTTATGAATATTTTAAGTCTTTATAATGTCTTTTAATATATACTATAATCTCGAGAAAATTAATATTCAAATCTACTACACCTATCGCTATCATTAATCAGTTCTTAAAATTGTCTCTTAGTTATTTAAAATATTCTAAGGGAGGGGGGAATTATCGAGCTGGCCTCATTCAAGTTTATTCCAAAAAATGGAAATGTTATACACTTATAAATTAAATTGTTTATTTCAAATGTTTCTAAATAATTATTTTGATATTATTGTACTAATATTCATTCAATGTCATTTAAAAGCAAACAAATTTTCATTAGAAACCATTACAAATAAATGGTTAGATCTCACCCATATTTCCGTAAATAAATTTAAATTATATTCTCTTGATGCACTCACTATATTAATAATATATTATATATCTATTTCACTTCTAATAAACACTAACTTCACTAATTATCTTGTTTCACTATGATCCAGACGGACTGCTGTGGTCATCAGATCCGTCTCTCTCCAACCCATGCCGAATACTGGCTATATATAGCATTTGAGATGATGTTATATCGAAATTTTTACACTATTCATCAAACTCAATGCCTGAAAAACTGGTGTTCAAGTTCACAAATTATATCGTAGTGTCCTTGGTACCGTAAATTCTGCACATAAATTCATTTTTTACGCATCACCATGTTAGGCCTAACATCCGTGTCAGTTAGATTATGTAGCCTAGTATTCTTTAAAAAAATACAAAGGTTTTTTCACACATCAACGTGATAGGCCCAACAACCGTGCAGGATATGTAGTAGCCTATTCTTTAAAAAAATATAAAGGTTTTTTCACGCATAACCGTGTTAGTTAAGTTCCATAAAAAAATATAAAGGTTTTTTGTTAGAGTACTCTTTAAAAAAAATATAAAGGTTTTTTTCATGCATCACCATATTAGGCCCAACAACTGTGTCAGTTAGGTTATGTAGTATTCTTTAAAAAAATATACAGGTTTTTTCACGCATCACCGCGTTAGGCCTAACAACCGTGTCAGTTAGGATATGTAGCCTAGTATTCTTTAAAAAAATATAGCTAAAGATTTTTTTCATGCGTCACCGTGTTAGGCCTAACAACCATGTCAGTTAGGTTATACAGTATTCTTTTAAAAAATGGGTTGCTTATCACCCAAAACCCGTGTTAGACATATTTTTATTGTTTTACCGATCTACAACACGTTACCGATTTTCGCCAATTTTGAGGTTATGTTTTTCACTTATTTTCGATTTTTATCGTACTTCTCGTGCTTTCTTATTTTGGATTCTTGCTTTTGGGCATATAATAAAGCATTTTAGTAACAAAAATATTGAAAAATCCAGGGTATGCTGCACTGCATATTTACCATTTTTTCATATAATGTAATTACACAAATATTGGCACAGTGATATTTGTAATTAATTACAAATACACAGTAATTGTAATATTACAAATTACAATTTGCACTCCGCGTAGGGATTTTTTTTACATTTAATATTGAAAATTCAACACAAAGTAACAAATTAGTCAGTTTTGAAAAAATTTCAACTAAAATAATTGAAAATGTTACATTAAAAGCAATAATTTTGCAATAAATAAAACACAGATTAAGATTTTGTAAAATGGGATTAGATCTATGTCCATCTCTGGTGCTTAAATATCATGTCCAGTAAACAGTAATTAAACCTAACTACAGTTAACACATGTCACAAAACTAAATACTAATAATTATTTTGGGCTGGGTAAGTAGTATAATGACATTTTTTAAAACGGGAATAGGCCTATGTGTATCTCAGATACTTAAACCATATTTCTACCAAATTTCATCTCAATTGGACCAGTGGTTAAAGCGTGATTGAATAACAAACAAACACACAAACTTTCAGAAATATAATATGAATAAGATAAGATATATTATGTAAAAGAAGAAATACAACACTGAAATGTGTTATTATTTATAGAAGAAATGTATTTTAAGTGTACTTTATGAGATTTGTGTTGATCTTCATCAAGTAATTATAAACAGTACATGAGTGCACACAAGAGAAAAATGTGTGTACAGTATATTTTTGGTGTTGATTAAAGTAGTTTTAAACTGCTGCAGATGATACTTAATGTAGAAATTATTTTAATATATAGCCTGTGACTATACTTTAATAATGTATGTTATAGTAGTTATAATATAATCTTTCTAATAATTTTATATTGTTTTAAAAGATTTTTTTTTTATTAAGTGGTAAAAAATTCTTTGTAATATCCTTGTTTTTTCCTAATTTTTCCATTGCTATTTTGTAATTTGTAATAATATTGTAACTGGATATTTTGCTTGTGAAATGCATGCACACCTCTAAGCAAATAAATCATCGTTGCCAAATATGGAATGAAAATGTTATAGACACTCAACCTTGGACTACTGGAATGCTCAAATAATCTGAGTGTGACCAGAACTTAAATGTATTTCGATGGTGTACTGCTCCGGTTCCACCAGATTTTCTGTGACTGGATAGCACTAGTATGAAAACCACCAATGCATCATTCATATGAATTTTTGTTATAATAATTGCTTGAGGAGATTTTGTTAGCAGTCCTTCTAACATTTACATTAGGTAAACTAAAAATAATTAACAAAACAAATATAAAATAAAATTTATGTCTTGCTTTGAAGGAGGTAAGTGAAATACTTTCATTCCAAAATTTAAAATTAAGCATAGAAAATTGTATAAATATTTCCAAGTTAATATTCACTTGAATGTCACATTTTCAATAACAAATTATTGCATAGAAAGAAAAATAAAAGCACAATAGGAGGTTTTAAGAGCCTGAGCTAGGCAAAATGTTAAAAAAGGATGTGAGCTAATACAGAGACTAATGTGAAAAAACGTTAGCAGTATGCTGCATAAGTCGAGCTAGAGCTGTAATGAAGTGATTTATACCTAATTTTATTTAAGGTCAGATAAGCCAGGTAAACAAAATTTGAAGTAAAGATATTAATTAAATAAGATAACATCTTACTCCACTCTCAGCGGCAGTACCCCACCATCAGAACCAGAGTATATAAGCAGCTGCACTGCACCTGAGAAGGCAGTCGGGCTCCTCCAGCCCAAACCCCTCTTCCTTCCTATCCTAGTATGGTACCAGTGTGTTGAGCCAACTGTACATCTGCCGACTATACCAGCGTCCTGAGCTAATAGTCATTCCTTCCTCTGGGTTATACCGGCTTGCTGAGCCGATAACCCACATAGTCTTTCTCAATCCTGCAACCATACCACACAAACCCTTCCTACCTCACTACCTGAGGTACCGACTGTACATCTGGTGTGTTGAACCGACTGTACATCCGTCGACTATACTTGTGTGCTGAGCGTATAACTCACTCAGTTTTTCCCGATCCCACAATCATACTACATTGGCCCGAACCCTTCCTACATACCTATCCTAGTACAGTACTGGCATGTTGAGCTGACTGTACATCTATGGACTTTACAGGCGTACTGAGCCGATAGTCATTCCTTCCCCTAGGTTATACCAGCATGCTGAGCCGATAACTCACTGAATCTTTCCCGATCCCACTACCATACTACATCGACCCGAACCCTCCCTTACTATCTATTCTAGTGCAGTACCGGCATATTGAGCCGATAACTTATTTAGTTCCTCTCCTGTCTATATCCTGTAACAATAACGACACATCAGGCCGTTGACTTCCTTTTCCGAAGAACGGAAATTTGAGCCAACTGGAATTCCCTGTCGTCATAGATTATGTTAGGTCTCTGCCAGTTCCGTGTCAAGAGTTCAGCAACAACTTGTGATTTCAGCTACTCTTATGTTTGATAAATCCAGCGCAGATCTCCGTGTTCAGTGGCAAGAAATGTTCAGCAAAGGACCCGAGGCTAGAACCGTGTGTTTAGCGTACCCTACAGTAAAATATGTGAAATCTCCAGGAAAGTACATTGAAAAATTACTCCAGAAGGTACAGGGACAATCTTGCAGCATTTATCACCAGGACTTTGTTTGGACAAGACCCCACAGCCGATAACTTTTGAAGTCTTCGAGAAAACTTCAACTGGAGCAACCAACTTTAGTTAGCAGCAACAGGAACCTAATGTGACAGGACTCCAAGGACTGGACAAGAGGACGACCAATAATAGTTACAGACAATAGAAGAAAGAATTCAGAAATTAATGTGATAATAAAGAAAAGTTACTACAAACCGATAGACTGCATATTTATACAATAGAACCCTCTCCAAGAGTGTATCTGGGACAAAGGTGTACTTAAAGCAATTTAAAAAAATCTTCAACTATGTGAGAAGGCGAACTGTGTTGAATTAGGTTTTCTTCTTGTCAAGAAACTTTCATGGTATTTTGTCCCTTTAGACAAACATTTTGATGAAATAAAATATAAATTATATGTACTTTATAACTTAATATATAAAAACCAGCTGATCACAAAATTATGAGATCCAAAAGAACTTGAAATTTTGTACATATATTCATATTGAACCTTACAGATGTAATAAGAAATATTTTTGAAAAACCCTACTCTCCTGAAGATGAATAATTTCCAATTTCTACTTTTAACCCAAAATGTCTCTCTCTCTCTCTCTCTCTATATATATATATATATATATATATATATATATATATATATATATATATATATATATATATATATATATGAACACTTAGAACTTCAACACTTTACACTCATACTTACATTTAGGGAAGTGATACTAACCTCAATGTGCTTTTGCCATAAAATACCAAAACTATATATATATATATATATATATATATATATATACATATACACAAGCTGCCTCGGTGGCCTAGATGATAGCGTACTGGGCTTTCACCCCGAGGACCCGGGTTCGATTTCCGGCCAGGGCTTGGCATTTCCATATGTTATAAATCATCCCATCCTCTGCATTAGCCTGTGTTCACAATAGTCAGAGGTTAAAAAAATAGAGAGAGAAATTTTTTGGAAATTAACCCATTAGGAATAAAAAAGATTGCATAATTTTTTGATAAGATTTTCTTGAAACTTGCATAAATACACACGAATAATAAAATGTATATTTCAGCATTTTTCAAAATTCATCCCTTGAAAGAATAAAGAAGAATTATAAAAGATTTTTATTAAACCAGTAAACATTGAACAAAAAGTCCATTGAAAGGTTGTATTAGCATGCCTGGTATTATTTATCTTCTGTAATGTTTAATAAATATATTTACTAAAGCTTTAATTATTTTAGCCTAATCATTAAATAAATTAAAAAAAATGAAAAATTCACATTAATGTGAATGCTGTAACATAGTTGAATCACCAAAAGAGTGATCAAAATATTTCTTCAAGATATCACTAAAATGACAAAGTCTAGAAAGCTGAAATTCTACAAAGAGGTTCAGGTCAAATAGATGAGATAACTTTGTCATATCCCAAAGTTTGAAATGTGACAAGAGACTTATCTATTGAACAGGTCGGTGTATTCTCCCTTACAAAAAAATTATGTTTCTCCTGGGAAAAATTTTAAATGTTTGTAATACAAAAAAATATTTCTAGATAATTTTAAAAAGGTTTTTTTCTAATAGGTTTTTAACTTAGCTAAATTATTCTTCCTTAAAAAGAAACTGCCTTAACTCTTTTTCACAAACCATTCATACTTTTCCCAAGAATTATTGTTTTTAGATGTATTTTTTATTTTTTCATAAGAGAACCTCGAATAACATTAAAGGCTGTCTCTCACATTTAAGAAATATTTATTCATCAATAAAACAATTCTTCCCATTTTCTGTAGGTGCTGATAATATTCTGATCACTGCCAACAGAATAATATTTTATTTTGAATCACTAGCCTACGTTTTATTAATAGCCAGTTTTTATAGCTTTAATAGCCAAAATAAACTTAGGTATCCCCACAACAGTTTGAATTTTAAACTGAATGTGCTTTTGTTACAATATTTATATGTCTTTCATTTGGGATTGCTACCTGAAATATTCTCAAATCTGGGACACTGGGGAACTTTAAACTTGGACTGTCCCAGTCAAACTGTATGAGTAGAACAAACTATTTTATAGAAATAATTGGTAGTGAATGCAATAAATTTCCCGCGTTTAGATTAGGCTTTTATGAAAGTTATGCTTTAGCTGTCATTATAAGAAAGAAAAGTTTAGAGTGTGCAAGTGGGAGGGGAGTGTGCAATGAAAACTGCGCCGCGCCAAATTATTTATTTTATATGTCTTGACAAGCTATACAGAGAAGTCAACGGATTCAAAAAATAAGTGAACAAGTTTCTCTTTAATAATCTGCGTTCAGTGTTACAACAGTTCATTCTGAAGAAAGTAATTTTTTATACAGAAAGTGAAATTTTGTATACTAAAGTTTTTGTTGTCAGAAATCGATTGCGACATGTCTCTTACCTGTGAAAATTTGTCAAGTAACTAATTCACTCCTTCACACTAAACATTGCGCGACCAAACAAGAGGCAACAGGTCAACAATGTAAATTAAAGTAATTTTTGAAGAAGTAAGTGGATAGGTAATTCCCATACTTTGTTCTAGTGGTGGGGCACAAAACACCAAACTGTTAAAAAAACTATTTTCCTATAAACGAGAACTGCTTTTTCAAAACGAAACAAGCGGTTGGATTTGAACTGATTTATGATTTGTTAACCAAGGCAGGAATGGTGGGACTTTCCCTACTATCACACCACTCGAACGTTGTCGTAAACGCCAAGTTGAAGTTGCTAACAGCTTTTTTTAGCTATTTAACAATATGTTATTTTTTAGCTGCTAAATAGTTTTAGCATTAGCAGACTGCTAATCACACTTGAAAATAAACGAAGTACAAACTGTTAAATAATAGGGTTAAAACACACTGCTTTCGACCTGTTACGGTGCTAACTGCTAACCTATACTGCCAACTGTTGAACCTGTTAAACGTTGAAGCTGCTAATCTAACTGTTTAATAGCAGAGTCATGGCACACTGTTTCGACTGTTCTCGACCTGCTAACTGCTGAACCTGTTTAACGTTGAAGCTGCTAATGTAACTGCTAAACAGGAAACACATTGTCAGTCTTTCTTCCCATTAATTGTTGTTGGCTACTGTCCTGAGATTCAGATTGCATAGCAGTATCATATTTTTCTTTGTTAACCGTAAATTTAAATGAGGATGTTTTTTATAAATAATAAATGTAAACCAAGTCGAATTTGTACTTTTAACATTATACAAATATTTAGCTTAAAATTATATTTTAAAACATAAGGATTTTAGATTATCAAGTAATTATTTGTCCATCAAACACTTATTTTTCGATTTTTGACACAATTATAATTACAATACTATAGTATATAATAAATAATTACTATAGTATATAATAAATGACAATATTATTTTAAATAATGTGATTATAACAAAAATAAATATTATCAGAACCATTATGATAGTCTATAATAAAATACTTGAAATAATACCTAACAAGAACATTTTAATTTATTAGGAACATGAATAAATAAGAGAAATCTAAAAAAAGATAGGCCTACATAGATAGCATACATGTATTAAAATACAATAATATTTTTTAAATAGCATTTTAATTAATTACAAACATCGAACATGGCCCTAATCCAATTAAATTTAATTTTTTAAAATTTAAATTATTATTTTATCATAGGTCTAGGAAAGCGTGCTACAAAATATATTTCAAATTACTTGACAATGCGTGAATGACAAACCGAACACAATTAACTGCATCTTTGAACTTAGCGGGCATTGTATTTCTCATTATCGTCAGAGATTCACAAATCCTATAGACAAATTTATAGTGCAGGAAAGGTAGAACAAAACGTGCCAACTGCACCCTCACTGTATTTTCTAATCTCAGCTGTCAAGATAAGGAATAAAGAATAAAGTAATTTGACAATATTATTTAAGCTGTATTTTCCTGCTAAGGTCAGTGTTAGTAGTCTAGAAAATTAGCAGTTAGCAGTTGTACCTGTTATTTCTAACTGCTAATTCTAATTAGCATAACAAACAATAGCTGCTAAACAAAAATTGGCGCTTTTGCCCATCACTACTTTTTTTCTACCTACTTTTATGCTTTTCCCCTTTATTTCAAGTTGCTTGTAATGAAGTAGTTGCTGTTTGGTCAGTGACTGTTGGAATTAACAAAAACCCTTAGTAAGGACTGTTTGTTGTGAGTTGTTTGAAAGTTTTAAATGTAAAATTTCTTGTTCAAACATTTTTAAACTGTAGAATTTTTTGCGTGTTAGTAAACAACAAAGTACTATTTAATTTTTAAGTAAAAAAATTACTTCTATTAGATATTCATTGCAATTTGTAAATATATAATGGCTTTCATAATCATTAAGTTTTGAGGATGTAATTTAATTATTACTATATTTATAAGGATTATTGTTATCCTGTTTAAATGTTTTATACCCAAAAACAGTTAAGGACATGGTGGCAGTGGGAATGAAAAAGTAGTTTTTAAAACTGATCGTGTGTGCTTTATGTTTTAGCTGCTAATACAATTTTGAGTTTCAGTTTTCTAAACCTTTTTTTTCAAACTGTTTTAAAAAGCAGCTTTTTTCCTCAACAAACAGTTTGTTGCCGTTTTGTAAAAATAGCAGAAACGCCCACCTCTACTTTCTTTTATATAATTTGTGAGAGAGCGAAGCTCGATCACCTGGTGTGTATATCATATATGAGAATTACAAATATTTTAATCTGTGATTAGCAATAATAGGGCAATGGACAATGAATAAAAAATATTCATAATAAATGTTGTTATATTTCTTTTGAATGTGCTTTCAGAAATATACTTTTCACTTCTTAAAGTTTTTAGGTAACTTGTAGGTAAAACAGGTTCTATATATATATATATATATATATATATATATATATATATATATATATATATATATATATATATATATATACACACACACAGATATATTATATGGTGTATATATACACCAAATTTTAAAAAAATATATATTTGTAATAAATGTCAGATTTCTTTTTAATGTGCGTTAAAAAATATACTTTTCATTTATTAAAATTTTTAAGTAACTTGTAGGGTAAACAGGTCTTTAATAAATTGTAAGATATGTAGCGTTTTATTAGTGTTTCAGTGTTCTATAAATTTTGATTGTTTCCTATCTGTATTGGAAGAAGATTACTGTTACAGGCTATCCTAATATTTTTTTATTGGCAGTTCAGTCAGTTATAATCTAAAAAAGGAAGAAATCGTTACCGTACTGTCCATTTTTGTGTTGTACGTTCAGATAAAAATGGCAGCAACCGTTTCTCAAAATTTAGAACAGGTGAACCCAGAACAAGTTAAGTCGGTAAGTGTTTTGTAATAAAAAATTCGTATTATGTGCCTGTACCTGGTTCTTCGGTAAATGATTGTGGTTGTTTATCGAATCTTTTTCAAGAAAATCAACTATTGTACAGTACTAAGAAAATCTAACCTTTTATGTATTTATGACTCGGTTTTTTTCTACACTTTCAGGTGATTCACTAAAGTTATACTATATTAAAGTAAGTTAAATGATGCACGTTAATTGATCCTTACAATTTTTTTTTCATATAATTTATTATTGAATTAAATGATATTCACCTAAGGAAGATTAAATTTCTTATGATAAGTTACGATTTTATGCAATTTTTAGTAGAAGTACATTTTGGATAATACTGCACTTCTGGCTGCATACCATTTTTTCAATCAATTTAGAACTAAAACACTGTACTTGTTTTATGGGGGAATGTTTATATCCCAAAACATAAAAGTGCAGAAACAATGGTAAGTTAGGGGAAAAAATGAAAATATAAGTGTCAAACATAACCTCAAAATGACTAGCATGCAGAAGGAGGTAACGTGATTTTTATTACAAAAACGATTAATTAAATGCGTATTATTAATAATGAAAAAAAATAATTTAAAAAAACTAAAGAATAAGTGAAAAGTCATTATTACCACCTTCTGCAAACAGCTGGTTTGAAAAAATCAAATCTAATAATGAGTTAAGATGAGCCTAGTGCAACATTAATTCATTTTAATGTAGTCTAAAACTGTGTACTTACTTTATGCCCACTTTTCCTCTCTTTTTTCTTTAATCTTTTTATGCCAATTAAACTAATTGAGAATTATGATTGTCATAACCATTGGTAAAAACTAACAGTATTATATACTTTACTTCAGTTAGAATATAAGATCATCCAGTATCCTGCTAGTGTTAAAATAAATGTAATCATAGAATTTAATAGTTATTTCTTCATTACCTAGTAGATAATTCATAGTTACATATTAATTTAATAGTAAGTTAGTAGGTACTTTATCAATCAATTTAACTAAGTAGTTATATAAATAGTTTTTATGTCCATAGGTAATATGTTTTTGATATGGAATAGGGACCTAGATTATTTTTTTTAATTACAGATGTTCATAGGGCCCATTGATTGTATTGAACAACAAATTTGATATTTTTTTCTGAACACCTTATTTTTTCTATTTGCCTGTCGTGATGAATTCTCATCGCTGAAACAAACATAGGAACTGAGTCACACAGCTAGTTCCACTTACTAACACTGAAAAACATACACATTGAATTCCTGAACTTCTCTTTCAGCTTTCAACAGCCTATGCCTGCAATCCAATTTCACAGTTCTCTCATCAACCAATATTCGATCCTGATTTGTTCGCAGTGCTCGCATAACTTCAGTTTTTAATAAAGTACACTAGATTGTTACATTTTTATCCAGGCATTATTGCACATTGTATCTCCCATATGCAATAGCTTGGTCCTGATTGGTGCATTCTTTCTCTGGTTTTAAAAATAGATTTCTGAGAAATTAATGTTCCTGCCATAATTTTGAATATAAATACAAGTCGAAAATCATTGGCCTGTCAATACCCAGAACAACTCCTTGGATGAAAATGGGAGGAATTCAGCTAAATTTAAAAAATAAAAGAATTTTTTCTCACCATTCAAAAACCGTAAGAGTACCTCACCAGCCCGTGAGCCAACCTGGTAAATGACAGAATTGTCATGTTGGTGACCATTAGAATACTATTGTCTGTGACTACCCTTTTACCAGAATTTTAATAGCAAAACTTTTATTTAAAAGTATGTTATAAGAATTTTTTTGTAGGCTAAAATATAGGTAAATATAGGAAATAATGTATACACCTCAATATTAATTTTTCATTATTAGTTCTTTTAATAGCCTTGTTGGTCTAAATTGAATAGCCTAATTAATTTTTTTTTGCAGTTTCGAGACTTTCTGATGTCGTATAACAAGTTATCTGAACTTTGTTTTAATGATTGTGCTTGGGATTTCACTACAAGAAGTGTAAAAGATCAAGAGGTATGATATCTGCCTTTTTACAATATTTAGTTTGATTTGAAATATAAAGTTGTTTTTTTTAAATTCTAGCCCCCTAACTAATTATTAATTAGTACTTAATAATCTAGCCTTAAGAACTGCTTATTTTTTTATAAACCCTTTATAATTCTTAAGAATTTTGGTATTTCTGGACTTTCGAGTGATTTACTAAATTAATGATTTTTGCAATTTTTATTTTTAAATATATACTTTATTATCAAGTTAAAAGATATTTACCTACATATGATTAAATTTCGTACGTTAAGTTATGATTTAAAGCTATTTTAACGGAAATATATTGTGACATCATTGATGTTTACTTTGCATTCAGCAAACATATCATGTGCAAGATTATTACACCAACATGACCTGACAAGGTACTGCACATTGTCCACTAATTATACACCCAAAATTTAAATTAAGTTAGTTCTGAAGTTTTTTAAAAAAAAGTTTATAAAAAAGTTTTCATTATTAGTAACATGCATTTAATTAATCGTTTACACAATGAAAAACATGTTAACTACTTTTACATGGTAGCGGTTTTGAGATCATGTGGGTAACTTTTATTTTCCATTTTTTTCAAACTTCCATTTGTTACCACACTTATATTTTGTATATATTGCTTTTGGGCATGTAATAAAAACATGTGGCAAAAAAAATATATGAAAATTCACAAATGACCTGAAAGTGCAGATTTACCAAAATGTTATTGTGGATTAAAAGTTATACGTAAACATTAATAATCAGTAGATGAGATTAACTTTATTTATAAAATCAGTACCTACCAATTTTAATTTATAGCCTGTAGCCTACTACGAAGTCATAAAATATGAAGTTAAAAAAAAGATATAAAAATAGAGAATGGTAATTATTTTCTATTTTCTCTCTCCAACTTAAATCAGTATATTGTTCTTTGTATGTTAGAAATTGTTTTAGAATTAAATTGAAAGATCAAAAAAACAATCTAACCCTGAAAAAAAGCCTAAATTATTATTGTATAGTATGCAACAATTCATAATTCAAAAGCTATAAGTAGGTTATATTGAAGAACATTATAATCATAAAATATGATCCAAGGCAATTGCCGATGACATTCTGGAGTGCTGATGTCATGGCATATACTGTAAAGTATAATCAAAATATCTGTAGCATAACGAAGATACGTATTTATTGGAAGTAATAATCTAAATGGCTGGGAATAGTGAAAATATTATAAAACAAGTATTTCAAAAACGAAAATAATATATTATATTGTTCAATAATAATATATTATATGTTATATGTATATTGTTCAAAAACAAAAATAATAAAAGGATATGTTGAACTAAATAGGCAAGGTAGACTATTTTGATTTTTCAATACAAAATGTTGAAAAATGGACGGAGCCTGGATGCATGTCATATCGTATTGCATAACAACAGGTTTTGGCATGGTGTGTAACATTTGTAGTTTAATAAAATACTGCTAAGAAATTAAAAGTGATTTATAGGCTCCCATATTTTTATAGAAATTTGTATTCTTTTGATACACTTTTTTTAAAAAAGTAATAATTGTAATTTTTAGGACAGGTGTGCAGTGAACTGTACTGAGAAGTACTTGAAAGTAAACCAGAGGATATCACAGCGGTTTCAAGAGTTTCAAGTGATTTCAAATGAAAATGCCATTGCAGCTGCTCAGAAATTAGGTGGATCGAGATGATCGCATACGTCAAACATGTCTAGTCTGTTGGTTGTGATTCATTTTTAAATGCACAAAATGAAATATGTAAATTTATGTTATGTTGTTTAAAGTCTATACTACTTCAAAGGTGTATTATACAACATACTTGTATCGTATTATTTTGTATTAAACCAGTTTTCTACAAGCATGGTTTTAGCATTATATTATTGTTTCATCTTATCTTCCTCACTGGTATCTATTATTTTTTTTCAAGGGCAGCCCAATTTAAATGAAAGAAAATACACATCTTTATGCAAGTTTTAATACACCCACTTTATAAATTTAACAATTTATATCTAACCATTTATAAATTCCTTATACCTCTGATAGATTTATAATGAATATTTCAGTAGAAAAATTAAAGATGTAAATGTCATTCTGAAAATAAAATTTATTAATTCATGGAATTTCTTAATATAATGTAATGAGTACAAAATATTTTGGGCCTAGTATGATAGATTAATCTGAACATTCACTTTAACATGTATAGTTTAATATTTTGCTACAAATTGTTACTCAAATCTAAATAACCCAACTGTGCTATACCTAAAATTAATAACAATATGTAATGATACATAAACAATGCAACAGATCTGCCATGACCATAGATAAAAACAGCGAGGCCAGTCCAAACGGAGTCGTGACAGGAACCAAGAGCTGAGTAGCCTACCAATTTTTCATTCATCGATTGCAACTT
Source organism: Callitettix versicolor (assembly GCA_022606455.1). Taxonomy (NCBI): domain Eukaryota; kingdom Metazoa; phylum Arthropoda; class Insecta; order Hemiptera; family Cercopidae; genus Callitettix; species Callitettix versicolor. The sequence continues at coordinate 79,117,416 of CM040185.1, read as the reverse complement.
ATTAAAATAGAATTTTAACCAATTCAACTAGGCAGAAACCGTATTATACAGACTTCAACAGATAAATAGTTGACATTTTGTACACTTCAGAATTTTTCAAAATCACTCCGAATTAAACCTACGATAATCTAGTAACCTAAGCGAGGACCTTTTGAATACGTCAGTAGCAGCTGTAACTAGGTTTGCAAAGATACATGCTATAATTAGTTGCTAGGGTTAATAGTTAGAATGAGTGGTGCATTTACATGTACATTTAATGTAGGTAATATATGTTAGATGTGAAGCAAAGAAGTTATGCTATATTTTTCTAAATTATAAATACGAACTAATAATATTTGGATAGTAAATTTCTTTGTAAATAATCAAAAATATAGTTAAATAAAATTTACCAAGTTAAAAGTGAGCCAATTAATGCCAAATATCGAGTGGAAGAATACCATATTATTTTCTAGAATCTTCTTTAAGAGAAGCCGGCGTCATTAGCAGTTCAGACATCACAGAAGACAGAGGAGTTTAAAGTGTGCTCCAGAAATGTTTTAAATTGTTAAAATTTAGTGAGTTTTAAAAAAGTTGAACTGAGAATGAGAAGACTAACAATTAAAGAAAAACGATTATATCACATTTTAGAGAAAATCTGTCCTATATAGTGTGATTTTTCTTATCTACAATTTTGGCGAAATATACCCAAATTCTTAATGTGAATCATATTTTCAGTTTCAATTTCTGAACTATAAATTTATTTTCACTTAATTACTAAGAAACAATTACCGATATAAAAAAATTCCTGGGCTAAAACTTTTCGAAATCTCATCTAAATATGTGTGATTAGCTCTTTCAGAGATATGACCTTGCTCTTCCTTAAATTAAAATTATATGATATTGTCAAAATAAGCTTGAAAAAGAACAGCTCTTATTTCCCCTGAGTTAATTAATAATTCATACAAACTATATATTTCATCATAGGTAATTGATGTTTTTTACTCTACTGTCTGTTGTAAGCAAAATATAAACTAAATAAATATATGAAGAGAATAAACTTATGACAGTTAATGTGAACAGAATTTGTCCACTGCAAATAGCGAAGGGATAGGACTATTATTATTATATATGAAAAGATAAGCATATGTGCAGTGTTAAAATCACACCAACTCACAAACTTAATTCAAATAAATTGATTCAATTTTAAATAATCTTTTTATTTGTATATATTTAGGTGTGTTGATAATTTTGATTATGACTGCATATATTACGAATAAACAAATTATGCATATATAAATTGTTTATATATTGTGAATAAACAATTTGTTCAGTGTAAACAAATTGCAGTAGTGTTATTGCCAAAGAAATTATTTTCTATTGTATAACACACGCACACGTATATATATATATATATATATATATATATATATATATATATATATATATATATAAAGTCAAACCTCTTCTAGGTAGCTGCAGCACATATAGACTACCTTAATTAAATTTGCTGTTGTATTCAAATCACAGTTTTTCAATTATTGCCACCCAAAAGTATGCATAATTAAAGATTATAGTTTCCTACCCAATCTGGTCTGGTTTACTGTGGAAAATTTAATTTTTATTTTAGTTTCAAACAAAACCACCAGGGGCAAACTTTTATCAATTATTTCTGCAATGAAAAATTTGGACCAAATTGCTGAGATTTACTGTGAAACATTCCCCGTCAAAAAATACAGTAATTTTTACTGGAAAATTGCGGAAAAATTTTAATTCTGGTTTTAGTTCCAAATGAAATCACCAGAGAGGATGAGAAATTAATACAGTTTCCTGTGAAACATTGTACAAAAAAATAGGGTCATTTTAAATGGTAACATTTTACTGACAAGAATTTTTGTCAATGTATACAAATTGATATCTATTCTGTGCTGCGCTCTTGTGAAGTTAAAAGAAAAAAATACTAAAATCAATGAATTAAAAAGATTTAATTAGTTTTTTAAATCCATTAGATGCTGTCATCTTTGGTAATTATTAAACTACCATAATTATTTCTTTTATTTACAAAGTATTTTTTTTTTAAGTCACTGTAGGGAAGGAAAATATTTGTAGTAAAATAAAAGACACTGAAGTGGTAAAACTGATATTCTACATTTTTTTAATGAATACATTTTTATTAAAAAATGTGTTGCACAACATGCTACCTTTTTATAAAAATTAAGTTAATTTTTTTTAGCAGTCTGGGTGGTGATAAATGGCGTTTTAGTATTTTGAGCAAAAAACCCGTGTGTAAATGGAAAAAGCAGTTTTAACCAAAATTTGGGATTATATACATTATAAACAACCCTAATGTTTTGTCATATCAAACACTGAAAAAAATTATTTTTTTGAAAAAATTTTAAAAATATTTTTTATTGAATCAAAAATTAAACTTCTTAGCAAGGTTTACTCATTATTCAAAAAAAAAAAAAATTCTTTTGCCATGGGAATGGTTCAAAAAATTTAATCCAGCAACTGAAACTAAGCAACCTGCAACCTTTTTTCCCTAACAGTCATGCTCTCCCTCACTCGCTCCCTCTCCTTCACCAGCATATCAATTCCTTGGTCACTCTACACTTGCCACAGCCAATTCTTTTCCTTATACTTAATACCTTCTACTGTAAGAATGTTTCCACTATTAGGCTAATATTGCACAGATTAAATATGTTAGCTATATTTTAAAAAAATGTTATTTATATATAAAAACAGCTTGGACATTATTATTTTGATATTTCCAATAGAACATTTAACGAATAATCTAAAATTAAAATGTTGTAAAAGACTTCATAATAATGTTAGCAATATGTGATTACAAGATGTTCTATTCGATTGTTTAGATTATAAAAAACATCTCTATGCTTCTCGATTATATTGGACTCTACAGTCATTCTTTGATATCTTGTTTATCTATCCGAGTCCTCAAACTCGCTGTCATTTTGTTTTGCTTTGTGATGTTGCTTACACTACTGCAGACCTAAATCATCGACAAAACAATCGAATGAATCGTCATCTTGCAAACAGAACAGATGTTGCAGGAAATGTTGAATAAATATTAACAGTTAAATTGGGAAGGTCTATTCCTTTTTTTTATTACTTTGATTATTACTTTTTTATTAGATTTGATTCGAACTTGGTACAAAAATCGATTATGATAATAACTTGGGTAAGTTCGTTAATCAGCTAAACTTGTTAACAGTTTAAAAAATGGTGGGCATTTCAAATGTTTACAAATTCATAACGCTTTTGTCTTAAATTTTTTTCTTAAATCCTATATCGCCATTGTAATTAAATGAATATATATATATATATATATCATTATTTCCTATAAACAAACTTAATTATTCTTATAAAGTAATTAGAAACCTTTTATTTGCTCTTAATTTAATTACAATTAAATAAATAATAATTGTGTAATTTTTTCATTTTTTTTATTTCATACAGTTCTTGAAGTGAGATTAAAAATATATAAGTGGTTATGTATAAGCGAAGTAACAGGGTCTACCACCACAATATGAAACCAAGCATGGCCTACAGATGTGAGGGAAAACCTGAAATATAGTTGTACACTAAGAACAAAAAAATCTGCTTTTACGAAGGAAAAAAATGTATATTTTTTGACATTTCCTTTACGACAAAAGTAAACATGTTGTATACAATTTAGTGAGTTATAACCTCAAAATTGCTCACAATTGTATACCAAGAAAACCGACAGTAAAACTGCTTTGTGACTTTGATGACCAGGTGCCAATGAGGGCAGAGACTTTATGCATCAGACTTTTTTTTATAAATCAATATTTTAGTGCTTATTAAAATATAGACAATTTAAAAACAATACACTGTACTAACATGATGTGTATTGTTTTGAAGTACATGTTGACCTGCTGTTGTTTTTAATCTTGTTATATAAATCTTCCTACTTACTTTGTAAGTTTTATTAACCATCCAAAAACATTCTGAAGTATATGGCCTTAATTCGTAGCGGCTAAAAAATTATTACCCATAGTTCTGGAGTGTGTAGATATTTACAATGTATTGAATATTTACAATAAACATAGTAAATATTTTAGCCTTAAAATTTACAGCAAGCTATTTTTTTTATCTGGGATTTGGTCTTTTCACTAGGTTGACTAATAGTGAAGGAATCGCTAGTTAATTCTTTTGGAGGTACATCAATACATTGCTCTATTAAGAAATTGACTGCTTCATCTGCAAAATAAAAATTGATTTACATTAGTTTTAATGCTAAAAATTATTACTGTAGAGGCATTATACGTTACTGTATAGTAACACAAAATCACTTGACACTAGTTCATTAAAGTTATTCAATAAATAATGATAGTGATAATTAACAAATTCATTAGGAATTCACCTATCTTTGTAAAAAGCCTTCTCTATATGATCATCATATAATAATGTTTCAAGTGAAGGGACTAATTAAAAAGAGCACCTTTACTAGACATCCTGGGAAAAAAATTGAGACGAAGGGTTAGACCCCTGAACTTGAGCACTGTAAGGTAGCAGTCACTGATGCATAGGAGATAAGTAAAACTGGTTAAGAAAGGGAATTCCTATGGTGAAATAGTCATCTTAACAACTGAGGTCCATCTTCGGCAGCTCTGGAATACAGTCAAAAGAATGGGAGATTTGTTAGTGTTATACTATGGTCCTCGCTGCTTCTAATAAGTCAGTTAGGAAAGCTTTGGAGAATTCTGTGTTACTTAGAGCCATACCAAAAAGTGAAATGCAAGGTTCAATGGAAAGATGGAAGCTACATGGAGAATGTGGATCATGAGTTCCCGTCCTGAAGACTCATTTTCCAGGTAGCAGGTCAGTGAATCAAATAGGAGATATGCTGGAATATGGCAGGCTCAAAAGATCACCCTACAGAAGCTGAAGTGGGCAATTGATTCTTTCCAGCAATTTAAAACACCAGTAGTAGATGGTATTTACCCAGCACTTTTCAAAAAGGGCATTTGGAAATTATACATCTGGTAGAACTAACAAGAAACAGTTTAATATCTGCATAAATTCGTAGGACTTGGATGAGAGTAAAAGTACATCTAAAAGTTGAGGAAAAAATGCCACCTCACCTAAATATATACATTGACCATTTTCAAAAACTGTAAATGGTCAACAGTTGATCAAATAGACAAAGATCAAATAAACAAGAATAATTTGACATCCATCATGCTGAAGGCAGTGGGGGTGCTAGACAATGACATAATGGAAATTCTGGAAAGGATATTTTTGCATGCACATCAGCATATGTATAGGGCTGGCAGGTCTACAGGTACTGCTTTATTGGAGCTGACCTTGTCATCCAGCAAACATACGAAAGAAATAGCAGTATGTGCCTTCATAGATATTAAAAGCACATTCGACAATACTTCCCATGATTTTGTCTTCGAAGGAAGAGGAGTAGACCAGATAACATCCAGATTGATGTGTAATGTACTAATTACTAAATGGTCTACCCTACTAGACAATGTTGCGCAAAAACACCAAGTCTGCACAGTCAAAGGATTCCTGCAAGAAGGGGTCCTGTCACCCTGGATGTGGAGCCTGGTTTGTGATGAGCTACTTGACAAAGAAAGGCCTACCAACTTTTTTGAAGATGATGGCATCTTCATTATAGCCAGAGGTAAATGTGAAGGAACCCTTTTGAGATTTATTAAAAAGTGAGATTAGTACAACAAAAGGTGTTGAAACAGAGTAGGGCTGAATGTAAACCAACAAAAACCATGTTAGTGCCATTTACCAAGAAAACTGAGCTCCTGAATCTAGTAACTATTAGATTAGATGAGGCACAATTATTATGGAAGTCAGATGCTAAATATCTAAGATTAATAATGGATAAAAGGCTTCTATGGACAAGGAAGGTGAAAGCCATTGTCAACAAAGCAAATTTGGCCCTAATGATCTCTAGACAAACAGTGGGAAACACATGGGGATGCCACCCCTGCATTCTCAGATGGATTTAAACAGTGTCAGTATCACATATGGGACAGTAGCTTGGGCTGTTAGAACCTAGTTGTAAAAGGTCGTTAGACAAACTACAAAGACTGGCATGCATATGCATAAACAGGAGGAATGAGATCATGGCCCACAGCAGCAATACTCATTCTGCATCTCATGCCCCTCTACTTAGTAGTGAGACTGCTGTTAAAAACACACATAAAGGTAGCAAAAACCGACCTGGGAACAAAACCAGTGAAGAAAAATGAAACTTCTCAATTGCTGGGAACTTCCACAGGACTCGATTAAAACGAAGTACAATTTTGAGTAATATTTTCTTGCTGAGCTTAGTACTAAAAATGAATGGAGTAAAAAATCCATAACCTCACTGTTAAAAGATACCATAATATGGAAATCAGATGGGGCTAAAACACCTGCGGGAACTGGAGCTTTAACTATTTGAGTTGAAAACCAAATATTTTAAAGCAAATTACCCAATGTAGCAGAAGTGTGTGCTATTGATAGGTATGTGTAGCGAGATCTCAACGGGCAATACAGGAGTAAAACCATCACCATAAGGTAGTCAAGCATCCATTAAAGTGCTGAGTTCTCCAATCATTAGCTCCGCAGTTGCTAAAAATGCTGGACCAGAGCAATAAGGTTACACTCCTCTGGGTACCGTGATATGCTGGGGTAGGGAGAAATGAGAATGTAGCTGAGTTGTCAAGAAAGGGAACAATTGACACAACTTAGGCGCAGAACTGTTTTGCGGACTTAGTTAGTTCAAAATGAAACTTGAAGACAAAGAAGAGGCTGGAAGGTCTAAACTCAGGGAAGATATGAGAGGTTCAAGACAGACTAAGGCGCTCCTCGGAAACGCCAACCAAGATTGCTGACGGGTTTTCTTATAGGATAAGCATTCTTGAGAGACATCTTAGGGATCTTGGCTCAGTAGAAGATCTAACTGCAGATAATGCGAGAAGGAAGAGAAAACTCTTCATCACTTGCTGGTAAACCATTTGGCTATAACTTACAAGAAGAGCTAGAATTCTGGGAAGTTATCAATTAGAAGTGAAGAACCTACCTACATTGATCCTGGACTTGATGATGAACAAGCTAGAATTGAAGAAGATACCATAACTTGAATCTCAAGAATACAAGAAAGGGGCACAATAGCTTTATTCATCCTAATATCCATCTATAATATCATCACGAATAATAATATTATGAATTATAATAATATAATTCATATAATGTTATGTTATTGTATCATAATAATGATAATAATAATTAATATTCATCATGAAGTCATCAGAGAATGAAACATAATATAACATAGCAACCCCGCAGGGGGTTGCAGACTAGCTGTACTTATTGAGAGGATTTAGACGTCCCTCGCGGTATCTGAATCTAACACACACTTACACTTACGACTTTAACACTTTACACTCACACTTACATTTAGGGAGGCGATAATAACTTCAATGTGCTTTTCACATTAAAGTAATTTTAAAAAATCTTTATGTACAAAAAGTACTGACCGAGTGAAGCAAGGTCTCTGTTTTAACTCGACCGTTTGGCATTTGGTTTATGTGTTTGTTACTCAGTTTTGGCCAAACGCGTTGACTGATTGTTTTGAAATTTGGTATGGAGGTGCTTTATATAAATCCCGAACGACATATGTGTAAAATTTTCCCCAATTCACTTCCGTTTCAAGATGGAGGCCTCTGATTTTACAGTAACGAGTGTACGCAGTTTTAGCCAAACGTATTGACCGATTGTTTCGAAATTTTATTTGTAGGTACCTTGCATAAAGCCCAAATTACATATGTGTAAGATCTTTTCCATTTACTTCTGTTTCAAGATGGCAGCTTTTGATTTAAAAATGACAAATATATGCAGTTTTAGCCAAAAAACTACCTGACACACTATTTGGCACAGTCACATCACCTGAGCACATTTAATATCTTAGGATCACATATACTTCCACAATATGTGACATTCTCAGTACCAAGGTGAGGAAGGACCACCTTCTAATCTGCAGAAAACGACAACTCAAAATAAACAAGAGAAAACTACAGTGGACTATATTGGCAAGCAAGATCAAAAATGGATCAATCAATTTCAAAGCCATTTTTTAGAAACAATAGACATTTTAAACCAAGTAGTGTTTTATTTATAAACTAACACAGAACTTACTTTTCAAATACAGTAGTATAACAAGGTGAAAATTCTCTCACGAAACTTCTGAAAATATGACCTTTTAAAAAGTTTTTACATACCGATTCGAATGTTATCTTTTGCTGAAGTAATGAACCAGGCACTGATATCGTTGTCCTTACAAAATTTATTTATAAGTTCGGTAGCTACATGGGTGCCTTTGACATCACACTTTGTGGCCAATAGAATGACTGGAATTGGAGAACCATCGTTCAGCGTTACTTTCTCTCGTAAGTCGTCTAGCCACTAAAATCAAATTTGAAATGTAAAAACAACTAAACAGAGTGTGACTATTAAGCAATTCATAACCAGGTAAAAATTATTTAATTTATATTATTTCAATATTTATATATTGATAAATGGCTCCTAAAACAATGTTATAATGTTTAAGTTAAGAGAAATACATGTTTAACAATCAGTGCAGTTTATACATATATATATATATATATATATATATATATATATATATATATATATATATATATAAACTGCAGATTGTTAGACATGTATTTCTTAACCTAAAAATTACAACACTGTTTTGCTGTAATTCACATAATGTATGGAAAAGCAAACTTTAGTAACTAAACCATTCAGACCTGCATACAATTCAGAGTTGTAACAACGCTCACTATCATATTGACTAAACTTAGACACTGCCTTATATCACATTAACAATGATATTATGTTAAAATTAAACAAATCGACTCTTCACTAATCGGCAGTGATTGCTCTTCTCATTGTTTAATGTAAGTGGTTACATGTACCAGCTCCACACCGATCTGCACCAGTTCATACAAGAATGATTCAGAAAAACTATTGAAAAAGATCTGTGTGGAGCCAAACCCAAATAGGATTTTTTTAATACAATAGACTCGTGACTACCCGAGGTAACTGGAACTGGGACTACCTTGGATAAGAAAAAACTCGGATAACAAAGAGTTTGTAAATGACAAAATACAAGGGAAGCAATTTTAATGTTAAAAACCAGGTTACTACAACAATTAAATATAATTTAGTAAGAAACCTGAATACAAAATCTATACCTTAAAACAAATTATTTTCTGAAAAAGTCTTTGATGGTTTCTGGGCTAACTTCTTGCTTTTCTTGTTGTTACGGCGATGTTGTGTCAACGCTGTAGAAACAGAAGATCATGAGGTGAAGATTCCTCTTGCTGTTCAATGTAGGCAAGAGCTGATTCAATTGCTTTTAAACCATCAGGCCATTTTCTCAATTATCTCATCAACATCATCCTCTTCACAACGAAGGTTGTTTATCATATCGACAATTGCATCTTCAGTAAGCTTCATTTGCACATCTTGATTACAACAATCACAAATGTCTGCATTCAGTTGAAAGTTCAACAGATAGTGCATTACCTAGTTTGACTAGTTCACTATTTTATTGAACCTTGGCAAAGGTTATTAACATAATTACAGCATATAATCTATTAACATAATATGTTAATAGAACATATGATGCATGTGTGCATATCACCATGATATGTGCATATCACTGATGCACATTTTTGTTGTACAAACAAAAATGTTTTTTTGTTGTACTGTTCGGCAATTTTTTTTTAGTTTTTTCAACACCAAACAGTTTTCTCCACAAATTTCGTGTGTTCAAACATTTTACCTTAAATTGCCAAGTGTGCCAAAAAAGATCAGTATTGCTCTTTTTTTAATGACACTGCCTTTGATGACTGGGACTTGGATAATCATGAGTCTACTGTAATATCTTGTATGGTAATGATGCACTGACATAAACTACAGTAATAAGAAATCCTTCAGGCACGTCCCAAGTGTGCACAATAGTCGGATGTTAAAAAAAAAAATCCTTAAAATGTATTACAAAAAAAGGCAATGAGGAAAATACAAAAGGTCTAACTTTGTTTATAAAAGATTAAATTTGTTTACCTTAGACATGGTATAAAAAGTCGCCAGTCTTGTAAGGTCAAACACTAAAGCTGCTGCAGCTCTAAAAATTAGAAAACAAAATATATATAAAAAAATAACTTTCATCAGTGAATATTCCCTTTAAAAAAATATATAAATTAAATTTAAATAATGTTTGTAGGTTATGTTTTCAGAAGGAAATGATAAAATTCTTCTCACTAATGTGACAGAAACAAATGTAAAAAAAACCAATACTGAATAACTTGGTAGAAACTTTTAAATGCATACGTATTTGTACTTTACAATGAAAAATACGAAAATGAACCCTGACTGCCATGAAATTTATAACTTTTTTAACTCATATATTTCTTTTTTAATATAGTTTCATCAACATTAAAATACACTTAAAATTACATTAAATTTTTTTTTTTATTGAACGAATGAGCCAGATGATCAGACAACTGGATACTGGACATGCCCAAGCTATTTCAAAAATTCATTTTTATGCAAAGTTTAATTTTCATGGATCGAATGCAAACTCATTATTGTTCAGAAATACACTTTCGTTATGTCAACACAACAGCTGTGTGTTGTAGTTATGTTTAGTTTAACCTAGAAATTCTACAAGGAGTTCAGAGATACTCTGTATATTTAAAGGCAATGAATATAATACAAAGACTTACGCATATTTATAATAAGCTCTGGTCATATAGCAATATCTCTCTTGCCCTGAAATATCCCTGAAATGGAAAAAATATTTAACCAGATTTATTTTCCTTACAACAACTTTATATGGAAACATGTGTTTAATTTAATGATATGGCAGAAATAATTCCTAGATTTCCCAACACGACTAGTTTATTACTCCAAACTACGAAGTCTGTACACTATTTTATAGAGAACACTCCAGTAGCACATACTGTTGGCCCGATGTAGGGACTTTGTCAGGAAAGTTGGGCAATGGTTAGTTAATATGACAACCAATTATCTTCAATAGGCCAACAAGCTTTTTGTCCGCTAGCCCAACTGTTACATTCATGAAAACCTCTGCTGTTAGTCCAACATTAATTCTTAATGGGCAGAAAATATAAGAAATATTATATGATAATTTTATAAAATACAGTAGTGTCTTATTTATTAATATAATAGTATTTTATTGATGTTGTAAAATATACTGCAAAGTTCAAGTGCAAATTATGACACACAGAACTACCAACAACAGAACAAATTTTTTTTAGCACAATTATGAACAGAATAGTATTATATTTTTAATTACTATACTAACAATATTGTTACAATGATTAAAATTTTAAAAAAATCTTATTTTATTAACTATAATCATTTACTATGGATGATTTGATGTATTTATTATTTGAAATATTGCCAGCACTGAGGATAAGTGAAAGTATTTCAATTTTTTTATGTTCCTTTCTTGGTTACTTCTTTGCCAATAGTTGTAGTTGCACGATCCTACTATTATGTTACATTCATAATCTGTGGTTATCGCACAGAGCTTTTTTGGCTTAGCTTTTCACAATTGTCGTTTAAATAAATTTTGTTTATGTGAATTTTGTCTCTGTATAAAATAATCTTGTTTCAATAACAATAGGCTGTGTCAGCTGAGTGCAATCTTCTGCTGATCACAATATTTTCTCTAATTTTTTTGGACAAATGTCACATTAACCCTATTATTAAATTTAATATGTAGCACACTCTAACTCATTAATTAGATATTATAATCTACATATTACTTTGAGAAGCTGCCTTGGTGGCCTAGTTGATAGCGTACTGGGCTTTCACCCCGAGGACCTGGGTTCGATTCCCGGCCAGGACTTGGCATTTTCATACGCTATAAATCATCCCATAGTCTGCATTAGCCCAAGTGTGCACAATAGTCAGACGTTAAAGACAAAAAATTACTTTGAGTAAGAATACATATTGAATTTGATAATAAAAGGTATGTTGTGTTCATGAATTAGAACACATAACAATCTAGAGTTATGATTGCTATTAATTTCAATACTCAATTGAATAGAAATATAATACTTTAAACATGTTGCTGATTAGTAGGGTTACCATTGAAAATTATTTAACTATTGGGAGTAAGTTGGGCCAACAATTTCTTTGTTGGTTTTTTAGTGATGTTTAATTGTTGGCTCTATATTGGGATTTGGTTCATTATTAATTAATAGGCTTGTGTGCCAATTGTTACTGTTGCCCAACCATTTGTGAAAACAGAATACCAACAATGGGCCAACAGTAATTCTATAGGGACAACCTGCCATTTTGTTTGCTGTAACAGGTTTTTCGTTAACATACCACAGGTGTGCTTCTATATTATTAACATGAGCTGAGGCAACTGCGAGTGTCTAGGGTAGTAGTAGAAACACATAGTGTTATCAATATATCAGTGATTCTGGAGAATACACAATTCTTTTGTCAATAAGTTCAACAAACAATAGGCTGTGTTAGTTGAGTGCAATCTTCTGCTGATCACAATATTTTCTTTAAATTTTTTGGACAAATGTCACATTAACCCTATTATTAAATTTAATATGTAGCACACTCTAACTCATTAATTAGATATTATAATCTACATATTACTTTGAGTAAGAATACATATTGGATTTGATAAAAGATATGTTGCGTTCATGAATTACAACACATAACGATTAGTTCTATAACACATAACTAATAACTAATACACATAAATGTATTAGTTCTATACATTTACCTGAATGTATAGAATGTGAATACTGCAACATCATATATTTAACCAAAGGGAATATGTTCTGGTATTCAGTAAACATCTTAATAATGAATTTAAGGTAACATCCCACAAAATTCGCAGCATATATGAGAATGAATACAGAATACCTTGATTATATATTATCAAGAATCATTTTTTCACATTTGCTAATATTACTCTTATCACTTATCATAGCTCCAAAAAAACTCACTTTAGAAGAGCCTACCATATATGGAAGTGACCAAGTGTTCCCCCGCAGGAGGTGCAGACTAGCTGCACCTATTGAGATGGTTTAGACGTCCCTCTCTGTATCCGAGTCTAACACACTTACACTTACAACTAAAACTTTACACTCACACTTACATTTATGGAGGCGATAGTAGCCTCAATGTGCTTTTCGCCTTAAAATACAAAAAAAAAAAATCCACAGAATTTATAGGATGGATCCAGTTTCTTTCTATTTTTACTTCCTATTTTTTTTACTATAAATTATAAGAAAAGGAAATAAAATCTGTTTGCCCATTTTTACAAGACAATATATGCCCATGTAGTGTCCCTCTAACAACCATCATAATCAATTGCAACTGTAATCAACAAAAATACTTTGTACCCTTGTTTGGCCTAAGTACTTTGTATTGCTTGTTTGAAACAATTAAACAATAACGGTTCAAACTCTATTAATATCCCATCATTCAATAGGTCTTGTGGTTTCAGTAAATTTCTAACAGATTTTATTTATTGTTTCAAATCAGAACTTTTTATAAGTGTATTACAACCAAAATGTTGTGTGTATTTCGATTATACTATAGACTAAATTATTTTAGGCTACATAATGTTATGATGAAAGTAACATAAATCTTGTTGCAATATATATAATTCTTTTAAGAAAACTGATACACTTTATACTTACCACAACTGCACACTAACACGTGTACCGTCTTCTCGAGTAATTGTTTTTGTTGAAAAATCTGCACCAACTGTAACCTTATAAGTCGAGGAAAATGTTCCTAAAAATATTTTACACAAATATTACTCTATATGTTTTATGATATTTGTAAAAAGTTAAACAGTATATTTTAAGAAGGCTTATTTATACTTTAAGAACCAATCAGTTATAAAAAGTAAAATTTTCTGATAGACAATTATCTATAATGCATTAATTTTAATTAAATTAGTTATAAAGCATTGCAGCTGATGCTCTATAAGTCTGAACTAACGATTAATAAGTTCAATATGATTTTTAAGGAGTCAAGATGAACTGGTAAACTGGCATAGGCTACCAGAGCAAGTTTGGTCAAGAAAACGTAAAAATTTAGATTCCTCGAAATCAACTCTAATTACTGTGATCAAATTTAGTTCATAAATATCTAAACAAAATGTATGGGTTGAAAAAAATAGGTTTATAAGATATTTTTTTTTTTAATTAGTCCAACTGCTCAAAATTGTTCCTTCAAATTCCATTCATGAAAATTTTAGTTATACATGAAGATTTACGTAGAATTTTAAAAAATTTACTGTTTGAGGTAAATTGGAAAAACACTAAAATAAACCATGATCACCATTTTTTTCCAGAACCATAATTTCTGCTATTTAAAATCTGTTACGATTATACTGGTTATGATTTTTGACATATGACCAAAAATATAATGAGCCAATTTTAAAGGAAAGACCAATAATCCCGTGTTTTCTTTCATAGCGTTTGAACCAAATTACATTTTGAGAAAGTGTATAATATTTTGACACCGAATTTAATAAGTATTGACAGTACAATGTGTAGAAATACAAAGTTGATCTGGTGACCTTTGAAAGGTCAACTATTATCAGTGATGGAGTTTGATTAGTGAGTCAGCTGTTTAGTTTGAACATGGAAACTTACATTGTCTTTAAGAGTAAACAGGCCAGGATCTGGCATTTCCCCTTAAATTTAAAACTAGAAAATCACCACCTCATTATTATAAACTTTATTTCATTTTACCATATGTATAAGAATTTCTAAAACATAAAGAAAGCTTATGTGATTATGTTTTGTTGCATATACAATGCAAATCACATGTAGCCTACCTTTTGTTCATGCAAAAGTATATTTCTTCAATATCTGTTAAACCATGTGAACCATAAACAAGTGAAAATCATGATATCGAAGAGAACTCAAAGCAGATTTAGTAAAATATCTAATTTTACTGTACATTAACATTTTGTAAAGTGATACATTAAAAAATTGTACTTTTTGTTTTTTCAGCTTAAAAATCTATTTAAAATTCGGTAAATTTTATTATTATTGTCCAGTGTTGGACAATAGCAAATAATGAGTCTTTATACATGGCTAAATTTTAATTAATATCTGATGAACAAATTTTTCAGAAACTAGGGCAAGTTTTCAGATAATTTTTGCATCATTTATATTCTAATAAATTTTAATATATTTTTTTTTACTTTAAATGTCTCATGTTTTAAGTGGAATTTTTAAAAAGGTAGATACTAAAAATATAAATGAAATACAAATATTGGAAATCAAAAATGCAACAGCGTAATTGTTTAAAGTAATAAAAAAAATTAAAATAAAATAATTCTAGAATATTCCATACTTCCTACGTTAGAAGTAAAAAGGAAACAAACCTTCGACATACCTCCGGACTATAGCAGTTTTACCTAAGACAAACAAATCAAATTATTTAATAGATTAATTTAATAATAGACTAATTACTGTAGTATGCATAATTAACAGAATACTGGTAATACTTATTTATACAGAATACATACTTATACTGAAGTATATAACAGTATGTACTGTTACTTATGTTGAATACATATGTTAGCCACTCAAAAAATGATTTGTAGCAATGTCCTAAAAAATGCACTGCATGTTTTTAGTAAAATCATTAATTTTAATTTTTAGCTTAATTTTGAAAACTCATTTTTTATCAGCATACTACCCTTTTTTCATTTTACAATTTACTAAACTCATTTTATTTCAAGGTATTTAACTCATGCAAAATATAGTTTAAAAAATTAATTTTGCTTACCAACTCCATAATCTCCAATAATAAGAAATTTGAACAAAATCTTCTTTAACCCTGGATTTTGATATAAGGGCACCCTTTTACCATTTGGTGTGTTAGCCTTATGTCTCAATCTTCTGATACGTTTTGATTCCATACCTTTGAAACTGACTGTAGCATTTTCAAATCTAGCACTGGTCTAGAAGTAATGGACACATGTTGAATATTAGTCAAAGTATCCCTATATTTCTCTGTGTTGCTACCTAGTAGTGAAAGATAGAACTACGAAGTATTTTGTTCTTTGAAGTTAGAAACAGTAGCATTGACGATTTATGTAATATAGAATCTATAATATCGACAGTTAATATTTTCTGCATCATTAATAAACCAATACTGCAATACATTTTTAAGTTTAAAATAACAGTCATAACAATGAAAAATCAATCTGTCTCCTTTAATTTGATAACAAACATAACTTAGTTATTTAAAAAAAGTATTTTTACCACTATCTTTTTCACTCAGCATGACAGTGTTGAAAAAAGAGATCTGGTATGTCAGGTTATTAAAAACATAAAATAACAGAATACTTATACATAAAGATATATTTTTCTTTATATTTATTTACAATCTAATAAATAACACGTATAATAAATTAATATAAATAACACTCCGATATATAATCTGCAAACATCTATTACACTAATAAGTGAAGGGTCATTGGAAAATGTACAGGCTTAAAAACAAAATCAGTTCAATATGTACTTAAGAGAAAAACATAATTTTTGTTTTATGATGTACAAAAATTCCTTTGTCATACTTTAATTCGTTACAATTTGAACACCAATAGTTGTTCTGCGCACATCAGTTTCAACCTAGGCATTCTGGATTGTATCTAGCGTGACGAGGGCAACAGCAGCGATAATTTGTCTCGTAAGTGATGCAAGTCTCAAATTTGTTCACTGTACCTAAATTTTTTCAGAAAATCCTACAAAAAGAAATACACCGGTGTTTAAAACTAACTTTTTAAAAGCCAAACTATGGAATTTTCACTAAGAGTGTGACACAAGATTATAATGTTTTGCAAAATTCATTTTTGTTTTTCAATTAAGAATGAAAACTTACTCTTATAACATTTCTAAATAAACATTTTTTTTTATTGTGCATTCTACTTTTATTTTATTTTTAATAGTTTATTGTGTTGACAATTGTAGCAAGTAAAGCTCTTATATAATGCACATTAACTATAGTTAACCTATAGGTTAAGGCCGTGCTATACATCAAAGTAATTTACAGAAAAAATTGCTTTGTTAAACTATTTTGGAAAAGCCGGTTTTTTTAAAACTGTCCAACCTTTTTCAATGACCCTGTATAACGAATTACTATGTGATAACAGCTTGTTGAATTCTGTCAAGATATTTTCAATAAACAGTTAAAAACATATTAAGCAAAAGTACTTTAAAACCATAACTGTGTTTAAGGTACTTTAATTAAGCTATTATTTTAAACCATTGTTAGATCTGTCAACCTATTCTTGCTCTGAAGAAACAATATACCACCTACTGTACTTCTTTGTGCTTTAGAAACCAGGTAAAAATGCTCTAATTTAACACCGCATTATTTTTTAATTTTTTTTTCCAGTAATATATATGTATACACAGGGAGCGGCAAAAAGATCTGACTGTTTTCGTCGTTGTAAGGCTAAGCGAGTTAGTGGTGGGGATTGGCACGATGATAAGCCTATATGATGCTATTTAAGTAGCCATGGAGCTGTGGTCAGGTAAACATCATGTGTTTGTTGTCGAGGCTTTTTTTAAAAGTAATGAGTCTTGCGTCGTTACTCAGCATCAGTTCCATCAGCACTTTAATGTGGGTCGAAGAGGTCGCTTTCCATCTCACATTTTTGTTATGGGTGAGTAACTTTAGAGCTACAGGTTCAGTCTCAAAACATAAGTCGACATGCCATCCAAGGTCAGCCTGGACACTAGAAAATGTTGAGCGAGTTTGACAAGCTGTGGAGAAGCCAGTCCATGGCGGCTGGGTCGTAAACAAGCTGCTGCTTTGCAAATGTCTGATCGAACAGTGAGACGAATATTGCGTTTCAATTTGCATTTTCATCCGTATAAAATGGTTACTGTCCAGCAGTTGAAGCCTAATAACTATGCACAGAGGAAAGCATTTTCATTTGGACAGGTATGTGAATAAGCAAAATTTTTGTTATTGGTCGGCTACAAATCCTGAAACACTGCATGAACGTCCTCTGCATTGTCCCAAGGTTACAGTATGGCGTGGAGTAACGAAAAGTTGTGTCATTGGGCCATACTTTTTTGAGGAGGGTGGTCAAACTGTTACGGTGAATTCACAGCGATACCTGTCAATGTTAAAACAACTTCATGATCCCTGAACTTTGAAGAAGACGCTTAGTTCGCAGAAGAGTTTGGTTTCAACAGGATGAGGCAACTTCCCATACAGCCAATGTTGTGATGGCCACTTTGAGAAAAACGTTTTCTGGCCACATTAATGCCTCTCTCATAATGGGGACACTGATGAGGACATAATGGGGCTTCCTCACTCCCCAGACCTGAGCATCTGTGACTTTTTCCAGATCTTGTGAGGGTTCCATAAAGGCAGAGTATACGTAAACAACCCTGCACACTGGCAGAACTGAAAGAAACCATAAGCCAAGAAATCGCTAACATATCTAATGAAATGTTAGAGAAGGTGTTTGACAGCTTCAATGCAAGACTGGAAGACTGCATGGCGAAAGATGGGCATCATTTGAAAGACTTTAACATCAAACCTTAAAAGTTAAAATCTGTTGTTCTTTCATTTTATTAATTGACATGTACACCTTGCTGTTATACGTAACAAAAGAGTTTGTATCATTTAAAATTTTTGTGTTGTTTTGATTAAAAACCATCAGATCTTTTTTGTCGCTCCTTTATATATATATATATATATATATATATATATATATATATATATATATATATATATATATATATATATATATATATATATATAAATTTATTAAATCTTGGTGATATGTGTGTAATATATATTATTATTCTTATTATTACTATAAACTTGGGAATAAAAACAGATAAGACTAACAACAAATAAAATTCTGAAGGAAAAATAAAATTTGTTTTGTGCCAGTATGTTTTTTGTCATTTCTAGTGAGATTTTTTTCAAAATATAATTGTGCATAAGCTCAAAGTATTAAGTAAAATTACAATGAAATGAAAATATGTAAGATGCATTAACTACAAAAGAATGATTACAAAAACGTATTTGTAGTGATGGACGTGGTAAACATTTGACATAAATGATAGTACGAGAACAAACACATTAAAAGTAAACATATTTATATTATTAAGATATTGGCTAGGAAACTTACACTTGTCAAACTGATCTCATTTTTAGAGGCTTTTCTTAAAGTCAGAGACGTGAGCTGTTTTAATAAAAAAATAGAAAAAAGCATAAGATTAGTAGTTTCTACTTTTAAACGAAACAAAATCTACTTGTTTCTGTTATATGAATATTCTCAAAGTTAACAATCAAAATAAAAACCTATAAAAACAAGTTTTAAAGTAAAAACACATGACTTTCTTACATACAAACCGTTTTTTCAAAGTTAACATAATTTAAAAAGCATGTATCCTGATGTTAATTGAGCACAAAACCAGAACTGAGTATTTCAATTCTAAAACTTGATTCTTTGTTCGACATATTCTTTGGCGCCTTGTAAAATATTTTTTTCAGAAATTCTCAGCTGGACAGCCAGCCTCTTGTGGATTCCCAACTCGTCGAGATTAATTGATAAATCACTCTGCAAGAAATCAAAATTTTAATTATTACGTATTTATAACAGTTCAAGTTTCTTCTTAATAGTTAACTGGATTTAGGTTATTTCTCCTTTTAAATTGACAAATGTACGCAGTATGCGTCAGGGTAAACAGTACTGGAAGTATGACTTTACAGTGCTTTATTTATTAAGAAAATACAATAGTGGTTGACAGATATATAATTTTGTATAAAACCATGTTCTATACACTGTAAACTCCATTTTGTTTATCATAAAGTTCATAATGATCACAGAGATTGTCAAACATAAAAAAACAGATTGTTGCATTAATCTAACCTATATTTTCAATAAATGTGTTTGTGTGTGTTTGTATGTTTAAGTGTTAGCAATTTTGGTTTGATTTGATTCAAAATTTGTACAAAAATTGAACTTAGTAAAAACTTGGACAACTTCATTAACCAAAAAACCCATTCAACTGTCAAAATGGCAGCTATTCAAAACTTTGAGAAATCTGTAAAATTTGTATCTGTTACTTTTTGGATAACCCAATTTTACCACAGTATCATTGTAATTATGATTAAAATCAATATACGAGGAGTGTTCAGAAAAAAACGAGAATTTTTAAATTTCGCAAACTTGGAGAGTTCGATTGTCAAACACTTTTTTTTTATGTTAGTATACATGCCCTTGAAGTATAATAAAACTTTCAGCTGTTTTCATTATTGACTTAATCTGTGACAGCCACTAAGGTTAGACGTGTTTTTATGAGCTCGGCGATTTTCGTTTGTTAAAAGAAATGGATCAAAGAATTTGTATCAAATTTTGCGTAAAAAATGGAATAAAGTGTGTGAAATGTTAACAAAGGCCTATGGTGAGTCTGCTATGAGTAAAGCAAGAGTTTACGAGTGGTATAAGCGTTTCCAAGAAGGCCGTGAAGACGTTGAAGATGACAAACACCCTGGACCCCATAGCTCATCAACAACCGATGAAAACGTGGAAAAAATGAAAGAAATGGTTATGAACAATTGCCGAATCACAATTATAGGTCGCTGATGATGTTGGCATATCGATTGGATCATGTCATGACATTGTTTCCAATGTTTTGTGTATGAAAAGCGTGGCAGCAAATTCGTTCCAAAATTGTTGAATTTTGAACAAAAACAGCGGCGAATGGAAGTTGCTCAGGAGTCACTAAATGAAGTCAACGACGATGCAGAATTACTGAAACGTATTATAACAGGTGACGAAACATGGGTTTACGGATATGACGTCGAAACTAAGGCTCAGTCATCCCAGTGGAGGCATTCTGGCTCACCAAGACCATAAAACGCTCGAACAAGTGTGGTCGAACGTAAAGATTATGCTCACTGTGTTCTTCGATATTAATGGCATATTGCATCATGAATTCCTGTCACCAGGTGAAACTGTCAATAAGGAGTACTACCTACAAGTTCAAAGCGATTTGCGTGAAGCAATCCGAAAAAACGTCCGGACCTGTAGAAAAACAATTCATGGTTTTTGCACCACAATAATGCACCAGTTCACACTTCATTGCTTGTTCGTGAATTTTTGGCCAAAAACAGTACTGTAACGATGCACCAGCCTCCATATTCACCAGACATGGCTCCGTGTAATTTTTTCCTATTTCCAAAAATAAAGAGAACCTTAAAGAGCCTTCATTTTACAGCCGTAGATGACATTAAAAGCGCATCGCTGAAAGAACTAAAGGCTATCTGAAAGATCGAGTTTTAGAAGTGTTTCAATGATTGAAAGAAGCGCTGGCACAAGTGCATAATCTCCAATGCACAACATCTCCTATTTTGAAGGCGACAACATCAATGTAGAAGAATAAATAAATATTTTGTTCAAAAAATTAAAATTCTCGTTACTTTCTGAACACACTTTGTATATCCCAATTAAAACGCACTGTTCGCCTTCCTTTCCGAGCCTTCTTCTGCGATCCCATATTCAGTGTTACGTACCGGTTCACGTAGAGATACTCCGACCTTTCTTTGATCACTTCTTACCTCGCTGATTAGTGTTCTCAGCACTTTCCTCTTCATCTCCTCATTTCTTACTCCATCCTTTCATCTAATAGATCATCTGAAGACCTACAGTTTCCAACCTTTTCATAATTCCTTCCGTGGTACGCCATGTTTTCATGTACCACAGAACTGACTACGTTAAATCATGTTTAAACATGTATTGCCTCTTTTTTCCTATGTTATATGTATGCATAATTTTTGAAAGTGATATTTTACTAAAAAAGTTATAGTAATACTTAAATATTTGAATCTCCTGTAAGGCTGTCCTGCATGCACTCTGGCGGAACTATTCCCAAATACAGGCATAAGCAAATGAGTTTACGTTATCCGGTTTTTTCTGCATTAACAGCTGTAGATGACATTAAAAGTGCATCGCTGAAAGAACTAAAGTCTATCTCAAAGATCGAGTTTGAGAAGTGTTTCGAGGGTTGGAAGAAGCGCTGGCACAAGTGCATAATCTCCAATGGGAACTATTTTGAAGGTGACAACATCAATGTAGAAGAATAAATAAATATTTTGTTCAAAAAATTAAAATTCTCGTTACTTTCTGAACACACCTCGTATATTAGCATTTAATTTTTTTAAAATTTCATTGCTAATTAAGAAAATGAACGTAACAGCAGATGTACCTTATGTTCAGGATATTGTTCTGTCAGTATAAAGTTCTTCTGGAAATTGTCTTCTATGACAAGCTGCATGCTGATTATTTTATTTTTTTGACAGTTTTTGTAAAAAATACAATTTAGTGTCAGCTACTGTTGCTACAAATTATGAATAAATGGTAAGAGTTTTACGGCACTATTTTCTACTATCAATTTTACCACTCTCCATGATCTAAAATTATTAATAAAAAATTTTCCTCAACAGGAACCAGATTATATGTAGTAGAGGGATTTGGATATCAGATGACCAGATATCAAAAGTTCTATTGTAAAAATGTGTACGAATAAGAATGTCTAGAAACATCTTTCAGTCTTACCTCGAGAGTTGTTGGATACAGGGTGATAAGTAACTTGATCCTAGCCAACAGAAAATTCCAAGTCTTGATTTCCAGTTCTGTTTCCAATGCACAATCATGGTGCATTAGATCAGTGCACCGTTCATGACTTGTCCAGTATTCCAAGTGTTCTACACAAACATAAATAATTTTATTCCTACTTCTTAGGCTATAAACTATAACCCAAATATGGTTTCAAACAGTCACTGATGTGCTTTTTTTGAGATAGATTGTTTAAAAATGGTTGAAATTTTTGCAGTTTGTTAAAAGTAAAATATAGTGTGTGTATTGGTAAACTCTGATTTAAAATGGCATGTATTGGAATTAAATGCACCGTGAGTTTTTATTTCGAAGTGGGTTTTATTTAAAAGCCATACCAATAAGACGCACATCCAAGAATATCAAATGTGCATCGATATGACCCAGAAGAACGCTTGAGAGATCATCAGGCCAATTCTGTATTTTTATTTGAAAATAGAAAAATGTTCATCTAATGAAATGTAATTTATAATATCAGTGAGACAACTGGGTGTTGCGATTATTATATTTATGATGCAAATATATCCTTAGTTTTATAAAAAAATAGATGATAATCATTTGATAATCATTAAAGATAATCATTTGATAATCATTAAAGAACAAATTATCTACTTAAGTTTGAGGGTTGTTTGTAAAGTAAGTTCCTTTATAGGGGTAGAGGCATGTTTTCGGTGGCAATGGATAGCCTGCCTTAGTATGCATCTGACATTGATGCTGTGAAGGTTGCTCCACCATTTTGCATGCTCCAAACCTATAATCAAAATGGCCACCATGAGCAATAATCCTGCTACCACAAATGATAGCCCTGCTGACTGTGAAATTCCTGCCGTAATTGAAAACTGTTGACGAAAAAAGTGAAACCCATAGATATTCATCAGGAACCGCGTTCAGTATATGGATAAAATATTATTAGTGACAATGCAGTAAGGAAATGGTGTTGTTGTTTCGCGAATAATACACTAATGTTCATGATAAAAAGAGAAATGGCTGATTCTTGGTGGTTTTTTTTTTTTTTGTGTTTAACATCCGACTATTGTGCACACTTGGGCTAATGCAGACGATGGGATGATTTATAGCGTATGAAAATGCCAAGCCCTCGCCAGGAATTGAACCCGGGTCCTCGGGGTGAAAGCCTAGTACGCTATCCACTAGGCCACCGAGGCGGCTCAGTGGTATTCGATGTACTTGTTGAGACAATCAATGAAAAGGTTAGGGGAAAATCAGAAGTTCATTATTACAGAGCTCTTGGAATGTTTCCTTCAGATACCACAGACTATCGTTTATGAAGTTGTGACTCACAAACTCAGGTATCAGAGTTTTGTGCTCGTTGAGTGCCCAAACTTTTGACTGATGCACACAAAATGAACAGACTGGGATCTGCCTAAACCTTTTTTAGTCAGTACAGTGATAGGCAATGAAACGTAGGTGTCCTATGTGAATGAGAAACAACAAAAAAACAAACAAAAGAATAAGGTTACACTGCATCATTGTGTAAACCCATCAAAGGCCGCAAAACTTTGTCAACAAAAAACTAATGGCAGCTTTTTTGGAATAGGAAAGTGATCCTTTTGGTACAGTTTATCGAGCAGAGCACAACGATTAATGTTACGCAATATACACCGGAACTTTAGTACAGCAATTCAAAACAAAAGGTGAGGAATGTTGACCTCTGGCATTCTTTTGATTCAAGACAACACCTGACCTCACTCTGCAGCACAAACTCTGAGAGTCTGGACAGTTTTGGGTAGGATATTTTCGACCACCCAGCCCTGATTTATCTTCAAGTAATTTCCACTCTATCTCCAACATGAAAAAATGGCTTTGGTAATACGATGAAGAGTTGAAGGACACCATCAATAGATTGTGAACAGAAGGTGGAATTTATTCACTGGGTACAGAAAATTTTGTTAATAGAAATTATAAGTGCTTAAATGTAGGTGGTAATTATGTTGAAAAATAGTTTAAGGAAGCTCTGTCAAATGTTGTATATAATAAAGTCATTACATGTACAGAAAATTATTTTTTACCTTAAACGAAACTTACTTTCCAAACAGCTCTCATATTTACAATGAATATTAATTCCTGAATATAAATCTACAAGCAATATTAATTCAGGTATGATTATTTTATAAAAATGTACTGTTTGTTATATTCACCCACAACTTTAAAAGGTTTCTCTTATACCACTTGACCTTTTACATTATGGGTAAAAGTAAGTAGAATACGACTTTAAAAGTCATTTTTATGTTTGGACTTCAATTACATTTTAAATGTAGCACTTAAATTGTATACAACAAACAGTACAGTTTGCAATACGTGTTTTAAGTGTCTAATCCGCATCACAGAAGTGCAAAACACGGAAGTCAGCTGATCCATTCTTGAGACAGCTTTACAACTCTTACAAACAAAACATGACATTTTAAATATTAACCATGACACTAATTTACAAAGTCATGAAACAAATTCTACAAACCTAAGTATATACTTCAAAAGCTTTGTTATTGACCATTTAATTTTAAATATAAAAACTGATGCATTCACTACAAATCCTTAATTTTACTAATAATTCCCAATTTGTAATTACCTTGTTTCATATTAAACACTCTCAGGAAAGCTAAAAGTTTTCCTTCAATTGGCTGCGACCCACACAGCAGTGAAAAGTCAGCGGCCATTGGTAGGTCTAAGCGTTGAAGTAAAGTACTTCTCGCAAATTCCAGCGGATCAGACTTTGACACGCCAAGACGAATTCTAAAACTATCATGTTTATTCTGTGGATAAACGAATCCATTGTGAACCAAAAGATCAGCATTGGATCTGGCTCCATAGAAAATAAACACTTGTTCTCCAGCGACAAAATCCCTCCAGGCTAAACATTCGCTGCGGTCATGGCCAATGCTGAAGTCCGTAGAAATCTGTAAGTATGATATATTAACAATATCATTATAACAAAACATTTTATGAAACATAAAAATATTTTGCTTCTGTTTATTGTGAAATTTAAAGTGGCAAAACTTCTCAAATAAAACAAAATGGACTATACAAAAGTATCCCAGTCGTATGAACAGGCAATTTAGTTTATCTAGCTACGGTTTATTGTGTATGTACAATTTCTGGTGAAAAAAACAAAAACTCTACACAAAATTTTCTCATGTTCAATTATTCCTTCAAATCCTGAAGGTATCTCATCTATTGGGTCTTGTGGAGAAGAAGACGTCCACTGGTTCTCCTACAGCTCATTACTTCCCGTAGAGCTCGTCCTGCCAAATGTTCAACTTCATGATAATGAGGTCAGAGGAGAACTCTGCCCACTCAAGGTTAGTGTCAGTATACAGCTGGTACCAAGTGGCTACTTTCCCTTGGAGCTGAGCTGAGGCAGTCCTCATCCAATATCCTGGTGGAGTCGACTGGTTGATGAAGATTCTATCACAGCTGACGATGGATCTCTAAGAGTCAGTAAGTCTATCGCCAAAGACGTCCAATAGCAATGCTACTTGTACAAAAGTTTTTAGCATCTCAACTAGTGACTGGAGGAGGTCCTGGCTGGCGCTGGTAGAGGTGATACTGGTAGCAATCAGGCAGTCCGGGTAAGTGTACTTCACTCCAGGAATGCTGGCATCTAGCTATCCAATACACAAATTGTGGAAGGTATTCCTGCATCAGGGACAAAGTGTTGTATTTTCACCACGAGTTGTGCAGTCCTTCAACTGGCAGGATTTGGCTTGTGATGGAGAGTCGGTGTTACTGTTAAGTTTTGGGTGCCATTGGGTTTTCCACTCCCAGAAGTGTTGGATATCTGTGGTGTATTGTCACCAGGGAGAGGGTGAATCTCGCTCAGCCTGAAGCTTGTTGTCCCACACTGAGGTCTCCAAATTTTGTAGTCTCGGTAAGAAATATTGGAAACATTTGAAGTCCCAGGTCGGCAGCTGGCTGGTGAGGCGCTCTTAAAGTCCAGGATAGTAGCAAGTAAGAAGTTCATTAGTTCTTTAAATTTGGCTGGATTACTCCAATTTCAACCTGAGAAAGTTGGTGGAATATTTCAATAAACCAATAAATCAATCAAGAATCTTTATCAAAATCCCAAAATTGTTCCTTGCACAATCATCATACGCTACAATGGAATATAATCACGAAAGTTACCTTTCCATTCGAGTGATTTGCCATGTCCCACATCGGAATCAAAGAATTTATCATTGAACTGCCATCTTCAGAAGGTATAAAATTCTGTCGAGTCATTACTGTAGATGTAGCCCACCTGAAATCAAATAATATATTAGCATATTGCCATAAAAGAATGAGACCTTGTGGAAAACATTATTGAAAGACCAACACCTAACTTAATTAAAATGAAATGAGTACTAATTATGATCTTTAGGTAGGCTTATCATTATCAAACATCCAATAATAACACAGAAATTATGGAATTCGGTAATGTGTTCAAGACTGATAAGCTCAGAGATTTTGGGTGGGTTTAATAAGGGCAATTAAAACAGCTGTGGGTAATAGCTTGGACAAGTGTGTAACTTAGCGAAATCCGTTCAACCATTTCAAATAGTAGCCATTCCAAATCTTAAAAAAAATAGTGTTTTTTTTATTAAACTTGTATGAAAATAAAGAATTCATCATAATATCAGTATTCCACTGAAAATTTAACATTTATGCAAATTTTAAAGCTGATTATTACTGTTATTAGATTGTTTTAGTAACGTAATAATTTATAAAAAAATATATATTTATAAAAGCATTGTTATTTTAGTAAACTCATGGATTATTTTACAGTGAATGTGAAAAAAATATCACAAATATATGTTTTTATTGACTTAAGACATGTTGCATTCAAATTACAATATCCAAAAACTCATAATATAACACCAATGAAACTCATTTTAACCCGCTACACGTTGGCCGGTTTGAAATATTTCTGAATGAGCACCTACTATTTAGGTTCCATGTAAAATTTCAGTTTGTAGTTTTGCTAATTTAGAGAGATTTTTTGGAAATCTTCCAATCAATTTTTCGGGTGTTCAACTATATAACTTTCAACAATCAAGTATTTTTTTTTATCCATTAGCTAGCTTGAACTGGTTTATTCTATATTAAATTTATTTATAACAGAAGAATAATAGAAGTTTTTCCTTGTGCAAAAATTTCACTGTTTTTTCTGAAAATTATGATTCTGTTTTGTTTTATTTATTTGTTTTTGTTATTATAGTCTGTTGTTTGTTTTCTTATTAAACTTAAATTTTTGTTTATTTTATTCGTTATTTTATATTTCTACTTTGCGTATCGGCGATGATAACCACATCGGTTTTTCACCGGCAAAAAAAAATTAAAATTATGAAATTTGTGTTTTATTATTTGAGCTGTAGGATCAATTTCACATCTATATGAGATGAATTCTGAAATAGGCTATATGTTATATAATTTTTGTTGTTTTTTTTTTAATTTCAAGAAAATGTGATCAAAAAGATATTTTTTTTTAATTCAAACATTTGTACCTCCTTTTCACCCATTTAGGAAATGAAATATAGAAAATGCTGAAATGTGCTTCATTATTGTGTTTTAGAATATTTCATTAACTTTCATAAAAATGTGTTCAAACATATTTTTTCCCAATGTAAAATAAGATCAACCTGCTAGGTAATTAATTTTTGGAAAATGTATGGTACTTTTAAAGATAATTTAATTTATAATCCAAATTAAAACATATTTTTCTCAAAGCTAACTTTTACAGCCCCTCTTTTCCCTTCACGGTATAAAATCTGAAAACTGCTGAAACACAGTTTCAAAAACATAGTTTTTGAGTATTTAAGTTTAAGTTTAAAAAAATATGATTAATTTTTTTCCACTGCAAACTTTTCTCCATTTTTACCAATTTAGGGTTGAAGTTTGAAGAATTCTGAAATACATGTTTACTATTTGTATAATAGAGTAATAAATTAAATTTCAAGAAAATCCTATAAAAAAACACATTTTTTCTAATGCTTTCTAATTTGTAATGGAGTAAATATACTCCAAATTTACAAATTTAGGTAAATTTACTACCTAATTTTAGGGGATGAAATTTGGAAAATGCAGAAATACATGTTTCATTATTTGTGTTTTAGTGTATTTATGTTACGTTTCAAGAAAACCGTATTAAAAAAAATATTTGTTCAAATGCAAACCTTTATATCAACCTTGTATTCCTGTAAGGGATGATTTTAGAAAAACACTGAAATATTTGATTCCCTATCTGTAAAATTATATGTATTTTAGCGTATTTTTGTTAAATTTTATTAAAATCTTATCAACAAATATTTTTTCGTGCAAACTTGTAAAAGGACAGCCTTTTAACCCTTCTATGGGATGCATTCTAAAATATATTTAAGTATATATATATATATATATATATATATATATATATATATATATATAATTATTTGTGTTTTAGAGAATTTTTATTTAGTTTCAAGAAAATCTGATCAGTACATTTTTTCCTGCAAATGTTTAAAATCCCTTGTTCCCCTTTTAGGGGATAAAAATTTGGAAAACGCTGGTTTCACTATTTGTGGTTTACAGTATATAGGCTATGTTTAAGTTGCAAGAAAATCTGAATAAAAAAAATGTTTTTACCTCCCCCCCTTCAAGTGGTGATTTCAGAAAAATATTTAAATTCATTTCATT
This sequence comes from Callitettix versicolor, assembly GCA_022606455.1. Lineage (NCBI taxonomy): Eukaryota > Metazoa > Arthropoda > Insecta > Hemiptera > Cercopidae > Callitettix > Callitettix versicolor. Next base: position 79,088,036 of record CM040185.1, on the reverse strand, counting down.
ACTTTTGTGTTTTAATTTATATTTTGTTAAGTTTCAAGAAAATCCAATCAAACAAATAGTTTTCTTAGTGTGAAATTGTATAAGCCTTTTTTCCCCTTTTTACCTCCTTTTTCGCATTTAGCCCTAGATGATTAATTTTTGAAAATGCTGAAATACATATTTCATTATTTTGTGTTTTAGACTAATTGTGTTAGATTTTAAGAAAACGTGATCAAAAACTATTTTCCCTATAAAAATACCTGTACCTTTTTAGGGGCTGAATTTTATAAAATCCATTCTTAGTGTAACCTCTCATAAATATGAAGGTATTTTCATAAACTTCAAGCCATTAGCTATAATAGTTTTGGCTGTATGCTGATTCTTTTCAATCAGGACAAATTTACCCCTTTAGGGGATTAGTTATCGAAAATGCTGAAATACGTGTTTCATTATTTGTGATTCAGAGTATTTATCAACAAAATCCGATCAAAAAATATAGTTTCAAGTGCAAAATTGTACACCCTTTTTTTTACGTGTTTTACCTTCTTTTAATTCGTTTAGAGGACGAATTTTGGAAAATGCTGAAATTATATTTCATTACTTGTGTTTTAGAGTATTTATGTTACGTTTTAAGAAGATCCAACAAAAAACATATTTTCCAGTAAAAACTACTGTATTCACTTTTTACTCCCTTTAAAGGTTGAATATTGAAAAATCGTTTCTTAGTGCACCCCTGCATGGCGCCGTTTCTTACCCTACAGGATAAACACGGAGTTACCCTGAAAATTCTCCAGTATGAGTCATTCGGTCAGTCAGAATTTCTTCTATATATTCTACGATTCAAAAACAGAAAGTCCCGGCCTTGAGATTAGTTTACCTTGAACTTGTATTGACAGCTAGGCTAGGTTAGGTTAGGCCTATCCATTCACATCACGTCCATAATAGCCTAGACCTAGTGAAATGTAGCATTCTCACATGGCAATGCGCCTACAACTTTCACACAGCGCAAAATATCGACCGTTGATCGATAAATGACCTACCTACAACAGTTAAACTGCCATTTACACCAGTCTGAAGTCAGCAGGCGAAGTTATACTATTGCTACAATACCAATGGAAAGGTATTTTCCATAAGCTCATGTTAAACCTAGAAAGTTATGGACTGGTCGAAAAACCTATTTACCTATTAGTGGACAATTTGTTTGTCCTAACAGTATTATTGCCTGACCATAACAAGTATAAAGAAAGTTAGGTGATAGTGCAAAAAATCGATCTTTAACTTTTGACGGATCTACTCGTTTCTGGTGTGTGTGTGTGTGTGTGTGTGTGTGTGTGTGTGTGTGTGTGTGTGTGTGTGTGTGTGTGTGTGTGTGTGTGTGTGTGTGTGTGTGTGTGTGTGTGAGAGAGAGAGAGAGAGAGAGAGAGAGAGAGAGAGAGAGAGAGTTTGTTTATTTGTTCAGACTGAATATAATCGGACTAGAAATACAGCCATTATTATTTAAAAGCGAGTTCGATATGAGCGGCTAAAATCCAAGTAATTGGACTATCTGCCGCTAAGAACGCTGTAAGCTGCAAGGACAGGCGATGGAGACGTTTGAGAAAATAGACAGTACTATTATCTATTTAACTGTAGTTGAACACTTTACCGCAAGGTGCCACCAGCACTCACATATCTCTATAAGGGCTATTATTCTAGTACGTAGAACCCAAAAAATAAGGGTTGACGACGGAAAATAGGAACTAGAACTGATACTGATTCCGAATACGTTATCTTGTAGTACAAAGAACAGTAGACCTCGCTGTATATTCTTCTTTAATGTACAAAGCGGTCCACGACAGCGCTAGTAACGTTTTCCGCCAATTTAACCGTAATATTTACGAATGTTACTGGGCCAACTTTATCGGAAATTTTCTACCCTATTAACACGATGCTGTCAAAATTGCGGTAGGTTTGCCGTTCAGCCAGTATTACAGGAAATAACCAGCAACTAAAAACAGAGCATGGCCATCTCAAAACGGAAGTGAACAAAAAATCTTACACAAACGTCTTTCGGGCTTTATACAAGGTAATTGTGCCGAATTTTAAAACAATCGGTCCATGTGTCCGATTAAAATTGCGTACACTCATCACCGTTAAATCAGACGCCACCATCTTGAAAGGGAAGTAAATAGCACAGAATATTGTACGCCTTATTTGTGCTGTTTACAAGATGTTTTCGTACCAAATTTAAAAACAATCGGTCAATGCGTTTGGCTAAACCGCGTACACTCGTCATTGTTGAATCAAAAGCCGCCATCTTGAAACAGAAGTAAATGGAAAAATCCTACGTTAATGTCATTCGGGCTTTATGCAAGGTACCTACGAATAAAATTTCAAAACAATCGGTCAATGCGTTTGGCTAAACCGCGTACACTCGTCATTGTTGAATCAAAAGCCGCCATCTTGAAACAGAAGTAAATGGAAAAATCCTACGTTAATGTCATTCGGGCTTTATGCAAGGTACCTACGAATAAAATTTCAAAACAATCGGTCAATGCGTTTGGCTAAACCGCGTACACTCGTCATTGTTGAATCAAAAGCCGCCATCTTGAAACAGAAGTAAATGGAAAAATCCTACGTTAATGTCATTCGGGCTTTATGCAAGGTACCTACGAATAAAATTTCAAAACAATCGGTCAATGCGTTTGGCTAAACCGCGTACACTCGTCATTGTTGAATCAAAAGCCGCCATCTTGAAACAGAAGTAAATGGAAAAATCCTACGTTAATGTCATTCGGGCTTTGTGCAAGGTACCTACGAATAAAATTTCAAAACAATCGGTCAATGCGTTTGGCTAAACCGCGTACACTCGTCATTGTTGAATCAAAAGCCGCCATCTTGAAACAGAAGTAAATGGAAAAATCCTACGTTAATGTCATTCGGGCTTTATGCAAGGTACCTACGAATAAAATTTCAAAACAATCGGTCAATGCGTTTGGCTAAACCGCGTACACTCGTCATTGTTGAATCAAAAGCCGCCATCTTGAAACAGAAGTAAATGGAAAAATCCTACGTTAATGTCATTCGGGCTTTGTGCAAGGTACCTACGAATAAAATTTCAAAACAATCGGTCAATGCGTTTGGCTAAACCGCGTACACTCGTCATTGTTGAATCAAAAGCCGCCATCTTGAAACAGAAGTAAATGGAAAAATCCTACGTTAATGTCATTCGGGCTTTGTGCAAGGTACCTACGAATAAAATTTCAAAACAATCGGTCAATGCGTTTGGCTAAACCGCGTACACTCGTCATTGTTGAATCAAAAGCCGCCATCTTGAAACAGAAGTAAATGGAAAAATCCTACGTTAATGTCATTCGGGCTTTGTGCAAGGTACCTACGAATAAAATTTCAAAACAATCGGTCAATGCGTTTGGCTAAACCGCGTACACTCGTCATTGTTGAATCAAAAGCCGCCATCTTGAAACAGAAGTAAATGGAAAAATCCTACGTTAATGTCATTCGGGCTTTGTGCAAGGTACCTACGAATAAAATTTCAAAACAATCGGTCAATGCGTTTGGCTAAACCGCGTACACTCGTCATTGTTGAATCAAAAGCCGCCATCTTGAAACAGAAGTAAATGGAAAAATCCTACGTTAATGTCATTCGGGCTTTGTGCAAGGTACCTACGAATAAAATTTCAAAACAATCGGTCAATGCGTTTGGCTAAACCGCGTACACTCGTCATTGTTGAATCAAAAGCCGCCATCTTGAAACAGAAGTAAATGGAAAAATCCTACGTTAATGTCATTCGGGCTTTGTGCAAGGTACCTACGAATAAAATTTCAAAACAATCGGTCAATGCGTTTGGCTAAACCGCGTACACTCGTCATTGTTGAATCAAAAGCCGCCATCTTGAAACAGAAGTAAATGGAAAAATCCTACGTTAATGTCATTCGGGCTTTGTGCAAGGTACCTACGAATAAAATTTCAAAACAATCGGTCAATGCGTTTGGCTAAACCGCGTACACTCGTCATTGTTGAATCAAAAGCCGCCATCTTGAAACAGAAGTAAATGGAAAAATCCTACGTTAATGTCATTCGGGCTTTGTGCAAGGTACCTACGAATAAAATTTCAAAACAATCGGTCAATGCGTTTGGCTAAACCGCGTACACTCGTCATTGTTGAATCAAAAGCCGCCATCTTGAAACAGAAGTAAATGGAAAAATCCTACGTTAATGTCATTCGGGCTTTATGCAAGGTACCTACGAATAAAATTTCAAAACAATCGGTCAATGCGTTTGACTAAAACTGCGTACACTCGTTACTGTAAAATCATAAGCCTCCATCTTGAAACGGAAGTGAATTGGGGAAAATCTTACACATACGTCGTTCGCGCTTTATACAATGCACCTCCGTACCAAATTTCAAAACAATCGGTCAACGCCTTTGCCCAAAACTGCGTAACAAACACACAAACCAAATGCAGAACGGTCGAGTTGAAACAGAGACCTCGCTTCACTCAGTAATGTTTGTACATAAAGATTTTTTTATGATTATTATTTTAAGGCGAAAAGCACATTGAGGCTATTATCGCCTCCCTAAGTGTAAGTGTGAGTGTCAAGTGTTAAAGTTGTAAATGTAGTGTTGTAAGTGTAAGTGTTTGTTAGACTCGGCTACCGCAAGGGATGTCTAAATCCTCTCAATAGGTGCAGCTAGTCGGCACCCCCTGTGGGGTTGTATATGAAGAGTTTACAGACCCCATTGGTTCAAGTTTTAATTTCGCCCCAATCTTGTAATTTCGACATATTTGGTCCGGAAGATCACGAAAACTTACGAATCTAGTTTAGGTCAAAACCAAAAAAAATGTTTTATGGATTTTTTTAAAAAGGCATATTTCTGTATTTATAGAACTCAGAAAGGCGTCTTTTGAAAAAAACCTCACCAACTTTAGGTGTTTTACCACCGCTCAACGTTTGTGCAGTAGGGTAAACTGCACCTATTGAGAGGATTTAGACGTTCCTCGCGTTACCCGAGTCTTAACACACACACTTACAACACTACACTTAGGCCTACGACTTTAACACTTTATACTCACACTTATATTTAGGGAGGCGCCTCAATGTGCTTTTCGTCTTAAAAAAAAAAACAAACAAGTAAGTAGAATATGTTTCAAGTTTACGTTTAGACATCAAATACCGCTTTAAAAGGTGATCGAACAAGCTGTACAGTCCGCGTCGAGCAATGCAGACGACACGGAAATCAGCTGATCCATACTTGTTAATACGCAGTTTATAATTGAAACAAGGCACTTACAGGTCGATAGTACGTGCTTTCGATCTCGATTTATTCCTAACTCTAATTTTTATTTCGCACTTTCTATACACTTCCTTGGATAATCCTTCCACACTGCCTTATGAATCTTTACAAATAACCAAAATTTAAACAAAAACCTTCTAGATTTCCACAAGCCGTATTTATTTTAAATACTACTCCATTAATATTTCTGCAGCGTCGATTCCGAACCCCATTTCGATTTACCATTTCAAGACTGCGTTTAACGAATAGCATTTGTTCATCAGTTGTAACTGGTTAACAGTGTAACCGATCTAATTTAATATGTAAACAGTGAGAATTCGTCTGGGATTATTTTACTGATCAAGAACAAACTTTCTTAATTGGTTTGATGTTAGCGAGAGAAAGTCCCCCCTCCCCGACAACACCGGAGGCAGTAGGGCAGTCAGGCAGCATCCGTCGCTAGGAACAAGATCACAGAGGCATTGGAATAATTAATCTCTGCATTCTGGTTACAGAACAGGGTCAGCAAACAAGACACCATCTACGGCTAGGGCGATATTATTAAACTAACATTCGATCTTTCAAACTGTTACTGTCTTACACAAAGTAACACAATAGTGAAGAAGTATAAGTTTTTGTGATTAAAATGGAAGTACGCCTATACGTTTCCAGAGATCTGATATAAAGTAAATGTTTCAAAAAATTACAATAACCTTTTAATTACTTATTAATTAAACCTGTTTTGCTGAACTGTCCAAAACGTTCTACAACAGCTACTTCGCTGAACTGTCCAAAACGTTCTACAATAGCTACTTCGCTGAACTGTCCAAAACGTTCTACAATAGCTACTTCGCTGAACTGTCCAAAACGTTCTACAATAGCTACTTCGCTGAACTGTCCAAAAAGTTCTACAATAGCTACTTCGCTGAACTGTCCAAAACGTTCTACAATAGCTACTTCGCTGAACTGTCCAAAACGTTCTACATTAGCTACTTCGCTGAACTGTCCAAAACGTTCTACAATAGCTACTTCGCTGAACTGTCCATAACGTTCTACATTCAGTACTTCGCTGAACTGTCCAAAACGTTTACAATAGCTTTTCTCTGAACTGTCCAAAACGTTCTACAATAGCTACTTCGCTGAACTGTCCATAACGTTCTACATTCGGTACTTCGCTGAACTGTCCAAAACGTTCTACAATAGCATTTCGCTGAACTGTCCAAAACGTTCTACAATAGCTTTTCGCTGAACTGTCCAAAACGTTCTACAATAGCTACTTCGCTGAACTGTCCAAAACGTTCTACAATAGCTACTTCGCTGAACTGTCCAAAAAGTTCTACATTAGCTACTTCGCTGAACTGTCCAAAACGTTTTACAATAGCTACTTCGCTGAACTGTCCAAAACGTTCTACAATAGCTACTTCGCTGAACTGTCCAAAACGTTTTACAATAGCTACTTCGCTGAACTGTCCAAAACGTTCTAAAATAGCTACTTCGCTGAACTGTCCAAAACGTTCTACAATAGCTTTTCGCTGAAATATCCAAAATGTTCTACAACAGCTGTTTAGGAAAGAGGAAAACATTCTCTTCCTTTTAAGGTTTATAGATAAAAACAGTCTTAATCCACGACAGAGCTTTATTGCTCACTACCGGCTTCGACCTTTACAGGTAATTTACAAGTGATATTATCTACCTCAGGAAGCGTCTCGCCTTCCCTTTCTTCAGAACTGCCATTTAAACTAAACATCACAAAAAGAGTGTTGCCTAGAAGTACATCTGTCTGACAAAAGCCATTCGGACACAATTCCAGTACATTTTCATTTACAATTCTAATTCCGAACACAAGAACGCGAACAAATTGCCTCGTGTAATCAATAATGTTAACAAAACATCGGGGAAACTGACGCAGGTTCGAGCCCATTTCGAATTGTTAATTTCATTGTAACCCAGATGCCTGGACACTTTCTTTCCCATATAATTGTATGGAAGAAGATGGCCTACTTCCTCGCAAGTCCTATTATTACCCACCTAGTCGTTCTGCGCATGCCTGGCGCTATTTCGTTTCAAACGGTCCATTATCGTAATAGTTATACGGTCGTTACGTTTTCCAGCAAATGTTTGGATAACGCTCCCCTAGCGTTTAAACGGTTAAAAAATTTAGTTACTGAGCTGTTTGCAGATGCTGTGCTAAGTCTTTTTCGATTTTTCCCTCTTACTCGTAACCCTTATCACGGAGGCTGTGCCCCATTTGGCGAGCTTTTTGTCGTGCGGCGAGTTCCAGCTCATTGTATTTACATTCTTACGCATGTTGTTTCCATGAATAGCTAGGGAAATGATGTCCGCCCACACAGAGCCCCGCATGCGTGTGTAAGGTAATGAGAGGTTGTCTCAGCGCTCCGTTTGATACACTATTAGGCCGGTGTCACTTTACACTTTAGAGTTAGCCAGGTTATGTAGAGTAATGTATATGTGTCTTGAGTACATGAATGAAAAAATGAGCTAGACGTACGTTGAGATTGCTAAACCCAGCTGCTCATTTCAGCTACCTCCGCCAGAACTGACTGTACCTAGTTTCTCATTATACGAAGTATACAGTAGCCTATGGAAATCGTGAACAATCAGTGCGAGATTTTGACTTGGATGTTGTCTGTCCACATATGTTCGTAAACATCGCTGAAGATTAAACAAATTGTCCGATTTCGTAACCTTTTTTTAGTCGGAAATTTAATAAAAATTCGATATTTTCTCAGGTCTGTGAAACGTTTTTTGCACCATCTACTTCGCATATAAACACCATAAAGAACGAACAAAAAATTTCGTACCGGGAATGAAAACGGGTATTTATAATTTTATTTTAAAAAACTATCAGATTTAATCTAATTATTAGCGGATTTCTATTACAAAAAAAAACTATTTGAGTGCCATCATAGTAAGACCCGGTACGATGAAATGAAACCGATTCTGATCTCGACGACATTTTCAAGGACAGTTAATTTTTTTTAATATTCCCAATTTTTATCAGGTTTGATGACGCAAAAATAGATTTTAGTACTATTACGGTATTTTGGAAAAGTTCGGTACTTGGCGAAACCCGTTCAACAGTTACAAAATGGCGGCTGTTTAAAAAAATACTTAAATTATCCCTTTGAAATTAAGAAATTGACGGCGGTCAGGATAAAAAATTTTGTATTTTCAAAGTATAGTTAATTTGACGGTTTATATATAGCCTAGTTGATAGCGTACTGTGCTTTCACCCCGAGGACCCGGGTTCCATTCCCGGCCAGGGCTACATTTTCCATTTTCATACGCTACAAATCATCCCATCGTCTGCATTACCCCAAGTGTGCACAATAGTCGGACGTTAAACACACAAAAAAAAAAAAAAACAAAAAACAAAAACAAAAAAAAGTAACTGTTTATATGCAGACTTTAACGCTAATTACGATGGTGAAAGCCAGAATTTTTAAAAAAGGCAAATTTTATTTTTGAAAATTCGCTTCCATTCCAATATTGTTTACGGTAGGAAAATCAGACTTTAAAAAAAAGGAAAAAATACAAATTTTACACGATAAGGGTTAGCTGCGTATACAAATTATTTTTTACAGTTAAAAAAATGTCCGGATATTAAAATATTCGTTTTGTTACGCTTTGGAAATAAGCTTCAATAACGTCAGCTGTTTGCTGCGATTATTTCAGTATTTACCGACAATTGTTAACAAAAATCAGTATTCCTTTTCCTAAAACGGAATAAAACACAAAATGGCGGAAGTGCACGCGGACGTGTTTTATATTCAAGGTCCAAGATTTTAGGACAAGACAGACAGGAGGGGGAGCAGCGGAGAGAGAAAGCTCAGATATCTGTTGTTTTTCTCGTATTGTTATATCACAAAGCCAATATCAAAGTGCGGTAACAAAAAAGGAATCACTTCCGCGGCAATCAGCTGTTTAACCGCTACAATCAGCTGACAGATACTATTGTTGTCCTAGCGATAAATTAATTCAAACCGATACCGCAGTGAACGAGCATCGGAATGCAGGACTATGCAGCTATTATCGATATGGCCGGTTTTTTCTTTGCGTTTCCAACTTTCTTATTCCAAACGCTTGATCACTGAACCACAATTAAAGGCCGACACCGTAGACGGCTTCGCCGACGTTCGTTAAAATTCGCTCGATCGTTAAAGCAACGGTTAATATTTTAACAATCTGTTAAAATTTTAATTTTTTCATCATAGTCTATTTGGAATTTAAAAGTTTGTAACATACAAATATTTTTTAAATATTTTTTTCAGCAAATTTTCTTACAAAAACATTAAACTTTTTCACTATCAAATATTTTCGCAAATATTCCCGAGGCAAATGAAACATCAGCTTATTTATAAAAAAAAGTAAGGTTAGATTTTGGCCATAAAAAATACGAGATTTTCGTATATTTTTTTTTGTTTTTTCGATTTACTTCCGTAATATTTTATTTCAAAAATATCTCGGCGGTGGAAGTGATTGAGGCACCGCTGCGCCTCTCAAATTGCGCACCTCAAAGTCATAGGTTCCAAACTGCAGTTACTGCCGTAAACTTTGTCTTTTTTTATGATTTAAAAAAAATCAAATGTTTGACATAGAGTTATGACGAATTTTTATAGACACAATTTTAGCAAAATTAGGTAACCTGAATATAAGGCATTACACTAACTTTCCGGTTTTCCGTCCGGAACTCTGAAATCGTTTTCACCTGACATCAAAAACGCTTTATTAGGTTCAAAAAAAAAAAAAATTCGTCAAAAATCATTAGAGCGAACACGACGTTGGTCAGTTTATTTTTGTTTTGCGTGAACTAGAGTGAATTCCGCGACTGAAGTCAGCGAAGAAAATTTGCTAAATAAGATATTTACGGAACGGGAATAAACCAAAATCAATCCCTGACCGACGTCGCTCAAATTATCTGACACCGTAATGATCCAAGTTCGGTTTGTTTTTATCCTGAATTTCTTCACCTACACCGCCAATAATAGATTCTACGCTACAGTTAACGCCTATAATGTTTGAACGAAACGAAGGAGAATGTGTTCGAAAGACGCCAGCGAAGAGAGAGTGACCAGCCAACATCTAGACAAGTCAGTAGTGCGCAGTGGTTGTACCTGGATGGAGCCTTAGCGTGTCCTGTGTGAAGGAGCTGTGAACGTCCTTACGTCCTTGCTGGCTGTCAAGTGAGTTGCGTTCTCCTTATCTCCTTATTTACTGTATCCTATCTTATCAATGTACTTTGTTAGTAATGAGTAGGCCTACTGTGTCCTACACTAGATAATGAGCTATCGAATCAATCATGTTAAGAGACCAAGATCCAACCTTAAATATGACCGATGTATATATATATATATATATAGTTAGAACATGTTTCACCAACTGTAGTTTTAACATTTTTTTACTTAACATTCTTTTAAAAATCTATTTACAGGATCATAATTAGAGTTTAGAAGTGGAATTTAGAAAATTAAAACGCTAATCTATGTATAGTTTTAACAATATTTGTTTAACCAACTTTTTTTAAAAAATCTGGTAGGTTAGGTTTTACCAGTTATACTTTTAAAATATTTTTCTTCACCTAAAATTCTTTTAAAAATTAGATTGTTAGGTTTTACCTTTTAACAGTGTTTTTTACCTAACATTCTTTCAAAAATCTAGTTAGGTTAGGTTTTACCAAATATAGTTTTAACAATATTTTTACCGCACCTTTTAAAATAGAATTTGGTAAATAAAAACTCTGATTTATGCAATTTTTTTAACTCCGATCATTATAGACGAAAGATTTTCAAAAACGGGTAAATAAACAAAAATTTTGATTTTTTAAAATTGAAATTGCGCCCATTTCGAAACGGCTGGACGGATTTTGTTGGGTAACGAATCTGATCAAACTATTATCAAAATCGGTTTTGAAGTGAATACTTCTTATGGCGGGGTATGGATGTATGTTTTGCACGGGAAAAAATTCAGTTTGCCGTCACGCATCACGCTCTATATATATATATATATATATATATATATATATATATATATATATATATATATATATATATACATATATACTTTATATATAGGCTATATATAGCATATATAGCTTATATACTACTTCTTATGGCGGGGTATGGATGTATGTTTTGCACGGGGAAAAAATTCAGTTTGCCGTCACGCATCACGCTGTTATATATATAGCATATACTTATATACTACTTCTTATGGCGGGGTATGGATGTATGTTTTGCACGGGAAAAATTCAGTTTGCCGTCACGCACACGCTCTTATACATATTTTTGTTTTAAAATGTATTTTTGAAGTGAAAACTTGTATGTTCGCGCCATTATATTACTTACCCAGTCCAACTTAATTATTTAGTTTTGTGTCAAGAGTTAACTGTGTAACCGTGACGTTTTATACGTTTATTATATACTGTTAGGTGTGAATAATAAATATTTAAATTATTTTAAACGCCATTATACTATTTACCCAGTCCAACTTTATTTAGTATTTAGTTTTATGACAAGTGTTAACTGTGTAACAATTTTTAATTCCAAACAATCTTATAATTCCAAACAACCTGCCTTTCCAAATTAAAATATTGCAGTTTCCATTGAAGTTGGCATTTACAATGACAATTAATAAGTCACAGGGGGTATTAAGTGTAGCAGGAATACATTTGGGACTCCGTGCTTCTCCCATGGTCAATTATAGCTTATTCTAGTGTCGAGTAGCAAAAATCTATGTCTTGGAAAAAAATCATAAAATCGTATAATATTGTATTTAGAAATATATTAAACTGAAACGAACGTACTCATGATTTTGAAAATCGACTATATATATTTTATTTTGTGGTGTAAATAAAATAGCCATAACCCGTGATAAGAAGTAGTCACTTCTGTCGGCAGTCATGCGACTGCTACCTTTTTATAATACTAAGTTTAAATCAAACTGGATCAATTTGCAATAATATATATATATATATATATATATATATATATATATATATATATATATATATATATATATATATATAAATGTGTGTGTGTGTGTGTGTGTGTGTGTGTGTGTGTGTGTGTGTGTGTGTGTGTATGTGTGTACACTTCAATGTCCTGGTTGGAGTCTTGTAGTAATTGCTGTTCCAGTAGATCATTTTACAATGGAAAGTGTCCGTTAATAATTAAACGGACAACAAAGCTGATAATTAAATCACAAATTCGTTGCGTCTAACAATTAAATTATTAAAATCAAAACTTTCACAGCACACAAATCATTTTATTGTTAAAAACATTATATACATTTTTCGTTTCGCTTCCACACTTTATTATTCTGACCGAATTCATTTTCATAATAACCTTCAGGTCCGCCCCGAATGATTTGGGGGGCCTGGTGAAAACACCTCAAACGGTGGTCTTTTCCTAAAGGAAACAATACTGGAGGAAACAATTTTTTTAAAAATTAGCCCTAAAAAATTTTATTTAAGTGATTTCAGGTGATTAAAACGAAATGAGTTGAAACGCATACGTATTTAAAACAAACCAAATTACAGATTATTCGACTCCTAAAAAAGTTAAAAACAACACTGTGTATTCGAAACAAAACGGCCTAACCGCGAGCGTCACGCGTCGGTGATTAAACACAACAAAAATAACGTTGTGTTAAATTGTTACCGTTTAGTGTTTGTTGTGTGCCTACGCTTCACAGCTCACAGCATATGTTCCGTTAGTAAAAGTGAATGTGCACACACACACACACACACACACGCACGAACGCACAAACCACACACGCACGCGCGCGTGCACTTAGTAAGTTAGGTCACAAAAACTCTTTGTGAGGTCATATATGGACCCTACACGTGGTCATACACACACATACATGCTAAATGAGACCACATATATACCCGCTTAGTACAAATGTAGCTTAGTACATACACACGCTTAGTACAAGTGACGCCACATACATAAACACGTTTAGTACAAGTGAGGCCACACATATACATATACGCGTTTAGTACAAGTGATCCATATACATATACACGCTTATTAAAAGTGAGGCCACATACATACACACATTTAGTACAAGTGAGGCCACATACATACACACGCTTAGTACAAGTAAGGTCACATTCATAAATACATACACACGTTTAGTACAAGTGACCCACATACATAAATACGCTTATTAAAAGTGAGGCCACATACATACACACGCTTATTACAAAGGAGACTAGATACATACACATGCTTAGTACATGTAAGGTCACATACATACAACGCTTAGTACAAGGAGGCTACATATATGCGCACGCTTAGTACACAAGGTCATATACATATACACGTTTGTAAGTCACGGCATATTAATACAAGCTTATAGTAAAAGTGATTTAACAAACATACATTTTTCTACGCGACGCTTTATATATATGTATATATATATATATTTTTTTTTCGGCGAAAAACCGTTAAGGTTATCATCGCCGAATATATATATATATATATATATATATATATATATATATATATATATGTGTGTGTGTGTGTGTGTGTGTGTGTGTGCACGCTTTAATAAGTGAGCTAAAAGACATACTAACGCTTAGTCAGTACACACACACACACACACACACACACACACACACACACACACACACACACACACACACACACAAATACACACACAATCTTATTAACATACACAAACACTATTTAGTCAACGGACACTTACTGTTATCCCTTCCTTCTTACTCTGCCATTTTGAAATTTAAGCTCAAGGTTACCGAGAAGCCGTTGGACTTTTTATTCAGTAGGGTAATTTCCTTGTAATGTTACTGTACTGAAATGAATACTACTAAATGTCCATTCTTAGTTTTAATTTCAATAAAAATCTACTGATAAGTATCGTTTAGGCACCAGAAATTTGTCAGACAAGTTCGGGAGAAAACGTAACAATGATGTCCGTACTTATCTATAGTTATTTAAATAATTATAGTAGAATATTGAAACAAACACTGTTAACGCAATGGTGTGCAGAGAAATTTAAACGAAAAGTTGGTTTAAATTATTTTCCTCACCACGAAGAGAAACTCACGAGTTATCACTGGTGAATGGTGATGGTCCAGTGACCTTGAATTGAGAACAGAACAATCCGTCTGTATGTTTACTTTTATTGTAATGTCAATTTTGTCTAAATTGCTACAAAATCATTTAAAATAAAAAATGTTTGTTTAATCAATGTTTGTAGAATCCATAGTACAATTTAACTCTCACAATATACCGTTGTGAAGCTAGCAGTTATATTCTAGAAAAATAAAGCTGTTACAAAAACATTTAAACTAACAAATGTTTTTATCAACGTTTGTAGAATCCACAGTACAATTTAACTCTCACAGCACACCCAGTTATGAAGCTAGCAGTTGTATTCTAGAAAAAAAGCTGTTACAAAAACATTTAAACTAAAAAATGTTTATTTTATCAACGTTTGTTGAATCCATAGTACAATTTAACTCTCACAATATACCCAGTTATGAAGCTAGCAGTTGTATTCTAGAAAAATAAAGTTGTTACAAAAACATTTAAACTAAAAATGTTTGTTTAATCAACGTTTGTAGAATCCATAGTACAATTTAACTCTCACAATATACCCAGTTATGAAGCTAGCAGTTGTATTCTAGAAAAATAAAGCTGTTACAAAAACATTTAAACTAAAAAATGTTTATTTTATCAACGTTTGTAGAATCCATAGCACATTTAACTCTCACAGCACACCCAATTATGATGCTAGCAGTTGTATTCTAGAAAAATAAAGCCGTTACAAAAACATTTACTTTTTTTGTTATTTTAAGGCGAAAAGCACATTAAGGCTATTATCGCCTCCCTAAATGCAAGTGTGAGTGTAAAGTGTTAAAGTAGTAAGTGTAAGTGTTTGGTAGACTCGGGTACCGCGAGGGACGTCTAAATCCTTTCAATAGGTGCAGCTTGTCTGCACCCCCTTACGGGGAACATTTGAACAAAATTTAAACTAAAAAATGTTTAATCAACGTCTGCAGAATCCATAGTACATTTAAGTCTCACAATATACCCAACTATGAAGCTAGCAGTTTTGTTCTAGAAAAATATAGCTGTTACAAAAACATTTTACTCGGGTATAAATTGGGGTTTTATCAAAATCGTTAAAGAAAATTTTGAATAAATCCGATTTTTAATAATTTTTAAGCAAAAAGTTTCAAAAACGACTTGAATTGGGCAAACCAACAGACATGCCAAGTTTGATAAAAATCGGCTCATTGGAATAGTCTCCAGCAACGAGCACAGACACATTCAAATAAAAACTTTTTTGACTCGGTATTACTGGAAAAAATGATATAGCTCCATCAAAATCTTTATTTTTTTCCCGGTCACCACTTATTTACTTCATTTATACTTTGTACAGAAAATCAAAAATCTGTTTCTCTTTTTTTTTTACTAATTACTTGCGAGAATTGTTAATCATTTAGCGTCCAAGTTAAAGAAGTTGTATACAAATTGATAAATTTCCGTCTGTAGTCGTCCAAACTACATATTCGTAACTACATATTTAATACCAAACACGACATATTTAGTATTTTGAACTTCTCTTTTCAAAACCTCATTTACAGCATTGTGTTATATAACGTAACGTATAACAAAAACAAAATGTGACAAGTTTAAAATTTTCTGATTTACCGTTTACCAACAGTTCTAGAGATGCGTTACCAACAGGCATACGTTCTTACAAAAGCTAAAGGGCGTATACGTACCTAAAGGCGGCTAGGTATCACGACCTATTCGCGCCTGCTTTGCCCTCTGCTTATAATAAAGCGTAGCTAATGGTCAATACTGTGTAATGTATGTTTTTACACACCGTGTCGAATTTCCAACACGTCCCGCGTGCTTTCTGCGCGCGCACGTGCGCAGAGATTTTGCGTTTGACATTTCTTTTGTTCTGTCTGTTTAATAAACACTTTGACTGGGAATAAAACATTAAAAGATCGATACTTTTACTAAATACTAGTATTGGGAAAAAAGTGTCGATATTTCAGGAAAATCGAAAAGAATTTACGTATCGAAAGAAATACGACGCAAACATCGAAATAAAAGAATTTTAATAGATACAGTACACTTGAGCATTTAACAAATTTATAATTCCCTGAACGACACGGACTCTATCGAAGAAAAGTCAATACGTTGGAAGTTACACAAAGAGCCATGGATGGCAGCACGCTGAGCCTGTATTTACGGGGAAGTCAGAAATACTGAAGGACACAAACCCGATTAGAAAATATCGTTCTAACAGCAAATTGGGCTGGATATACGAGGTGTGTTCAGAAAGTAACGAGAATTTTAATTTTTTGAACAAAATATTTATTTATTCTTCTACATTGATGTTGTCGCCTTCAAAATAGTCCCCATTGGAGATTACGCACTTGTGCTAGCGCTTCTTCCAATCCTCGAAACACTTCTCAAACTCGATCTTTGAGATAGCCTTTAGTTCTTTCAGCGATGCGCTTTTAATGTCATCTACGGCTGTAAAACGACGGCCCTTTAAGGATCTCTTTATTTTTGGAAATAGGAAAAAGTCACACGGAGCCATGTCTGGCGAATATGGAGGCTGGGGCATCGTTACATTACTGTTTTTGACCAAAAATATATATATATATAGTTTGCGGTATAACAATCGTAATTTATTTATTTTTTTAATGAGTGAAAAAGGTCTATAGTTGTAACAAATTAGGTCATATTGATTTTACATAATGTATTACACAAGCAATGTTAATATCCATTTATTAATGTAAAAAATGTATTTATTAGTTGGACTACTTAAAAAAAATACTTTTTTCATCCGGTATATATATATATATATATATATATATATATATATATATATATATAAAAACTGAACTGACAAACCTAACACAATGGCAGGAAGAAGTAGAATTGGACTGGATCTACATGGACAGTTCTACATTAATACGCGCGCCACCAACTCAGTCAGAACCGGCAGACGAAAGAAAGAAGAGCTGAGAACTGGAGGGGGTCTGTGTAATACTTCCCCTACTCGCGTTACTTACGCTTCGTAAGCCTACTCGTTGAAACCGAATCACTCCATGGTGACAAATACAAAGTGAAAAACGCGGTATAAGATCCGTCAGTGTATATAGATCAGGATTGGCGCTCATTTCAAGGTTCCGAACCTGGGTCTTACTATGATAGCCGCTCTAAGAACTCATTTTCCAAAGGATATTCGCAAAAAGCGAGAAAGTGCACAATGTTTTTGCGTACATTTTCTTCTTTTCTCGAAAGCAACGATCTGTTGCTGACGTATGTGCTTTTACGTTGTTGATAATTACGATATAATAATAGGTTTACATTTAGAACGATAGTTGTAATTAATACCGAAAGAACTTTCGAAGTGAACCAAGCCGGCAGGCACAGACATGTGGATGTTGGCAGAGCCACGGGAACAAGCAGCGGCAAGATGTTAACGCAGTCGCGGGAACAAAACCACTTTCTACCGCGCAAAGTCGGCGATGGGAATTTACATGCGTTCAGACCAATTTTATGGAAACCAAAGATTACAATCTTTCGCAAATAATCAATTGCCACCTAATTACCCGAGAGAGCTACCAACAGATGTTTCTTGCGATCACCTCATCGACATTTCCAGACGAAAACAGATGTTTACAATCAGCTGATTACAAATTATGCTTGTAACAAGTTGGACGAGATTTCAAGCGTTGTCACGTTATTTATTTATACGTAGGACAGTAAGGCACTGTCTTGAGTTATGCACAATCGGTTTTAAAATTCTTACGACTTCTGATGCATGAAACTTCATAGTCCTTATCTTAGGACCGTTTTACATTTGGAGGATTCTTGTGAGATGTACATGTTAAATAGTTCGTAAAAATACACCCTGCATTTACACTTATACGAAGTGTGTTCAGAAAGTAACGAGAATTTATAAATTTCGCGGGCTTGGAGAGTCCGATTGTCAAACATTTTTTTTTATTATGTTGGTATACATGCCCTTGAAGTACGATAAAACTTTCAGCTGTTTTCATTGTTGTCTTTGTCTGTGACAGCCACTAAGGTTAGACGTGTTTTTATGAGCTTGGCGATTTTCGTTTCTTAAAAAAATGGATTAAAAAATTTATATCAAATTTTGCGTAAAAATGGAATAAAGTGTAACAAAGTGTGTGAAATTTTAAGAAAGGCCTATGGTGAGTCTGCTTTGAGTAAAGCAAAAGTTTACGAGTGGTATAATCGTTTCCAAGAAGGCCGTGAAGACTTTGAAGGTGACGAACGCCCTGGACGACCCAGCACATCAACAACCGATGAAAACGTGGAAAAAATGAAAGAAATGGTTATGAACAATTGCCGAATCATAGAGAGGTCGCTGATGATGTTGTCATATCGATTAGATCATGTCATGACATTGTTTCCAATGTTTTGTGTATGAAACGTGTGGCAGCAAAATTCGTTCCAAAATTGTTGAATTTTGAACAAAAACAGCGGCGAATGGAAGTTGCTCAGGAGTCACTAAATGAAGTCAACGACGATGCAGAATTACTGAAACGTATTATAACAGGTGACGAAACATGGGTTTACGGATATGACGTCGAAACTAAGGCTCAATCATCCCAGTGGAGGCATTCTGGCTCGCCAAGACCGAAAAACGCTCGAACAAGTGCGGTCGAACGTAAAGGTTATGCTCACTGTGTTCTTCGATAGTAATGGCATAGTGCATCATGAATTCCTGCCATCAGATGAAACGGTCAATAAGGAGTACTACCTACATGTTCAACGTCATTTGGGTGAAGAAATCCGAAAAAAACGCCCGGATCTGTGGAAAAACAATTCATGGCTTTTGCACCACGATAATGCACCAGCTCACACTTCGTTCGTTTGAAGTGTTTTGAGGATTGGAAGAAGCGCTGGCACAAGTGAATAATCTCCAATGGGGACTATTTTGAAGGAGACAACATCAGTGTAGAAGAATAAATAAATATTTTGTTCAAATAATTAAAATTCTCGGTACTTTCTGAACACACCTCGTATATCCCAATGTAAAAGCACTGTTGGCGTTCCTTTCCGAGCCTTCTTCTGCGATCCCATCTTCAGTGTTACGTAGCAGTTCACGTAGAGATATTCCGACCTTTCTTTGATCACGACTTCTTACCTCGCTGATTAGTGTTCTCCGCACTTATTTTCCTCTTCATCTCCTCATTTCTTACTCCATCCTTTCATGATATTCTCATAGATCATCTGAAGACCTACAGTTTCCAACCTTTTCATAATTCCTTCCGTGGTACGCCATGTTTCCATGTATCACAGAACTGACTACTTTAAATCATGTTTAAACATGTATTGCTTCTTTTTTCCTATGTTATACGTACGCATAATTTTTGAAAGTGATATTTTACTAAGAAAGTTATAGTGATACTTAAATATTTAAAGACTGTCCTGCATGCACTCTGGCGGAACTATTCCGAAACATAGGCATAAGCAAATGAGGGTACGTTCTCGGGTCTTTTTCTTCGTTTTATTCTTGTTGTGGCAGTTTTTTTTTATTATTATTACATTTAATTACCTTTTACTGAACTCACAGGTTTTGATTTGTTGGCAAATTCAGTTTGTAATAGGCTATTTCCTTGTGTATAGTTTGATTTAATATTTTTTTCTACAGTGCAGATCCTGAAATCTAGATCTCTTTTAAGAGGGTTCTTAATTTTTTTATATATTATCTATATGCTTACACAGATAATGTGTTAGCGCTATATACCGTATGCAATTTAGAGCGATTTGTTTCAAACTTGGCATAAAAATAGCTTAATATTTTGGACAAATTCGTTAACCGGTAAAATCCGTACAGTCGAACCGTTTCAAAATGGCGGTCATTACAAGCTTTTAAAAATGTATCTATTTTTTAAAGATGTTATTGCACAGTCGTAACCAGCGTGAACATCTAAATACATCCATATATTAAATTTTCAAATCTATTGAAAATAAGAAACTGAACCTGACGGAACTTTAAAATGCCAATTTGTGTAGACTTTATGGCCAATTTGTTTATGACGGTGAAACAATATTTTCAAACAATGAAAGATAAACAAATTATTACTGCACACTTTCCATCACGTCTCGTGACAGCTGTACGCCGCGATTTTAATATATAACCAGGACTGTATCCATAGAAACCTGAAGACGAATATTTTTTAACGAATGAATGTAGGGTTACTATTGCACTGCGACATTTGTAGATCTACTGTTCCCCTTTCTAGCCTATATTTCTGAGACGCTCAATTACGGCGCCTTCTCTAGTCCTAATTTCTTCATAATGTGTAGGGTTTCAAGAGGATTCAAGGTGGATAGCTCTTCCAGTTCTAATTGGTGATTTCCCACTTCCTTATTAACGTGCTTGAAGATGCTCTGCTAATTCCCTTTCAATTTTTCTTTCTCTTGACCCTCACTATGGAAGTTCCACTCCATTTGGCCAACCTTTTTTTTCTGTGTTGAGCTACTCATCATTCTGGTTTATATTTTTACTTATAGGGACACCTACTATGGGAATCATGTTCGCCAACATAGAGCCTCGCATGCATTGGTAAGGCTAAGGTACACTGGGAGGTAGCCAGGTATCCCACGGTTCCGTTCGATATACCATTACACCGGTGGCATTCACGAGTCGCTTTACACTTCAGATTTAACCAAGCTATGTAGAGTAAGGAATGAGTATTGAGTAGATAGAGTAGTATGAGCTAGAGGTAAGTCGCTCACTTCAACTGCCTACGACGGATTTTGTTGACGAAACTAAGAATCATTACAAAAATTCTAGAAACACTTTTAGCATTTAATTCAATGAAGAATAATCAAATGAATTCACGATTATTAACTATTTAGAAAGTGGTATAATCAGCTGTTAATTGACATGCCCAGTGGAAAGGATGATAAGACAGAATATCTTCACATCTAGTGAAAGCGCGTCGTATGTCCTGAGTACCTTATGGCTAGTTCTCTATTACCTGCTATTTGCCTAATGTATTTACAGGTTATAGAGAAAACTCAAGTGAAATGTTCACTGCTTATACCTGTAAATGCACATGTCAGGTGGCATACTAATAGATATTATGCAACATGCACTACATTTCCAGCTCGGTAACAACGAAAATCAGTCACTATCCTATTTTTTACTTTAACTCATGGCGGAAGAATACTCACATTACTATATTTTAAGCAAATATTTACCATCATTTATGTAAATGTATTATTATACAAGACGTTTCGAAAGCATGGATCAATTCTTGTTCCCAAGTATCACACTTAAAATATAAAAGTAGGACCAGTTGTTGGCCATGCAGTCAGTTGTTTGCATCTCACTCGTACATCTCCTGTTTGTTTTGGTATTTGCCCGCGTTGACTTTTTTTATAATCTGATCGTTCCGGTGGTCCGCCGGAGGGTTCGGCAGTACGCATAAAAAAGTTGCCAAATATACTGGGATTCTGAAAGCGATGTTCATTGACAATCAGATGTTGAAATAAAATTTCTTAAAAGTTTAAAACAATTATTATTACAATATTATATCTTAACCTATGTATGTTTAACTGTAGCAAATGAAATTTCACCAACCAGAAAGGCAACCGGGCTCTATCACGTGAACATTTCGTGGATCGTGTGCCTGTATGTCAAACCTGTATCTTTTTTATAAGGACTTGTTAGAACTCTTTTACTGTCTAATTTTCCTGTGGTCTGAGTGTTAGTTTAAAATTGTTTTAACATATAAATGCACCATAAAAATGCCTAAAAATGCATTTTTAGCATCCTAACTTTCAAACAAATTTCTGAAGGAGAATCTTCGAACCTTTTGCCTTCGGGTATTTTATACACCTTTGAAGGTTCGTCTTCTTCCAAGTCGGGGGTAGGCGGCAGACAGCACGTGGTTCAATTTTTTCCTTAGTGGTTCGTAGACTTCTACGGTTGGGGAGCTACGGCTTAAATGACACCCAGAAAAAATATGCAAATTTCTTTTATAAAATTGCCTCCAAAAAAATCAGGTTCTTCGAAGCAGAAGTAATTTACGGTTTGCGAGTAAATTTTAAAGAGAAATAAAAACCAGAGTCGGCAATCACGACGTCGATTTACCAATAAACAGTAAATTTCTATTACTTCACATGTGGTGCACACACGAGTTTTAATTCTTCTGCTCAGCTGGTCGGGAGAGCATCTACCAAAAATTCTTTCTTAAATGTCACTACAGATTCTGTAGCTATAGGCTATCGCGTACAGAGAAAATAAAAACGAATATGTATAACCACCGTTGGAGTTTGTTTTTCTCCCGCACCCTGACTTTACGAGGTGTGTTCAGAAAGTAACGAGAATTTTAATTTTTTGAACAAAATATTTATTTATTCTTTTACATTGATGTTGTCGCCTTTAAAATAGTCCCAATTGGATATTATGCACTTGTGCTAGTGCTTCTTTCAATCATTGAAACACTTCTCAAACTCGATCTTTGGGATAGCCTTTAGTTCTTTCAGCGATGCGCTTTTAATGTCATCTACGGCTGTAAAACGACGGCCCTTTAAGGTTCTCTTGATTTTTGGAAATACGAAAAAGTCACATGGAGCCATGTCTGGCGAATATGGAGGGCATCGTTACAGTACTGTTTTTGGCCAAAAATTCACGAACAAGCAATGAAGTGTGAGCTGGTGCATTATCGTGGTGCAAAAACCATGCATTGTTTTTCCACAGATCCGGGCGTTTTTTTTCGGATTGCTTTACGCAAACGGCGTTGAACTTGTAGGCAGTACTCCTTATTGACCGTTTCACCTGGTGGCAGGAATTCATGATGCACTATGCCATTAATATCGAAGAACACAGTGAGCATAACCTTCACATTCGACCGCATTTGTGGAGCCTTTTTCGGTCTTGGCGAGCCAGAATGCCTCCACTGAAATGATTGAGCCTTATTTTCGGCGTCATATCCGTAAACCCATGTTTCGTCACCTGTTATAATACGTTTCAGTAATTCTGCATCGTTGTTGACTTCATTTAGTGACTCCCGAGCAACTTCCATTCGCCGCTGTTTTTGCTCAAAATTCAACAATTTTGGGACGAATTTTGCTGCCACGCGTTTCATACACAAAACATTGGAAACAATGTCGTGACATGATCCAATCAATATTCCAACATCATCAGCGACCTCTTTATGATTCGGCCATTGTTCATAACCATTTCTTTCACTTTTTCCACGTTTTCATCGGTTGTTGATGTGCTGGATCGTCCAGGGCGTTCGTCATCTTCAACGTCTTCACGGCCTTCTTGGAAACGCTTATACCACTCGTAAACTCCTGCTTTACTCATAGCAGACTCACCAAAGGCCTTTGTTAACATTTCACAAACTTTGTTACACTTTATTTCATTTTTATGCAAAATTTGATACAAATTATTTGATCCATTTCTTTTAAGAAACGAAAATCGCCAAGCTCATAAAAACACGTCTAACCTTAGTGGCTGTCAGACAAAGTCAACAATGAAAACAGCTGAAAGTTTTATCATACTTCAAGGGCATGTATACCAACATAAAAAAAATGTTTGACAATCGGACTCTCCAATCCCGCGAAATTAAAAAATTCTCTTTACTTTCTGAACACACCTCGTATTTTATTTAATTCAGACACCACCTAAACAACACAGGAACTGAGTTACACAACCTAGTGCAACAACTAACACCCACGCTAAATTCCAGAATTTCTCTCCCGGCTTCCGAACAGCCTATGTCTGCGAACCAAGTTCATAACTCTCCCGTTAACCAATACTCGCTTCTGATTTGTTCTCATTGCCCGCGTATCTCGGGACGCTAGATTATCACATGCACTACTGCCGGCGCACCACGTCGCGTCTCCCGCACACAGTAACTTCATCCTAATTGGTGCGTTCTTTATCTGGTTCTAACAATAGATTTATGAGAAACTGCAGTTCCCGCCATAATTTCGAGTATAAATACAGGTGGAAAATCGTTGTTCGGCAGAACATCGAGAAGCACAACTACACGACAGCCTACCAACACCCGGAACTATTCTACAGGATACCCCAACTTGCTCGGGCAGAAATAGAAGGAATCCAGCCAACTTTAACTTCCACTAGTTCTTCCGGTGATTACGATAATTTGGCACATTAACTTTAATTGCGATTCTTCCATTATGTGACCAATATTTTAGCGAAAACTGTTTTGATTTTCAGAAATTACGCCAAGTTTTTCGGCAACTTACAGGATTTTCTGATGATTCAATTAAATACAAAAAATGAATTTGTAATGTTTTTGCGCTAATGTGTTTGTAAGTCAAAACGAAGAAATTTGTCTGAAAACAGACAGGATAGATCCAAGCGTGAAAACATAAGACTTCATAAAAAACTGTATGCCATACCTCAAGAACTGCTCGACAGATTCTGTTCTTACGTTTGTTATGTAAAACTGTCGTATAACTCTGGTTAGTTGAGCACGACAAAACCGTATATGTAACACTTTATGTCATCCAACTGAGTTCTTATTCTTCTTCAGGATTTGCGAACACGAAATAAAATGAGCGTTACAGTTGCGTTACTCAGTGTTTTTACTTTCTCGTTACTCTACAAAGAGAAAGTACTGCAATCGACAGAGATTCGACACGTCAATTAAAACAGATTTTCACGTTTAGCGAACAGAAAAATTATTTTTATAATTTTCAGACGGGGATATCGACTGAGAGCAAAAACTGTTGGTCCAATTCGGTTCAAATTTCAAAAATTGGTGTTTTCAAACCTTCACGCGGAATAGTTTTCCGAATTAATCCCATTCGTCTGGAGCCTTTTAGTCTGTGGCGTTTGTGTGCTGCATATTCACAGCCTAAAGTTAGAATTTTGTACATTTATTCATAACGGTTAGTGTTTGTTTCCAATCACTACATATCGACAACACAATGACGGAGAAACCTAACAGAGTTGTTGGTTAACCATGTGAGGAATGAACCAGCGGAAATTAAACCTGAACTGTTTAAGTCTATTTGGAGGCAACTATCAATCCTTGAACTTACACAGTTAAAAAAACCCTGAAAATCTATTTTTGAAGTGACTACTTCTTATCGCGGGGTATGGGTGTAGGCCTATGTTTTGCACGGGGGGAAAATTTCGTTTGCCGTCACGGAACGCTCTACTGAAGTTTTGAAGTGACTACTTCTTATCGCGGGGTATGGGTGTATGTTTTGCACAGGGGAAAAATCAGTTTTGAAGTGAAAACTTGTATGGTCGCGGTTAACAAAATATGGGTATAAACATGCTTTCGCGTCACGTTTGAATCCGTAATGGATTCAACGTTACTGTTGAATGACAGCATATATTGTTCTTTTATAAATATCTAGACTGGAAGTGACTACTTCTGAACAACTGATTTCGCACAATGGCTTCAATATAATTTCAACTGAAGTTATGTTTATTCTTGTTAATTTTGAAAATGTGTATTTTCTAAATTTGTGTAGTTAAATTATTTAATGGATTGACCTATACCAATTTTTGAATGCCAGAATCACAAATATTATATTTATTAATATACTTAGACAGTATAACTGCCAAAAGTAGGGTTATAAACTGATTAATTATTAACGTCCCCTTATATAACCTATGATACTCAAATTCGTAGTCTGTGACAGTTTCAGTAAATTTTTAAGATGTGTAGATACACACAAGCAAAATTTAATACGAAAATATGTAGATTAAAAAAAAAACACACCAAATTATAAGATCAACTATAGCAAGACTTGTTTTTTAACAGTTACCCTTTTCCGCATATATCTACATTTTTATAAAGAAATTAAATCATAATAATGAAAAATTATAGGCCTACAGTCAGACATGCCTTGGCATTAAACAGTGAACAGGCTCTTCAACTACCCTGCTCACTGAGAACACTGTTCTTGGCAAGAACAGTGAGCAGTTGTGATTATTCTTCAACTACCCTGCTCACTGAGGACACTGTTCTTGGCACTGAGCAGTGAGCAGTTGTGATTGCTCTTCAACTACCCTGCTCACTGAGAACACTGCTCTTGGCACTGAGCAGTGAGCAGTTGTGATTACTCTTCAACTACCCTGCTCACTGAGAACACTGTTTTTGACACTAAGCAGTGAGCAGTTGTGATTGCTCTTCAACTATCCTGCTCACTGAGAACACTGTTCTTGGCACTGAGCAGTGAGCAGTTGTGATTACTCTTCAACTACCTTGCTCACTGAGAACACTGTTCTTGGCAGTGAGCAGTTGTGATTGCTCTTCAACTATCCTGCTCACTGAGAACACTGTTTTTGACACTAAGCAGTGAGCAGTTGTGATTGCTCTTCAACTATCCTGCTCACTGAGAACACTGTTCTTGGCACTGAGCAGTGAGCAGTTGTGATTACTCTTCAACTACCTTGCTCACTGAGAACACTGTTCTTGGCAGTGAGCAGTTGTGATTGCTCTTCAACTATCCTGCTCACTGAGAACACTGTTTTTGGCACTGAGCAGTTAACAGTTGTGATTACTCTTTAACTACCCTGCTCACTGAGGACATTGTTCTTGGCACTGAGCAGTGAGGAGTTGTGATTACTCTTCAACTACCCTGCTCACTGAGAACAATGTACTTGGCACTGAGCAGTGAACAGTTGTGATTGCTCTTCAACTATCCTGCTCACTGAGAACAATGTAGCTTATAATTTTATATACATTTATGCACAATAATAAATTGTCTGCACTTATTTTACCTATTTTATAATACACCTTTACTTTCATTTTAAAAATTTGTAAAAAGTATTTTTCATAAGAAATTTACTATAGTATTAAAAAGCACTGAGCAGTAAGCAGTTAGCACAGTGTTATTAGTAGACCGTTCTCACTGCTATTTTTCACTGTTTATTTACTGAACTGTTCAGAGCATTCACTGCTAACAGGAAAAACTCTCAAGCCCATCACTATTTAATCGCCCAACATCGGTATCCAATGTATACCAGCGAGCCTTAAGCAAATATGTTTCTTCTAAAATCAGTTCCCCACTGCAATACACACTGGAGCGAGCGCAACAAATAGCTAAGGGTTCGCACAACAGTTTAGTATGGCAGTTAGTCTGAAGATGAGAGATCTTCGTCAAACGGCACGAGGTGTGCAAGTTCAGGGACGCAGCAGGGTGGCCAGTGAAGTGCATTAAACACCTCGGACAAATCGGCCCTATCGCTTAATAGAAAGACAACTACAAAATCTCTGCAGTCAGATTACACAGTCGCGGTTGATTTCGTCCCGCTGAAGTCTTTTCACGGTGCGATAAGCTGTTACGTGAAAGTGTTACTAAAGTTATCACAATAAAGATTCGACGCTGCTAGTGGCAATTAGATATTGTCCGCAATTCTGTTATTCTCCGCAATTCAGATATTGTCTGTAATTTAGTTATTGTCTGCAATTCAGATATTGTCCGTAATTCAGTTATTGTCTGCAATTCAGATATTATCCGTAATTCAGTTATTGTCCGTAATTAATTTATTGTTCATAATTCTATTATTGTTCGTAATTCAGTTATTGTCCATAATTCAGTTATTGTCCGCAATACAGTTATTGTCCATAATTCAGTTATAGTCCACAATTTAGTTATTGTCCGTAATTCAATTATTGTCCATAATTAATTTATTGTTCATAATTCTATTATTGTTCGTAATTCAGTTATTGTCCATAATTCAGTTATTGTCCGCAATTCAGTTATTCTCCATAATTCAGTTATTGTCTGCAATTATACTATTGTACCATTGTACTATTGTATTCAGTGATAGACCACAATTCAGTTATTGTCCGTAATTAATTTATGGTTCATAATTCTATTATTGTTCGTAATTCAGTTATTGTCCATAATTCAGTTATTGTCCGCAATTCAGTTATTGTCCACAATTCAGTTATTGTTCACAGTTCTATTATTACGTCAGCTACGTGCTGCGATTACATACAATTACATCAGCTACGTGCTGCGATTACATAAAATTACGTCAGCTACGTGCTGCGATTACATACAATTACATCAGCTACGTGCTGCGATTACATAAAATTACGTCAGCTACGTGCTGCAATTACATACAATTACATCAACTACGTGCTGCGATTACATAAAATTACGTCAGCTACGTGCTGCAATTACATACAATTACATCAGCTACGTGCTGTTATTAGAGACAATTACGTCAGATACGTGCTGTGATTACAATTACGTCAGCTACGTGCTGAGATCACAACAATTACGTCAGCTACGTGCTGCAACTACAATTATGTCACCTACAAGTTGTGATTACACACATTTACGTCACCTACGTGCTGTGATTAAAGACAATTACGTCAGTTACGTGTGAAATTACAGATAATTTAATTGAAAGTGTAAAATTTTGTGCCATTATTCGTTTACTGAAACAATATTCTAGATGTGGATAAAATCTGTTCATATTTCAAACAATAAAAAAACACTTTCTGGGCTTGACTAGTCTACCTCCAAACAAACACAGTACTGAATATTTTAGGCCCCTGTGAAACTTTCTCCAAACACTCCGCACCTGTGAATAGTTACTGTAAACAACTGTATGACCCAACAAGGCCGAGAAGACACCTTACCTTGAGCGCTTTGGGATGTGGCGGACATCCTGTGTTCAGGAAAGGTAATTAAGTAACTTAACTCTCCGTTAAAATAACGCACGCTATATGGACATCAACTTTAACTACAGTCTTCAAGTTAACTGTTAGTTAAATGTAACATGGCAAAGGAAAAGCCTGCAGTACAGTGAAAATGAAATAGTTTGTTAGCGAATATGCATTAGACAATAAGCTGCCATTATGGTAACACCCACATCAGGTAACTTAAAATAAGAGTCATTCTATAAAATATGTTTAGTGTAAATTGTTATTGAGTAATAATTTATTGAAAAAAACATACATAAGGCAGACGTACAGTAGGTTATATCTTCATAAGAACTTTTTCCTTCATTTTTGCATGTAAAATCACATCCCGAATTTTTTGGCGATTTTTTAAACACCCTGTGTATACGTTGTGGACGCAGTTACTCCTGCTGTTTTACCCTTACCGTTAACGCTGACTTCATTAGTCCAACTAGCATCAAGTATGGAAGTTAAGGAAAGAAAAGTTCGACATTTTGGTCCGATTTGATTCAAACTTGGTACGAAAATCGATTTTGATAATAGTTTGCACAGGAAAATTCGTTCTACAGTTTGAAATTGGCGGCCATTTTAAATCAATGTAATCAAAATTTTTACAAATAAACTAATGTCTTAAAATCACTAATGTTTTGACGTAAATAAAACTTAAGTTACGAAAACCCTAACGGAGATAGCGGACAAAATTGTTTTTGTTTCAAACAAAGTTTGATAAGTTAGAAATCGTTAAAAAGAACCGATACTTTTGGAATAAAAAAAATACTTACGGCAGAACAAAGTTAGTGATTTGAAATTTCAAGGCCGGGTGGCCACTAAGTGCGGAGGATAGTTGCGTTGAGCGTAGCGGACAACGCATTCAAAACCTAACCAATTGTTTTTAATGGAGTTACGGCCACTGAACGGCGAAGCTGAACGGAATGAACTGGCGTCGCTGAGTTCCGCTCTGCGCAGCTTTGACTCTGTCTTGGTTCGGTTTTCAAGGTGACTCCCTCACTACGTTGACCACGCCTACAAACTTATTATTTCTCGTTATCTAGGTTACGGATTTAAGCGTAGTAGTTTCCTAGCATCCGTTACAGTAGGCCTAAATAGTTACATTTAAAAGATACAAACGCGTCCTTTAAACTGACTGAACTCCGTTTCTGGTTGCTGTTCAACTTCATTCCACTACGCTTCGCATTTGGTGGCCGCCCTGATTTCAGAACATCCTGACTATTATAGTTTTAACAATTCATACAATCGTTTTCCAGAGATAAGGATAGGCGCACATTTCATAGTAGTATAACGTGTTGGCTCCTCCAGTAACTCAATTACTAACGGAAATTCATCAAAATATGTTGGTAATGTTCCTTGACTCTGTTCTCGGACACTTAGGCCACCTGGCAACCAATTGCGGAGCGGAGCAAATTACGAATTTAAAACCTAACCTATTGTTTTAAATGTTAAGTGCGGCCATTGAAAGTGAAGAGGAGCCATGCGACGCCACTTGACTCCGCACTTACATTAAAAATAATAGGTTAGGTTTTGAATGCGTAGTCAGCTCAACTCCGCTCCGCATCTGGTGGCCACCCAGCCTTAACAATGCCGAACTTTAAAATTAGCCACCGTACTAAGTATTTTAACTCTTTATAAGCTTAACGACAGATCTTGTAATATTTAAAACATTAAAACACCCCAGTGTCTCTACACTTCCTAAAGAAAAACCAGTATATCCTTTAAAATTGCTCTTGCCATAACACTTTCTCCTCCATTACATCCCGTTAACACTAAATTGAATACCTAACCTAACCTAACCTAACCCAACGTACATGAACATTACCGACACTTGCGCCTCAATGCAATCACAATGCACAGATTAGCATACAATAATAGTGCATCTACGGGCAACGTGTTCCGCCTAGCTTCTTATTAATAATTAAAGATCAGAGATCAAGTCACATTAGACCGGGGGGTGAAAGCATCGTGACCTATGATGTGAGAAAGCCTTTCTCCAGTCTTCTCTTCTCCAATTAGCTCTTGTTTATTTACATTTACTAGAATCAAACATCGATGAAAGTGAAAATACCTTTTACTGGGAACGAAACGCAGGCACGCATGCTCAGAGCGACTTCACTGGGTTCTCATTGGTAGCTTTCTTTTTATTGTACGATCGGGTGTATACTTGATCAAAATGAAGGAATCCATTGGAGAGAAAATTGATGTGACTGAAGCATAAACAAATGTTTGTATCAAATAGAAATAAGAAGATCACCTAAATACGACAGGAACTGAGTTATACAATCTAGTTCCGCTTACTAACACCGAAAAACATCCACGCTGAATTCCCGATCTTCTCTCCCGGTATTGAACAGCCTACGTCTACGATCTAAGTTCACAATTCTCTCGTCAAACAATTCTCGTTCTGATTGGTTCGCAGTGCTCGCGTATCTGAAGTCTAAAGTACGCAAAATTATCTGCCCAGACATTACTGCCGGTGCATCATGTTGCATCTCTGGTACACAACAGCTTCTTTCTGGTACATTCTTTCTCTGGTTTTTAACAATGGATTTGTGAGAAATTATGGTTCTCGCCATAATTTCGAGTATAAATACAGATCGAAAATAGTTCAGCAGAACATCGAGGAGGGCCACCCATTACACAACTACACGACAGCCTTCCAACACCCGGAACAACTCTACAAGACACCACAACTTGCTCGGACAAAATAGGAGGAATCCCACGAGCTTGAAAGAAGAACAAACGGATTTCTTACTTCTGCCTTACCATTTCGAACCGGAAGAGTGTCTCGCCAGCCCGCGGCCGATCTAGTAAAAACTCGGATTTCTACTTTTTCTACCGGAGATTACAACAAAAACCTTGACGCATGTTTAGAGACAAACACAACGAAATTAGACCTATTATACTTTTTTGTACAATCACAATACTTATTTACACTTTCCTTTATATACTTCCAGTGAAAGTGACACTAACTTTTTAAGATTGTTCTGTTACAAATACGAGAAAATCCAATAAAGATTCCAAGTTTCTTTACACACTGACAATCACAATGTTATCTAGATGTTACAGAACATTTGTCACGTTTGTGTTATATAAGCTACGGTAATGCGTCGGTACAAAGCACAGATTCGACAGAAAATTAGCATAGATCGGAGACAACGCGCGTAACAACGATGCAATTTGTGAGGGGAAGCAGGTGATTAGCCAGTTAGACTTATCGCAGATCTAAGCTTAAGGTTAACCGTTCTGTAATATACCGGATGTCAAAACATAGAACCTGAACAATTACAAGTATTTAATTAAGGTCACATAATACTTTATAGTTAAAATCAAAAAGGTCATGTACCGATAATACTGTGATATTGTGTCGATAAATGCCCAGCTTTGAGTTTGGCCTGGAGAGCTTCCGTAGTTCAACCAGTAGGACAAACAGTTCCAACTTTAGGTGAACACAAGTTCGAAAGTACATTCCTAAAGTTGGCTTTCCAGTGTTTTATTTAATCCGCCTTCCGGCTTCATTAATTTAACTGGCATAAAGTGAACACGTTAAACCGAAAACATTAACAAAACTGTAAAGCTTATAATTTTCGAAATACCATTTATAAACAGAGGGGTAAAAAGACAGCGGAGTCTAACTTCAATACACGCGGACTATAAAAACGTTGATGATATCAGGTTATAACTACGATCAACTCGATTCGCCAAAAGCAAACCAATCGTCTATTACCGGACGTGTCAGCGTCATGTTTCTACCAAGGAGACATCCTCAACTTGACACATTCGACACGTAATTATAAAATTAGCCACGAGGAGCGTGTCCGGGTGAAAGCCGCTGTAATTGTGCGTTCTCACAGACTATTCTTTTCCGAGGGAAACCGCAAAATGGACAAATTTGACAATCCTTTTACTTTCTCACGCACAAAACAAATTATGTAATCTTCTAAAATAGAAGCGATTTAACGAATTTACGCAGGAACTTAAGCACAGTAAGTCGTGATAAACGCTGAAGATTACGATCACTGTTACTCATGACAATGATAAAAAGACCTTCATGTTTTTTTTAACGATTATTGACGATAAAAGATCACGAAGATTTTTGACAATTCCACTCATTGATGATAAAATATCAAAATAGAGGCGATTTAACAAGTTTACGCAGGAACTTAAGCACAGTAAGCCGTGATAATAGCTGAAGATTACGATCACTGTTACTCATGACAATGATAAAAAGACCTTCATGTTTTTTTAAATGATTATTGACGATAAAAGATCACGAAGATTTTTGACAATTCCACTCATTAATGAAGTAGTATCAAAATAGAGGCGATTTAACAAGTTTACGCAGGAACTTAAGCACAATAAGTCGTGATAAACGTTGAAGATTACGATCACTGTTACTCTTGACAATGATAAAAAGACCTTCATGTTTTTTTTAATGATTATTGACGATAAAAGATCACGAAGATTTTTGACAATTCCACTCATTAATGATAAAGTATCAAAATAGAGGCGATTTAACAAGTTTACGCAGGAACTTAAGCACAGTAAGTCGTGATAAACGCTGAAGATTACGATCACTGTTACTCATGACAATGATAAAAAGACCTTCATGTTTTTTTTAATGATTATTGACGATAAAAGATCACGAATATTTTTGACAATTCCACTCATTAATGATAAAGTATCAAAATAGAGGCGATTTAACAAGTTTACGCAGGAACTTAAGCACAATAAGTCGTGATAAACGCTGAAGATTACGATCACTGTTACTCATGACAATGATAAAAAGACCTTCGTGTTTTTTTTAATGATTATTGACGATAAAAGATCACGAAGATTTTTGACAATTCCACTCATTGTTGATATAGTATCATGATGATTTATGCGATTTTGATTATTGATAATAGCTCGTGATGATTTTTTGACTATTATGATCATTTTATGACTATTAATGACCATAACGATATTAAAAGATCATGATTTTTGACGATTATAACCATTAATATTCGTGACGGTCACAAGCAATTATCATGATCTTTTAGCGTTCGATTTTGTCTGTATCTACAATGTACTTGCCTTGAAAACAAAATTGCAAAAAATATTGCAATAGAGTTTCTATCGTTTAAATACTTGATACCGCTAAAGCACTGACGTTCTCGGTAATCTATAAAGTTACTTTTCGGGAACCAAACGGGGACAAATCCTACTAATCCGATTACTGAGAGTAATCACAGATCAATTTACTGGGCGAAATGTTGGCACTGACGGTTTAATGCAATTTTGTGGGTGGGGTGGTTGGTTGGATGATTCAATTTAAAAGCGGGCCACCTAGGGAATGACAAATTTTGAAATAATACCTTCAAAAACTGTTAAGCTGAGACTTAAAACGCGTATAAAATTAGTGTAAAATTTTACACCATTTTAGACAAAAAAAATCACTTTATTTTCCTAGATTCCTAATTTTTAAAACTTTTGCAAAACTGCTCCGTTTCTCCTCTTCTCAATATACTTCCCCTCTTCTCAACATACATGTCAATAATTTTTTATATACAGTTGCGGTTACTCCAATTGCTTTACCCTTACCGTTAACGCTGATCCCTCGTCCTCATTAGCCAAAACAAGTCCAGTTAAGCGTCAAAACAGTTTCTCAACTAAGTTTTGATAAATTTTATAGTCGAGAAAAATCATTTTGTTATGGTAGGAAGTGAATAGAGAACCGATATAAAATATCTAATTGATTAACCCCGTTCTCACCATCAGTACAAGCATTTCAAAGTGCAAAACGTACATACGTGCAAACATTATGTAGGCCTACATACAAAGCTGAGATCGGGACAATGTGACGAGTTTCGGAACCCTCAGGTCTTTGACTCTTTTCCTCGAAGCTGTGATACTTCCACTTTAAAGAAGTCAAATAGGATCTTTTACAGTTTTTATTTCTTTTGTCTCGCGAGGGGCGATCGTCCTCCCTTCATCCGTCCTTGTCTTACAGTTTACTAAAAATCGAGAGTCAATTTTAATGTTTATAAACAGTAACTTGTTTTTATTTCAAATTTTGTACGCTGAGATTCCACATATGACTAGCAGTTGGAAGAACACCACACCTCGCAGTGTACAATTGCTTGGCCACAGCTCTGACGTGCGAGTTACGTTTTCCGCCAATTTAACCGGTAACCGTAATAATTTGGGAAAAATGTCACTGGACCACCTTTACTGGAAATTTTATGCTCTTTCTCCACGAAACGGTCAAAATTATAATTGGTCTTGTCGTTCAGCCAGTATTACAGGAAATGACCAGCAACTATAACCGTCATTGTTAAACCAGAATGCGCCATTTATGAAACGGAACTGAATGGGAAAAATCTTACACATATAGTTCGAGCTTTATACAAGGTACTTTCGTATCAAATTTCAAAACAATCAATGCAATTGACCAAAACTGAGTAACAAAAAAAACTAACCAAAGCCGAACGGTCGAACTGAAACAGAGATCTCGCTTTAACATATTTTAAGTTTCTACCATAGCTTTTAGTTTTTCCGAATAAGTTTTCGGAGGATTAACGACCAAAAAAAGAAAATTTACATTTTTCGAGCAGCTAGACTGGTGTTTATAAAGCTAATTCAAAGAACGTTTCGAAGTAAAATTTTAATTTTAAAATTTAAAATATGTACCGTTAGCAAGACTCAATAACAAATACAAAAATTTATTAATTTTTTTTTACTGGGGGGTCACAAAACAAAAATATCCTCTAATTTTTGAGACAATCACAATAATTTCTCTGATCACAAAAGTTCAGATTTACTAAACCGTCACACAAAACTACTATGTATTTCACACAACAAATCGGTTACGATTTTCTTGTTTTCCGATCGTGTACGGGAGGAAAATAACAGCATTTCGTCTACAACCAAAAATAATCGGATGTTTACTTATTCTTGTATTTCTTCACCTGAACTAATATAGAATTTACTTTCTCTGTTATGAAGAAAATACTACTTGAGTTTCTCTCAATTTAAACTTTTTTTTCTTTTGTAACAATGCCCGGATTTCTTAACGTTAGGCATTAATGGCATTTTTAGCTTAGCTACTGGGTATTTAGGCTATAATTATCCAGGTAGTACTGAAGTCAGATGTCTTATGTTACAGAAAATATTAGGCCTATAATCGTATCAAAAAATCGAATGGCTAATGGCTACGTCAATGCCAAAGGAACGTTACATTTCATGAAGCACTGATAGAGTTCCAAGTTTGGTACAAATTTAGTTCTTTTTCAAATCAGGACTAACTTTCTTAACTGGTAGTTCAAAGAACAGTAAATTAAAAAAAAATCGGTCCAACTGGCCAAAACTACGTAAATTCGTCATAGTTAATTCAAACGCTGCCATCTTGAAACGGAAGTGAATAGCGAGAAAACCTTACGCAGACATCGTTTGGACTTTATACAAAATACACTTGTAACGAATTTCAAAACAAACTGTCAATGAGGTCACCATCTTGAAACGGAAGTTAATTAACAGACATGAAAGCGAGTTAATAATAGGCCTAAGCTTTTTTAAAACTGAAATAAGGAATTGTTAACAACAATCCATGCCGATACTTTAATGACAAAACTAAATAACTACGAGAACAATTATGAAGTAATATTCACGAGGTTAAGGTTTACCGGAATATTAAGGAGTGAGAAATGTTTTTAGTAATGTTGAACTGTGGACTAATGTTTGCAGAAGGGCAGTAATTGTTTATATTTCTTAAATTTTTATATTTATTTTTGCTTCACACAGACTACTGTGAAAACATCTAGAAGTTTTCTCTATTATTTTAAATTACACTGTTACTTTAATAACGTATTTCTAATTGTAATAATATTTATTTTGAACAAAATCATTTCTAGTAAAATTATTTTAATTTGGTAATACACTTCCATTTTCATTTTTAAATTTTTTGTTGATATTTTTCTTTAGAAATTTACTATCGTAACAGCACTGAGCGGTGAGCAGTTAGCGTACGGCAGCACGTTGTCTTATTAGTAACTGTTCTCTAAACTGCGATTAAATCACTGCTACTGTTCACTGCTCAGAGCATTCACGGCTAACAGGAAAACGCTCTTAAGCGCACCCACTAGCTACCCCTATTACTAAAGCACGTCGATCACACAATCTCTTCCACTGGTCAATAGTACAATGGTACGAACGTCCTTACTCAGATGGCCAGCGGCCTGAGTCAGGAAATCGTAACTGATAGTTGGGAGTACTTCTATTGATTTAAGTAATTAAAAAAACACACGTTACATCGAAATTTTCTGTTTGTTTTGAAATCACTTTGAAATGAAATGGCTTAAACTTTAAAAGCAAAAGTTTCATAAACCTGTAGTATTTTTTGTATTAAATTCTCTAGACATGTTTGGTATAATACGTCGGAGGCAGCTGAAGTGAGCAGCTGATGGACTTAGCAATCCAACCGTACCTCTAGTCCATACTCTACATAGCTTGGCTAAATCTAAAGTGTAAAGCGACCCGTTCTGATGGAGTGTATGACAGCCTAGTTGATAGCGTACTGGGCTTTCACCCCGAGGACCCGGGTTCGATTCCCGGCCATGGCTTGGCATTTCCATACGCTATAAATCATCCCATCGTCTGCATTAGCCAAAAAAAAAAAAAAAAAAAAAAAAAAAAAAAAATGGAGTGTATGACACCGGCCTAATGATGTATTAAACGTACCCCCGGAAGACCTGGTGCCCTCCCAGTGTACCTAAGCCTTACCGATGCACGCAGGGTATGGGCGGACCTTAGCTATTTGTAGCTGTTCGAATAAGAATGTAAAATATAACGAGCGGTATTTCACAGCACAACAAAAAAGTTGGTCAGAATGGAACAAAAACTCCGTAATAAGCGTCAAGAGAAAGAAAACTGAAAAGGAATTAACAGAGCAAGCACCTCGATGAGGAACAGGGAAGTCACCACTTAGAAGTGGGGATGTTATCCACCTTGAATCCCCTTCAAATCCTAGACGTTATGAAGAGACTATGACTGGAGGAAGCACTGTAACTGAACATCTCAGGAATACAGCACGAGGGAACAACAGATCTACAAAAGCTCGCGGTGCAACAATAACGTTATAAATCCATCCATTTGTTTGTTTTTGCGTAACATCTACACTTTATGCAAGTTGGACTAATGAGGACGAGGGATCATAGTTAACGGTAAGGGAAAAGCAACGGGAGTAATTGCGGCTATAACTAAGAACCTTAAGGTGCGTCAGAGACGCAGCGGACTGAACGGTGCTTTAGCCACATCGACCACCGAGTCCCCGAGTCTGTAGTTTAATTTGTTTACCTAAAACAATAAAAACTAAATAGCGGTACAGTAGTCATCAACTACGACACACTGGCAACACGCTGGCTTATCAGTTGAAGGAAGCACGCACAATTAATGCACCCTTGGAAAAGACTATCCTGCCTCACTCCTGACTAGAGGTGGGCGTTTCTGCTATTTTTACAAAACGTCAACAAACTGTTTGTTGAGGGAAAAAAGCTGCTTTTTAAAACAGTTGGGAAAAAACAGGTTTAAAAAACTGGAACTCAAAGTTGTATTTGCAGCTAAAACATAAAACACATACGTTCAGTTTTCTAAGACTACTTTTTCATTCCCATTACCACCATGTCCTTAAATTGTTTTTGGGTATAAAGCATTTAGAAAGAATAAAAATAATCCTTATAAGTGTAGTAATAATTAAATTACATTCTCAAAACGTAATAATTATGTAAGCCATTTTATATTTACAAAATGCAATGAATTTCTAACAAAAGCATTTTTTTTTACTTAAAAATTAAATAGTCCTTTGCAAATTTACCAAAATGCAAACGATTTAGAATATTTTTAGTTGATTAAAAAAATATTGATGATTGATATAAAAAATATGTTTAAATAAAATTAGGCTCTGTATCTACAAAATGTGAGAGGTCGTTACTACAACTCGCCACAAAATAGAGATAAACGTTGACATTGACCAAACAGTTCTTACTTCACTACAAGCAACAAGCAACTTTGGAATAAAGAGAAAAAGTATAAAGCAGGTAGAAGAAAGGCAGTTAGCAGGCAAACAGCAGGAAAACAGTTTTAGCGCTTGCGGCAACGTTCGAATAGAACAGTCCGTTCCTTGTTTAACAAATCATAAACCAGTCCAAATCAAACTACTTGTTTTCGTTTGAAAAAACAGTTTGTTTGTCGTTTATAAAAAAGCAGTTTTTTAACAGTTTGGTGTTTTCAGCCCCACCACTACTCCTAAATCGAATTTCAGTGCATACAGTATTACAGTAACCCAACGCATACAAACGACACACGCTATTCAGTATTCAAGGCTGAGCCTGTTGAAAGCAAGACCCGTTATAAGTGAAACCACTCTTGTACTCTCTTCTAGTTTTACTTTCAAGTTCACATGACACAACACGAAGTATGTTTAATTAATGGCAGGCGCTACGTTTCTTTTGGTACACAGGTAGTATACGGAGTGAAATTTCATTGTGTTATTGTATCATTAAACAATCGGCGGCATGCGGCCGTCTCGCTCGCTCACGTGACAGAAGCGAATTTCCAAAAGTATTTTTCTTTATCTTACCCTTTCTGAAATTCTGACCATCATTACAATCAGCATTAAAATCTTCATGTACTAGCACTTTAAACTTTACGAAAATGAACCCTGGTCACCGTCAGAATATTTCTTAATTTCATCAACGAATTTTGTAAGCTGAAAATGATAATTTATGCAGTTTTTAACAGTGATTACGACGATGAAATCGGATTTTCAACGGCCACCATTTTGAAACTACTGATCGTACTTCGCTGGTTAAGGAAACAGTCCAAAAATCGTTTACTGTACCAAGTTTGAATTAAATCGGGCCAAAATTGTAAACGTAAGCGCCCTACAAAACACACAAAGGCGCGCGTGCGTATACACACACAAACACATACATATAGTCACACATGCGCGAGTGCGTGCACACACACACACACACACACACACACACACGAGAGAGAGAGAGGGAGAGAAACACGCTAACAGGCACACGCGCGTGGGCGCGCGCACATACACACAGAAAGAGTGACGCACGCACTCGCACATACACTAGTAAAACACACACACAAACACACACACACACACACACACAAAGAGAGAGACGCACGCGCTCGCACATACACTAGTAAAACACACACACACACACACACACACACACACACACACACAGAGAGAGAGAGAGAGAGAGAGAGAGAGAGAGGGGATGGGGACGCGCACACTACCACACACTCACACACACACACACACACACACACACACACACACACACACACACACACACACACACACACACACACACAATCCAAATACCCTTATAAATTCGCACGCATGTCCATCTGTCGGTAGTCGACGAGACCGATATCTGTAACATTTGGCAAAAATGGTTAAAATTCATTCCTAATTTTAGTCCGATTCAATTGAAACTAGTCACACATGCAGTCATAATTCACGTGATTTGAAACTTTAAAAAGCTAATTTATTCAAATTTTAACGCTGACTATGACGATGAAATCAGATAAAAAATGTTATTGCTGAAAATTCGCTGCCATCACATCAGCAAGACATGCGCGTGTCGCGATAACAGATTCGGTCTCCTACATCCTGCTTATAGGCCTAACTACCGGCCAGATGTTTTCAACTTGCTAA
Organism: Callitettix versicolor; assembly: GCA_022606455.1. Taxonomy (NCBI): domain Eukaryota; kingdom Metazoa; phylum Arthropoda; class Insecta; order Hemiptera; family Cercopidae; genus Callitettix; species Callitettix versicolor. Next base: position 79,047,343 of record CM040185.1, on the reverse strand, counting down.
TGATTGATCTAATTCGCTCACTCATTCATGCATGCAGTAGAGAGCTGTGTATAATGCAGGACGTTTCTCGCCTTACCTTTCCTACCCTACTTACTGCTTCACTACGTCACCAAGTCAAAGAGACTTAAACGCGCGGCGTGTACAAAGTTTTCTAATTTAATAATTCACGTGAAAAATTTGAGCAAGTTGTAGAATATTAGAAAAGTTGTAAGAAATAACAAATATTTTATTGGCGAATTTTCATTGGAAAATAAACTATCAGGTGGCCATCGTGGAAAACCCAGACCCGGGGCCTTGAAATGAGCGCCGATCCTAACATCTAGAACATATTTTGGTGTGTGTGTGTGTGTGTGTGTGTGTGTGTGTGTGTGTGTGTGTGTGTGTGATTCATTTTGATTAAAAGTTAACAAAAAATTGATTCTGCCAAAAACAGTTTAGGAAATTTTATTGGTTTCTTGCCCAACAGAATCCATCCAACCGTTTCAAAAGTGGCGATTCCATATCTTTATATATATATATATATATATATATATATATATATATATATATATATATATATATATATTTCACTATTGTAGTTAGCGTTAAATTCTGCATAAATTATCATTTTACATTTTCAAAATAAATTGATAAAACTAAAATTAACGTAACGGTGATCACTTATTATTTTTTTTTTATTTTTTTTATTTATTTATTTTTTTTTGTATTTGTAATGAACGTACTAGAATGATAACCCTTATATGTGAGCGATCGCTGCTGGAGGCATCTAGCGGCAGAGTGTTCAACTACAGTTAAATAGACAATAGTACTGTATACTTTCTCAAACGTCTTCACACCCTGTCATTGTAGCCTGCAGCGTTCGTAGCGGCAGGTAGACATTACTTGGACTTTAGCCACTTATATCGAACACCCTTTTTGTAATGGTGGCTGTACTTCGAGTATGTTTAAATTCAATGGTAATGAGGACGAAGAATCGGCATTCACGTAAAGGGTAAAGCTTACTATAATAACTGCAGTCTCGAACCTACGAACTAGAGCTTCGCAAGCTGAGACACGCAGCTGACTGACCGATGTTTAACCGCCTCCAAAAAGTCGGCATTTCAAAAGTAAAGTAATTTATTTTAATGTAAGAAAGCTTGCGAAATGTTCAGGTCATTCTTATTGTAAATAGCAAGACATTGTTTGTTGGATGTCTTTCCCGCGTTTGTAGAGAAGCCCAAATACTTTCTTATTAGTTCTCGCTCGTTTAAGGTCACTAAAAATAATCGCAGCAAACAGCTGTCTCGCTGACGTGATAAAAGCAAATTTTCAAAAATTTTTGTCTTTATCTTACCCTTTTTTAAATTATGATTTCACCACCATGATCAAAATTAAAATCTGCATACACTGGCATTTCAAACTTTCAAATTACACTGAAAATACCAAAAATGAACCTTGACCGCCGTCAAATAAAAAATGTTCTTAATTTCAATGCATTTTTAAATTCAAAACATTATTTTATGCAGTTTTTAACGCTGATTACGACGGTAAACTCGGATTTTCAAAACAATTTAAGATTAAAAATAATTTTTAAACATTGAAAACTGCCGCCATTTTAAAACTTTTGAACGAATTTTGCTGTTTAAAAAATTCGTCCAAGCTAGTATAATAATCGAATTTTGTGCCTTGTTTGAATCAAATGGACCAAAACTGCTAACGTGAGCGTGCTAAAATACACCCGCGCGCGTGCGCACACACACACACACACGCGTTTAAATTTTAACGACCCCTCAAAAAGTGATTTAGAGGTCAGGATCGCTGCTCATTTCAAGGTCGGGTATTACCATGATAGCCGCTCCCATACCTCATTTTTCCAATGGAAATTCGCTAACAAACAAATAAAGAAAACACCTGCGTTTCCAGCACAAATTTACTTTCACCCTGCGCACAAACAGATATTCCACCGGTTAGGCGCCTAATTGATACCACAATGAGAGATAAAAGTTTGTAGAAGCAGCGAGGAAAGTGTGCCAGACAGATGTGGGGCATCCCAAGCACAGGCTCCGTCTTGTTCCGGGTAGATAACAGAATCTCTGTCAAACGTGACTTGTTTGTGAAGAAGTAACGAAAATATTTGTTTATTCTATTAAGCGATTACGTGATTGAAGTGCTTTCCAGAAATAAAATGTAAATATAGCGATTTGACGGTCTGTGAAAATTTGTGCAAAAAAATTCATCAATCTGCATTTTGTGATTGTCTTAGTAACACATATCCATTCTTTACTAAAACCTTCCATACTTTAGAAAGAAAGCTTATACTTCCTATATATTTTTTGAAGTGAATACTTCTTCAAAGTATGGTGAATTTTGAGATTCAATTACATCGAATTAGATAGAGTAACTGAAGGAAACAGTGTACAATTCATGATATGGAGCCATCACATAAAAACAAAGCGTCTAGTTTTAAATACTACACTCAAACTTCTCTATCGACTTCTAAATTCTAATTCTATCTCTACGTCAGAAAATAACAATTCACACAACTATGCTGAAACAAATTTGTACCTCCGCGAAGAAAAGCAATTTACAAAAGATTCAAGCGTTTCAAAATGTTTACAATTAATCACAAAAGCACCTTTAACTTTACACACAGAATTCAAGATTAAATTCATTGAACAGTTAGCCCATTCAAGATTTTATAACACAAAACCACAGGAATCCATTAGTCAGAATAATTTTTAATAAAACACTAAATCCACGACGACTTCGGCGGACCTTCTGGAACATCACTGGGCAATAACATGTTATTACATATTATATCATATGTGTACAGTTGCAAGTAAAATATTACTATTAAACAAAATATTTTTTGTTCGACATTTACTTACCTTGTTCCTACTTTCTAATTTCTAAAGAAAGTTATACAGTATTTGTATCAGAATGGAAATTTCACCGTCCTGTTTCTAAAAACAAGTTCTAGCCTCAGCTAAGTAATAAGCATAGATGTAAACCCAGGCCTCCATTCAAAATGTCCATCAGGAAGATTAACAGCTCTTGTACTATAATCGTATTTTCTTAAAGCAAAATCACTTGTTTTTCACCTTCACTGATAACACACCCGTTAATTCTAAATGCACGACGTCCTGCGCATCTCAACGTCGTAGGTTTCATAACCTATAATTGGTTCCATAACCTTATAACTGGCATAAAGTAAGAAACGTGAAGTAGAAAAGGGAAAGAATTTTTTTTAAACCAATACACAGCTAAATAATTTCTGCAATTGTACAAACTTTCATCAATTATTTCCCCAAGACGTCCTTCGGAAGATAACGAGAGAAAAACGGAAAATCGAACGTCCTTCGGAAGATAACGACAGAAAAACGGAAAATCGGACGTCCTTCCGAAGATAACGACAGAAAACGGAAAATCGGACGTCCTTCCGAAGATAACGACAGAAAACGGAAAATTGGACGTCCTTCGGAAGATAATGACAGAAAAACGGAAAATTGGACATCCTTCGGAAGACAACAACTGAAAAACGGAAAATCGGACGTCCTTCGAAAGATATCTATTCCGATATGATTCAAACTTGGCGAAAAAATGTTCAATTGTTAAACAACCTCGTTACTCAGCAAAATCCGTTTAACAGTTTCAAAATGACGACCATTTCAAATCTTAAAAATTACTTTTCTAAATTATACGATCATTTCCGTACTTTCAATCATATTTTAAATACAGTAGGCTATTGATTAACCGTCACGCTTTTGTCAGGTAGATTCTGTTACTTGACATTTTTAAACGGTCTTCCATAGTAAATAACTTGTAATAAATAATAAAAGCAAACTTCTAAACAAAACAAAACACTGTAACTGGGCACGACGTATTTATAGCATAGGCGACGCAACTGACACTAATTGCTACCCTAAGCAAATATTGATACGTTACGTGAATACTTGTGGAAAAGTTAAGTAAGGATAATTTATTGTATTAAAAACCTGATGTGTGTAAAATTTGTATAATACAAAATTAAAGTTAAATATAAAATGTAAGAGTTTTACAACATTTTCCAAAACAATAATACGGAAACATTCTGTGCTGTAAATATAGTACAGTATGTACTTTATCGATCGCCGAAAGTACGGGTGGTCTATTTCTGTTATCCATTCTGTCATCCGTCACCTCAACGGTCCCGCGAATGACGGTTAATCGAGACTCTGTTGTATTAATTTACGGAGACTTTAACGCTAAGACAGTGAAATCAATTTACGAAAATTTTAAGACAAAAGAGTTATTGTTTTTCCTAAAGCTGTTTAAACGGCACCCGTACTTATTGTTTATATACAATCCAAGAGCCCTTATAAATCGCTCGCGTGTCTGCCCGTCTATCGATACCGGACGGAACTCGTAAACGATTTGAGCAATTACGAAAATGGTCTTAACTTAGCGGCCTAATAGGGGATGATGACAAAACAATTTAGGCGGTATTCAAAGGGATAAAATCTTAATGGTAATTTATTTACATAGTGTGAAAGATCCTTTGAAACTAAAAGCAATATTGATTCATAATATAAATAGTTTTTTCACATAAAGAGTTTATTTTTATTTTATTATTATTTTTTTAACGCCCGACTATTGTGCACACTTGGGCTAATGCAGACGATGGGATGATTTATAGCGTATGAAAATGCCAAGCCCTGGCCGGGAATCGAACCCGGGTCCTCGGGGTGAAAGCCTAGTACGCTATCAACTAGGCAACCGAGGCGGCTAATAAAGAGTTTATATAGCACCGTCAGTCCAAGTCGTAATTTTAAGTTTTCATGTCCCACCCTCCCTAATTTTGACAATGTGCCATCGCCTAACAACACTGGAACTGAATTACACAACCTAGTTCCGCTTACTAACACCGAAAAACATTCACGACAAATTCCCGAACTTCTCTTCCGGCTTTCAAACAGCCTGTGCCTGCGAAACCTACTTCACTTCCGTCAAACAATACTCCCTTCTGATTGGTTCGCATTGCTCGCGTATCCGGGTTCTAATATATGTTATATTATTACATTTCTACCCCCCCCCATTACTGCCGGCGCACCAACGTCGCATCTCCCGTATACAATGGATTCATCCTGAACGGTACGTTCTTTCTCTGGTTTTAACAATGGATTTCTGAGAAATTATTATGGTTGCCACCATAATTTCCAATATAAATACAGGTCGAAAATCTTTGTTCGACAGGAGCACATACAACAGAACAAATACACTACAGCCTACCAACACCCGGGACATCTCTACAAGTCACTAAACCTTATTCTGGAGTAAACAGGAGGAATCCAGTCAACTTTAAAGAAGACGCATAATTCTTTCTCCTCACCATTCCAAACCAGAAGAGTGATCTGCTTGCCAGTTAACGACCAAAGCTCTACTATTTCTCCCGGAGACTACAACAGCTGTTAAGTCACAAACAACTCTAAAAATATATAAACTTAGTTCCTGGTTTTTCACTATTTTTTCAAATTTCCCATATCTTCGTACTTATGAACCTTAACACCAGCCATAAGGCTGAAAAATTCATGAATTTCACGTCGCCCGATCTCTTGCAGTATGGGTAAAAAAAGTAAAAAAATAATCGAAAGTTATTTTTATGTTTTTACATTTCGTTTTAAAAGTAGCACTTAAATCTTACTACAAACGGAAGTCAGCTGATGCACGTAGTGTTTATATTTCAAACAAGCTGCTTACGGATCCTCAGTAAGTAAAAATGTTTTTATTATTAAGTGAGCGAGACACCTGCGTTCCGTGATTATTTTAGCTTGTATCATGTTTTAGTTCTGGTTGTGATGGATTTTGCGGGACGCGTGATGCGAGGAACATGTTTATACAAATATACATTATATTTTGCGCGTCGAAAGTCTCATGTTAAATTAATTATAATTAAAAATTACTGTTTCCGTCCGAGATTGAACCGGGGACCTTGCGTTTGTGAGACGCACGTGATAACCACTACACGACGGATACTACGAGAAAGTTTGATCGATGTACGTATATGAAATGAATCGTTAATTTAATTTCGGTAGTTATATTAAAAGATCAGTTGTTTTATATTAATTCGTAAAGATCAGCTGATTTCATGGAACAGCTGATCGGCTATAATAATGTTAGGTTATGTTATTAAAAACTAGCGTTAATTTGTCACTAATATTAATTCGTAACGATCAGCTGATTTCATTGAACAGCTGATAGGCTATAATAACTTTTAGGTTATGTTGTTAAAAACTAGCTACGTTAATTTTTCGCTAATATTAATTCGTAACGATTAGCTGATTTCATTGAACGGCTGATAACAGGTTTTAACACGACTTTTTCCCCAACAAAACACCACTGGCAATGAGGAAGTGAGCGGCTACACGGCTGCCCAACTGGTAGGACAGGCATGCAAGAAAACCATTACAGTACTGTACAGCGCGCAGTGTCGAATAATTATAACAGTAGACAATTCAAACACTATAACACTGTAATAACTTTTACCAATACACCGGGAGCATTTCCTTGCATGTACGAGGTGTGTTCAGAAAGTAACGAGAATTTTTAAATTTCGCGGGCTTGGGAGTCCGATTGTCAAACATTTTTTTTATTATGTTTGTATACATGCCCTTGAAGTATGATAAAACTTTCAGCTGTTTTCACTGTTGACTTTGCGTGTGACAGCCACTAAGGTTAGACGTGTTTTTATGAGCTTGGCGATTTTCGTTTGTTAAAACAAATGGATCAAAGAATTTGTATCGAATTTTGCGTAAAAAATGGAATAAAGTGTAACAAAGTGTGTGAAATGTTAACAAAGGCCTATGTTGAATCTGCTATGAGTAAAGCAAGAGTTTACGAGTGTTATAAGCGTTTCCAAGAAGGCCGTGAAGACGTTGAAGATGACGAACGCCCTGGACGCCCCAGCACATCAACAACCGATGAAAACGTGGAAAAAGTGAAAGAAATGGTTATGAACAATCGCCGAATCACAATTAGAGAGGTCGCTGACGATGTTGGCATATCGATTGGATTATGTCACGACATTGTTTCCAATGTTTTGTGTATGAAACGCGTGACAGCAAAATTCGTTCCAAAATTGTTGAATTTTGAACAAAAACAGCGGCGAATGGAAGTTGCTCAAGAGTCACTAAATGAAGTCAACAACGATGCAGAATAACTGAAACGTATTATAACAGGTGACGAAACATGGGTTTACGGATATGACGTCGAAACTAAGGCTCAATCATCCCAGTGGAGGCATTCTGGAATAAAAATGGAATAAAGCATAACAAAATGTGTGAAATGTTAACAAAGGCCTATGGTGAGTCTGCTCTGAGTAAAGCAAGAGTTTACGAGTGGTATAAGCGTTTCCAAGAAGGTCGTTAAGACGTTGAAGATGACGAACGCCTTGGACGCCCCAACACAAGTATATGTGGTAGTGATGCACGATTGCGAGGTATTTTTACAATCGACCATCGTACAACCAAACAATTGAGTGTACCATCGAATCCCAGTCGAGATGAAAAATCGAGATATGTAACGATTGTCATAGGGATGGTTCCTGATTGCTAACTTGATTTTTAGCGCAATGCTTGCCGTTTCTTTGATTCGACATCACAAATCGACAAAAACAATTCGTTTTTTTTAGTCAACTGTAAGTGCGAATCATCAATATTAATAAAAACAGTGCTTTATTACTACAGAAAATATATAAAACAAAAATCGAACAAAACATTTTACAAAGTCATCACAAAAAAAAACATCTTTTATATGCATTACTTCAGCGTGATCCAAGCGACTATCGTCTGGGCTGGAAATTTTTTTTTAGTTTTTGCCTATACAAATAATATACACACTAATAATATTAATTAACCACTCATCCAGAATTAAATTAAGAAAAAAATTTATTTATTTTATACTTTAATTGCAATGTTTAATAAACAACTATATATTTATACATACCAAAAAAACAGCCATGACTCATAATTAATTCAAAAAACACACATTTTTAAAGTTAATAACAGTGGTCAAACCTAACTTGAAGGGTTTTGACAACACCAGTTCCGATTGCAAGTTGACGATTGTTTTGTCGATGATTTAGGCCTACTTGAACTGAACAAGTAAACCTCCAAGAGAACTCGGCGAGTTGGTGAACTCGGATAGAAAAACAATCGTCAAGTGTTAACTGACGAGTCCAATACAATCGAGAAGCATCGAGATGTTTTTATACTCGAAACAATCGACTAAACATCTCGTAATCGCGCATCATTACTCTGTCGACCCTGTCGGCCATATTGAATGCATTCCCAATAGACTAAAGTTAATTAACATTACAGATTACTCCGCTATTTGTTAAGGTAAAATTATTTTTTGTATCTCACGTTTTGTATGTGGGAGCATGGTCCGCTTTCTAAATTTTGTATATCTTGTTTTTCAAAATACAGAAGCTATATTTGCGAACACTCTCATGCTGACAATTTCGGTATAATTTGATTCAAACTTGGCAATAAAATCGTCTTTACTAATAGCTTTAACAAGTTTGTCACCCAGAAAAATCCGTTTAACAATTTCAAAATGGCGGCAATTTTAAATATTTTTTGTAAATATGACTTCACCATCGTTAGCAGCCTATTTCGTATTTCGAATTTTTTTAAAATACGTTAATATTAGGAATTGAATTTAACATCGATCAGAGTTAATTTTCTCATTTTCAATGTAAAGTAATTTGAAAGTTTGAATGAATGACTTTCTGTGGTTACTGTTGCACTGCGACCTTGTAGATTTATACTCCTGAGTTGTTCAGTTTCAGCGTCCCTCCAACCATAGTCTCTTCATAAAGTCTAGGATTTTGAAAGGATTCAAGGTAGGTAACTTCCCCACTTCTAACTGGTGACTTCCCAATTGAAATCAGCTGATCGTTACGAACTAATATTAGCGACAAATTAACATAACTAGTTTTTAACAACATAACCTAAAACTTATTATAGCCGATCAGCTGTTATTGAGACGTTTGCTCTGCTAATCCCTTTACTCTCCCCCCTTACTCTTGTGCTCCATTTGGCCAGCTTAATGTTGTGCGGCGAGTTCCCGCTATTTGTATACACATACAAGTGCGAATCATCAATATTAATAAAAACAGTGCTTTATTACTACAGAAAATATATAAAACAAAAATCGAACAAAACATTTTACAAAGTCATCACAAAAAAAAACATCTTTTATATGCATTACTTCAGCGTGATCCAAGGGACTATCGTGAGGACTGAATTTTTTTTTTTAGTTTTTGCATTCTTACATTATTCCTACTCATTTACATTCTTACATTATTCCCTTGAGTAGCTCCCTAGATGTCTGCCCACACAGAGCCCGCATGCATAGGTAACGCTAGGTACACTGGAAGGTTGCCAGGTATCCTAGGGCTCCGTTTGATACACAATTAGGCCGGTGTCACTTTACACGTTAGAATTAGCCAGAGTTATGAATAAGTATATCTGTGTTTTGAGTAGATGAATGAGAGTAATATGAGCTCGAGGTGCGGTGAGATCGCTAAACCCAACAGCTGCTCACTTCAACTGCCTCCACCGGAAATATGAAAGTAAGTTTTAACGCTGACTAAATCAGAATTTCAAAAAAAAAAAAAAACTATGAGATAAAACCAATATTTTTTTTTTTGAAATTCGCATCCATCACGCCAGCTGACAACTGCGTGTTTTGATTATTACATTACCGAAACGGTTGTTAAATCTATATATTCGTAAACTATACATAAAAACTGGCGGACGAAGCTGATACGTGTAATGCTAGTTTTTTCGAAACACAAATACAGTAGATTTATTTAAGTACCGCCAGTACCGCCAGTGTGGGCATGTCCGCATTCGTGTAGGGAAAGTGAACCTAAACACAAGCATCGTACTCAAGTGCCTAGCTCAGCGTCTTGTCAGGTACAATTAATTGTTATCAGCCTGGTATGGGCACAGGTACCGGCATGGGGACATATAATGGGAAAGTGGTTTTACTTCTAGTGTCTGCTAGTGCTGTTGATTTATCTCTAACGATCTGTGAGAATACTGAAACGTGTGTGACGTCATCAGAGGAACAGAAAACAATCGCGGCACGCAGCTGTCTCGCTGACGTGATAAAGAATTTCCAACGTGTTAAAAATAAGACACACAGACATACAAATAAAAAAGAATTTTTTTAACTCAGAGAATTTGAAAACGTACGTCCGTGCGAAAGTTAAAAACTTGGAACTAACTATTTAACTCTTTCAGTGTCACGGCAAAAAATTATTTCTTTTATATTTTTGGATATATTTTAAGCTAATGAACATATTTTATGAAAAATTACTTTTTCAAAGATACGCACACAGTATATAGTAAGAAGAAAGTAGCGAAACTCTTGGTCAGCTATGCAACTCACAAAAGAATTCACCTGTCCGTCAGCCTCCTCCGAACCTCAGCAGTTCACCATTTATTCGACCTCGCCTCTCCCTCTACCAAAGCCGAACCTCAGCAGTCTACCGTTTATTCGGCCTCGCCTCTCCCTCTACCACAGCTGGACCTCAGCAGCCACCTTTTATTCGGCCTCGCCTCTCCCTCTACCAAAGCCGAACCTCAGCAGTCCACCGTTTATTCGGCCTCGCCTCTCCCTCTGCCACAGCTGGACCTCAGCAGCCACCTTTTATTCGGCCTCGCCTCTCCCTCTACTACAACCGAACCTCAGCAGTCCACCGTTTATTCGGTCTCGCCTCTCCCTACCAAAGCCGAACCTCAGCAGTCCACCGTTTATTCGGCTTCTCCTCTACCAAAGCCGAACCTCAGTAGTCCACCGTTTATTCGGCCTTGCCTCTCTCTGTCTCTCTACCAAAGCCGAACCTCAGCAGTCCACTATTTACTTGACCTCACCTCTTCATCTACTACAAACAGGCAAATTCTAAGGCCGGACGGCTACCAAATGCGGGGCGGAGCTGCACTGAACTGTTGAACGGCAATCAGAAGCGGAGTTCAGTCAGTTTAAAGAATGCGTTTATGTCTTTTAAATATAAATATGTAGGCCTACTGTAAAGAATACTAAGAACTATTACGTTTAAAACCCGTAACCTAGGCAACCAGAAATAGTAAGTTTGGAGGCGTGGTCAACGTGGTGAGGAAAGTGGAGTCAGCTTGAAACCGAACCAAGACAGAATTGCGCGGATATTTACCCCTTAAGTACTCATAATATTTATTTTATCGACCCTTATATTTTTCTTGAGTTCGAGCCACTACAAAAACGTGTTTCGCGCGATCGATATACGAACAGACGGTCGTATATTTACGGTCGAACAGACGGTCGAACAGACGGCGCGCGAATTTATTATGGTCTTTTTTTGTTTTCGAACCCATAACCTCCAGCTCTTACAAAAACGGTCGTATATAACGCTTAGGCCTATAATTACATGTTAGATTAACACTGGATTCACAATAACGCCAAGTCACGACCAACTCCGTGCTAGATGATGCCGTAAAACATAACCTCGATTTGTGAATATACTATACGGTGAAAGTGACGATTCGACTTTCTCGACGTTCGATTTTAACAGAAATCTGAATACATTTAAAAACTCATCGTTAATTAAGTTCACATAAAATAAAAAATAGTCAAGATCGTCCCGGTGACCTGAAATCAAAGTGTGAAAGTTGTCTTCGAGCAACGACCATCTTTATCCGACAAATGTCTCCATGCGGTAGGCAGCGGCAGACGTTCACCGGTTACTGACGGAAGAGTTGATTAACTTCCTGTTTCAGTATGCGTGAGTAATCTTTGAACGCTTTTATTCGACAGTTGCTGTGTATTTACAGTACATTTGCGTTTCCGGGTGCAGCATCGTGAGATTCGTATAATTTATCAATCGAGTTTTCTTTATAGATGTTTTCACGATGCATAGTAGTTACGCAATCGATGAAGCTATATATAGGAATGAATGTAAATGTACTGCTTGGAGCTCGGGAGTACACCAGCTAGATTAATAGAAAATATGGGGACTGAGTCAGTAGGATAGCGTGTAGTTTCGTTACAACGCTGACCTTACAACTAACGGCTCTTCCCATGCTTCCCGTCAATCCCCACATCATTTGTCTAATGGGCGTATTACGCTATCGAAGATATTTGTCAAATATATGATGAAGACCGAATATCTTGTTCAAATATTTGTCAAAATTGTATCAAAGAAAACATTTGTCAGCTGGGTTATTAACGTATGCCCGGTTGCAAGAATTTCTCTTTACATAAAGTGACTTTAAATTTAAATGTTTCCACTGTTGCAAGAAGATTTTAAACAAACCTTTACGTAAAGAATGTTTAAAGCATTGTTAAATTTAATAACTGTTTAATGGCTGGCAAGATGGCCGTCTGACGAACAGCTGATCATTTTCAGGTTATTTGTACAACCGTTGTTTTGAAGGTTATGTTTTTTTACATTCGTTTTTTATTGTTTCTAGTTGCTACTAATAGGCCTATTGTTGTTATTTTTGTACTTTTAAATAAAATAATCAGAAACTATTGGAAAAATAAAGTATATGTTTTGCACAAAAACTAATGGTTATTTCAAGCTAAAGTTTAACAAAACTGACACTACAATACTATAAAACAATAACCACTTTCATCGATTGTGAAACAACTTTAAAAATATATTTAAGCACTGTTTAAAAGAGCTACAATTACTTTAACAAACATATAAGGGTCCTTTAAATATTAAAGAGCGATTTTTTAACAGATGCTCCTGCAACCCAATTTTATGTTTTTAAAATGAATTTAAATACAATTAAATAATATAAAGAACATTTTTTTAAAGCAATCAGGAACAAAAGTATATTTATATCTGTTACTTTTCTTTAAATGTGTCTGTCATTTTTCTAAGAAATTCTTTGACTTGTCATTTTTCCAACACATGAATTCTTCCTTTGTGGTACAGACACCAGTTCTTCTAACAATTACATAGTGAAGGGGAAACATTTTTTATATATTTTTGGATATTCTTTTATAATTTCACCCAACTTTGACTCAGTACAACTTTAATTTGCCCTGTTAAATAAACAGGCTTTATGTTCTTTTGTATAGATATATTTTTCCATTAGTTTTGTACAATGTATTATTAGAACACTGTTTTATGTTTTTGTTTATATGTGTTGAAATTCAATAATACAAAAAATAGACGGTCACGGATAATATTAACAATATTTATTTACTCATTCATGTTTCAGAATGAAGACAGCTTCAGTATGTGTAAGCCTACTGCTATGTTTGGTCGTATTTATCACGTTTTGCTACTGTGAAGAGGAAACGAGTGAACCAGTGAGTATACCTTATAGTTACGAGTATATACAAAAGTAACTTTAGCAAATAGTTAAAAAAATTTCACCAAGCAAGTCTTTTTTATTAGCAATTTGGAACTGAAAATAAACTACAGTAGCTGCCGTCATGGTAAAAAAATCAGACTTTGAAATATGCACCGATCCTATCATCTAGAATATATAGGCCTATTAAAGAGAAAATTAGTAACAGCACTCGAACATAATTTTTTAAAATTAATTACGATTCAACCTTTGCACAAAACTAATATTTTCTTAAAATCAACGCTTTTTTTTTAGGCGAAAGCACATTGAGGCTATTATGTAAGTATGAGTGTAAAGTGTTAAAGTCGTAAGTGTCGTGTTGTAAGTGTAAGTGTATGTTAAACTCGGGTACCGCGAGGAACGTCTAAATCCTTTCAATAGGTACAGCTAGTCTGCACCCCCTGCGCATGAATTAACTCTGAGTTGCATCAAAATCACAAATTTATTCCATTGATAGATACCTACAGGTGCAATATAGCTCATATATATTTGTTATCTAACCCCTGAAAATATGGTCCATAAATAATCGCGGCACACAGCTGTCTCGCTGACATGATAGAAGCGAATTTCAAAAAGTACTTTTCTTTATCTTACCCTTTTTGAAATTCTAATTTACCATTATAATCATCATTAAAAACTGTATATACATTAACACGTTAAACTTTCAAAATTCTTAATTTTGACAGATTTTGAAAGTTAACATTTAAGATAAACAAATTATTAATTTTTAAAGATTTAAAACCGTTAAACAAATTGTGCTGGTTAACATACTTATCTAAGCTATTACCATAATAGATTTTGTGTCAAATTTGAATCAAATAGCGCCAAAACTGTGAATGAAGTGTGCTAAAACACACACACACACACACAAACTTGATATTGATATTAAATTGATATTAAAACAATTGTTTTTTTTCAAAATATTGCCATGAATCATCACTGATAATTAATTTTAAGCCGCATTACCTTTGACCACTGACCAAAGCTGATCGTTATATTTACTGAAAATGTATGCCCTTCCTAAGACATACATTAAGGAAAATGAAAATGAATTAAGGAAAATGCCCTCAAATTCAAGACTTTGACCTTTACAATAAGCTTTTTACTATTTTGTAAGACCTAACCAACATTTCAAAATATTGTTTTCAAAACTGACTTTACGGAATTATATAAAAGAATGTAGTCCATAAGTAGTCCAACAAACTGTAAGGATTGCTATATACTCAAAAAATTCACTTCCGGAGCCACAGGGTAATCAGAAAAATTGGCCTAATTTATCAAAATGTATTTCACATTTGGTCAGATTTAAACCTAGAAAATTAGCCTCAAAAAAATTATGGTAACGGTAGTGATACGTAAATTTGTTCGGAAACATATTGTCCTTTACTAATTCTGCTGTAAAATACCATATTTTGTTTTTTTTTAATATTTTTATTTACTTCAGTTAAAATCAACATTTTCAGAAGTAACTAGACCCGAATTTTAATAAAACCAAAAAACAATTTACTTACAAAAAAACAAAAATATTTAACCCAAATGAAAAAGAACAGTTTTTATGATTTCACGATAAAAGATGAACACAGACGTTCATCTTATAGATGTTATATTTTTCAGCTTAAAAATACCTGTACTAGATTTAGTTTATTGTGTTGTTAAAAAAATATGGTTACTTTCTTTTTTGCTTAAAGTCTATACTTTATGCTAGTTAGACTAACGAGGTCGAGGGATCAGTGTTAACCATAAAGGAAAAGCAACGGGTGTAACTGTGGCTCGAACTAAGAACCTTTAGGTGCGCAGTTGAGTTATGCAGCAGAATGGCCGATGCTTTAGCCACCTCGACCAATGAGCCCCATGGTTACAATAATGTTATAGCTCTAAATAACTAAAATCTACTTAATTATTTATTTTTATACTAAAATTACCTAACTTCTTAACATTAAGTATCAGATAAAAAAGAAAAGAGAGTGTAGTTTTTCCAGTAAAACACAGAAATTTCACAAATAAATATAATGCTATTATAGGTAGTGTCACATAAAATGAACGTAAAATAAAATACTTTTAGAAGGTAGCAACACGTCAAGCAGACGTGTGACTTCTAGGAAAAAACTAATTTCACAAAAACTATTCCGAAATACTCTTACTCACATTGCTGGCTGGTCAGCAACTGACTGCCTGACGCACTGATAAGAGGGGAAGAAGTTTGAGTAAATTGGATTAGTAAAGCTTGTGAGTATTTATTTGATACATGCCAATATAACATACATTACGTTTCTAGTGTTAATATTGATAGTGTTTTCTTTTTTTCTGCTTAACAATTCAAACTGAGGACATGTGATTGGCTCTAACGGTAAAGGATAAAGCTTACAGTAGTAACTGTAGACTTTAAGTAATTAGGATTATGACCTATTCTTCCCATCAGTGGTCTATCCACTCACCTCGTAAAGGCTACCATGGTTTCGAAACTCTATCGTTTCATCTTCAGGCCTTGATACGAAATGTTAAATCCCTCTGTCAAGGTCGTCACAAAGTCAAACAAAACATTAAAACACATCACAAACAATGAGCACAATTACACAATTAAAATATTCATGATGAATGTAAGGCAGTCCGGAATGTAACGACGTACGAATCGCGTATGTAGCTTGGCCAAGCCGAATTTCATCGTGAATATTTTAATCATGTAATTGTGCTCAGTGTTTGTGATGTATGTTTTAATGTTTTGTTTGACTTTGTGACAACCTCGACAGAGGGATTTAACATTTTGTATCACGTCCTGAAGATGAAACGATAGAGTTTCGAAACTGCAGTAGCCTTTACGAGGTGAATGGATAGACCACTGACGGGAAGAATAGGTCATAATCCTAATTACTTAAATATGTGGTTCGGTGGCTATGTTACAATAATGTAGACTTTAATCTACTATCTTGAGGTGTGCAAACTTATGATTTTGGTAATGAATATAAGATAATGAAGTCAGTATAATAAATATAAATTAATAAATTTACAAACTAAAAGTAAATTGAAAAATAAAACAAAATACCCACTGCCTTCAGGTTTTGCTTTTTCAATTTAATCTTGAAACACAAATTCCTTTAAAATCTTTATATATGACCAAAATTCAAACAAAACCTGTTGAACGGATTTTCAAAATTATGTTATCTTTTTTCATCACATAGATTCTGAACCTGATGTACAAATAAATAAAAATAAAAGAAAATGTTTTGGCACCGTTTTTTTTTTTTTTTACTTCTAAAAATTTTGTTTTTAATAATGTTACAGAATGAACAAACAGAGTCAGACATAGAGCCTGCGGAATCACAGGATGTACACTACAGAACACAATCTCTTCCAGAAGGAAATACCTATTCTGATCAAGAACGACCAAGAAAACGGTATCGAGGAAACGGCAAGAGAAGACGAAGACAAAGAAAACGATTACGTACAACTACGCCATCTTTCATAGAAGAATATTCATCTCACCAAGTAGAATCATTTGGAGAACAAGATGATGTAGCTGCAGAGCCAAAAGAAGTAATTAACGAACGAAGAAGACCATCAAAAAGAAGAAGACGCCCTTTAAGACGACCACAACCGTTTGAAAGTGACAAACGTGAATATTCTGAAGAAGGAGAACAATATCCAGTTGCAAGAAGTGGGCCTAGAAGAAGGAGAAAAGGACAAAGAAGAAAACGTATAAGAGTGAAACCTCAAGTTTATTATGAAGATGGTAACAATACACAAGAAGAAAATAAAACGAGTGTAGAACAAACAACATTGCAAACAGAACAAGAAATGAACACATACACACCAGATGATACAAAAATAGAAGATTTACAAGAAACTACCGTAACAATAATGCCTGGATCTGTATTTACGCCAAGTGAAATCAGCGAGATTAATTATAAATTAGAACCTGTATCTCGTGATACATTCAACGATCAAGACTTTACTCTTTCAGAACAATCATCAAACACAAAACCAAACATCGATGAATCAATTCTATATACAACTATTCCAGTAAAATTCATCACTGAAGAAAACCATCTTGTAAATACTACAACTGAAATAACAAACAGCACATCCACAACTTCTAAATTAGTCGAAGATGAACAAACTACCGAACCTTTCAGAAACGAAATCCTCAGAATTCAACCAAAGCCAGATGTTTTAAGTAATAATATACAATCAATAATTAAAAATAGGAAAAGTTTATTTTCAATTTCACGTAGATTACCTCCAACATCCGCTGTAATTAGACGTAGACTACGCCCAAGACTGCAGAAGAACTCTACAGACATCGAAACTAATGGTAAAATAATAAGTCCTACACATCTGAACACTGATAGAAAACTGTGTAAAAATGGAGACTGTGTTAAAGAATTACCTGTGATTAGAGACGATGCGCCTGTTATGCCTAACAATCTATTGCCGGCTGGTTTTATGACTTTGCCTGAGATTCTCTCTCCAAAACAACTGCTCAGTAAATTACAGTCTCAGATTAATTTGGAAAAGGAAAACCAAACTACAACAGTTAGACCTTCTTTTGAACCAAATACGTTAGTAAATACAAACACAGAATCAATCCAAACTACAGAATCAACGTCGACTTACTCAACATCAACATCATTTAGCTCAACTACTGCAGCATCAACAACAGAGAGTACAACATACAAAGAAACAAAATCAACCACTGAAAACATAAGTGAAGAAACAACAACAACAACAACAACATTAAAAGTAGATGATATAAATTTAGCAAATTTAAACGACGGTATATTAGACTTGCTGAAAACTGAGAACGGAAAATCTCAATTAAGCAGAATATTAGAGTTAAGGAATATGACTTTAAAAGAACTACTTGATCATCGCGAACGTGGATCCAGTCAACGACATTTGTCTGATATATTTGCGGATAAAAAAACAAATCAAAGTAAAACTGATACATATCCGAAGACTAACGAAACAGAATTTGAACTTTTAATGGACCAAAATTTAAATAATTCATATATTATAAATCTTATAAATGATTCTTTGGAAAGATCCGATAAAACGAACTTTAATACAGAATTCGATAATTTAGAAGAAGAAATAAAACTGAATAAATCAAACTATGACATCGACGACAAAATATATGAAAAATCAAAATCACTGAAAACCATATTTGAAGACGATTCAAAACCAATTAAAATTGAAGGAACTGTGATCCCAGTACCGATTTTAGAACCAACTCATATTTCCATGATTCAATTCCCTGATGATAGTATCCTCGGTGCATTTCCAAAATTTTTAACCGACACATTAAAAACTAATAGAGATTTACAACTTCCAAAAGAAATAAATGTACACCATGAAACAATCAATACACCTAAAATACATCTACCAGAAGAGGAAAAACGAGAACCTAGAATATTTGACAGCATGCCAAAGTTTCATACAGGCTTACAAACTCCTGAACAACGTAACTTAAGATTTAGTTCAGACTGGAGAATGTTGATTAATAAAGGACCAGAACCTAACTTTCCCAGGATCGGTGATGAGTTATTTTTCCACACATCGACTTCATCGAGTACATCTGGCGACATAGTTGACGATATTGTTCTACTTGACGAAAATGATGACGGTCATCAAAGAAATCATATTTTAGGTGGAAAAATAAGTGCAGAAAGCGGTGAAATCCTGGACGAAGACTATTCAGACTACAAGAAACTACCTACTGGTGTAAAGTCTGCTATTTTTGCAAGCATTGCCATTTTCGGGCTTGCTATACTCGGATTTTTGTCCGTACTAGTTTCATGTCGCATAAGACAAAGAAAATCAAGATTACGCAAAAGAAACGACATTTTATGCGA
Source organism: Callitettix versicolor (assembly GCA_022606455.1). NCBI lineage: Eukaryota > Metazoa > Arthropoda > Insecta > Hemiptera > Cercopidae > Callitettix > Callitettix versicolor. Next base: position 79,028,127 of record CM040185.1, on the reverse strand, counting down.
ACACTTACATGATGATTTAAGGAGCAGCCAAAACAGTTTGACGCCTGTTTTAAAGAAAGTTCAAAGCATCAACGCTGGACATCATTATGGGCAAGGTATACATTCGAATACTTCATCTAACAGGCATTATTACTTGTGGAGAACACTAAGAAAAACTTTCCAGTACGAGTGACATTTCGAGTAAATCAACTAACTTACACGGGTAAGAAATTTGAAGACTGGGTTTAGTTTAAACATTCGATGTAGATTCAACAAATAACAAATTTGGATTAAAATACAGAATTTTTTGATCACTTTTGTTGTATTTAAAGCGTAATAAGTTACTTACACTTATTTTAAGAAATGAAAATATGATTTTTTGTTGTTGTTTTAAAACTGAATTTGTTTATTTTAAAATTTTGGCTAGTACTAAACTAATTTTAATTTTCTTACAATGTAACTGTAGCATTAATAGAACTATTTTTCAAGCTTACTAAGACATACAGTAGTTTTATTACGAGGTGTGGCAATTAAATAACCGGACTGGTGCTACAAAAGCTTATTTTCATTATTGTAAATGTCTCTTTCAGAACAAGTAATAAGTTGTCAACATTATTAAAGAAGCCAGTTGCAAATAAAAGTGGAGATAACTTTGAAAAAACTGGCATATACAAAATGAAATGTAGTGATTGCCTAAGCTTCTATATCGGTCAGACATCTCGCTCTTTTAAGAAAAGATTTAAAGAGCACATACCCAGAAGTGCATTATCAACAAACTCGGCTTTCGCAGAACATCTTATGGACAAAAACCATAAATTTGAAGACATCCATACCAACATCGAAATATTACATTTATGTCATAAAAGTAGTTATATGGATGCGATTGAAGAGTTTGAGATTTACAAGAACAAAAAATCAGACCCCCAGAACATCCCCAATGAAAAACTTTCATTTAAATCAAATTTAATATAAGACATAGCTCTAAGGATAAGTGATTTGAGTAACAAAAACCAACAGATGCACCGTAACTGATAACAACGACGGGCACACTACTAATGATGGGGACTCTGCAGTCCGGAATGTAACGATGTACGAGTCGCGTATGTAGCTTGGCCAAGCCGAATTTCATGATGAATATTTTAAACGTGTAATTGTGTTCAGTGTTTGTGATGTATGTTTTAATGTTTTGTTTGACTTTGTGACGACCTTGACAGAGGGATTTAACATTTTGTATGGCCTGAAGATGAAACTATAAAGTTTCGAAACCACGGTAGACTTTATGAGGTGAGTTGATAGACCACTGACGGGAAGAATAGGTATATAATCCTAATCATTTAAAAGCTTATTGGTCACCAGTTACATTACAAAGTTTATTCCCTTCAATGTACTCTCCTTGCCGATCCCTACAACGCTCCTTATAAATTTGCCGATGTCCCAAACAGTGCTGTAAGTCTGCTTCTGTCAGCTTGTTGAAAACCTCCACTGTTTTAGCTTCCACTGCTTCCACACTGTGAAATTTTGTCTCCTTAAGCTCTGATTTGACCTAAGAAAAAAAAGTCACAGGATGCCAGGACGGGCGAGTACAGTGGGTGATTCAATATGGTGATGCTGTATTTCTCAAAGAATGCCTTCACACACAAACGGAATGGGAAGGCACATTATCTTTTATAAGTATCCAAGAATCCACAAATCGGGTCTTTGTCTTCTCAATCGTTCCAAAGGGCTGTAATAATGTTGATTGACCAACAGGACGTGAACAGTGAACAGGCGATTGCTACAGTGAGAGTGAGCAATGTACAACAGTGCCAATCAAGGTCAGAGTGGGGAAATCAACAACAGGCACACACATGTTCAAACGTAATGCGACATACTCACTGTTTTCCAATAGCAACACTAATCTGGTTATTTATTTGCCACACCCTGTATTTTAGTGTGTTTAGCGTAGTTACTACTTAAAATGTATGAATGACATACACTTCGAAATTTGTATTATTTTGAGAGAAAGAAAGTTGACTGACTTTTGTATTATGCTATTCATGTATATTGTATAAGTGAATTAATTTCTGAAATTAATCAGTTAGATCTTATTAATTTAGATCAGTATCTTAAAACCCACTACTTGCCATAACTTGTTTGTGCGGTTTGATGTTGGATTATAAATTCGTTCATGTCTACTTGAATTTTAACTTAACAATCTTTAACTCTCTTTCTAAACACCAAAACAATATCCAACATGGCTTAAAATACACATTTCGAAACCCAGTAAAGCAGTACAGAATTGTTACAGGCTTACACGATGTACCATCAATTCTATTATTTTGGTCAATTTAACGTTTAATCTGGACAGAGTAATTAAATACAAGAAGGCACAAATTTACGTCTCGATTATCTTTATATATTTTATCTAAGCTACTTACACATAATATTTACAAACAAAATTCAAATTACCTTTTATCAGAAATTAAAGAATAATAACTTAATTACTACTTAATAAATCAATAAGCTCCAATAACTCGTTCCCCAAATGTGTATTCATTTAAACTCTATGTTTTCATTTTACATAAAATTATTTACTATAAAAATTAGAAAGCGCAAAGGTCTGATAAAAGTGTTACATTTGTTAAATTCTCATGTATTGCAATAAGAACTATTTAACAGTGTTAGCTGATAGCATAGTTAATACAAATGTGCAATATTTAGTATTAAGAGAAATATTTAATTTTAAATGCGTTCATTGTACATGCCAATATTAATTTATTAAGAATAGCTAATAGAAGTGTGAACAAAATGTGTACTAATATTTTTGTTGTTCATTGTGTGTATATCTGAAATTTTATTTTGTACAATGTTATGTTAATAAAATCATGTTTTTTTAGTTAAAAATATATTGCGTGATAACTGATTAGGAGGGCGTTGGTTTGATATTACTCTAATATGTTATTTGCTAATGCCTCGTTTATACTGGAGTTTGAAAAATTTTTTTGTAACTTCTTGAATTTGAAACTTTTAAGTGATTGTTTCATAAATTTATTGCAAACAGATTTGGTGTGCTTCAAACTAAAATTTTTGTTTTTACAGGAAGTCGGTAAAAGAATGTAACTTTCTTTGGTCTTTATATGAGTTTCATAGTCAATTCAATGTTGCAAACATTTCTCCTCACCATTCCTGCTCCAGTTTCTCTGTCCCTGAAATGGCTGGTCTGTAATTAGTGTCCTGCTTCACAATTTTTGGTCCTAACTTAATTTTTAGATACTCAAAATCATAGCAGGCCATTCTGAGAAATGTCTTAAAGTTGTCCTGACAAAGGATCAATATTATCCCTATTTATCAGGAGTCTTCTAAAAGCTCACTCCCGCTATTACTTGCTCTTGTACTTACTCAAATCTACAAATAATTTATTTGTAGATGATTATTTTGTTGAACCTGATTATGCTAATTATATTGACTTCAAAAAATTAATTCCTTTTTTATTTTCATTATTAAGTTTATTGTTAGGTAGGCAGCCGCCTCGGTGGTCTAGTGGATAGCGAACTAGGCTTTCACCCCGAGGATACGGGTTCGATTCCCGGCGAGGGCTTGGCATTTTCATACGCTATAAATCATCCCACCGTCTGCATTAGCCCAAGTGTGCACAATAGTCGGACGTTAAACAACAACAACAACATATTGTTAGACAGCGTTACCTGTACTTCTCCCTCTTGTATCATGCCAAAATTCGTTGATGTAATGATTTTGCATTGTGCAAATGCTCGGCCTGTTTCTCCCGGGTTGCAATGTTGGATCCAAGATGTCATACTTAGTTTATTCATTTACGGCATATTCCTTTCCTAGTTTTGTATTTTGACGTTCGATATATGTGCGCCGCCTCGGTGGCCTAGTGGATAGCGTTCTAGGCTTTCACCCCGAGGACCTGGGTTCGATTCTCGGCGAGGGCTTGGCATTTTCATACGCTATAAATCATCCCATCGTCTGCATTAGCCCAAGTGTGCACAATAGTCAGACGTTAAAAAAAAAAAAAAAAAAAAATCGATATATGTGTGAATGTTGTTTTTGTTCCTAAAATATTTATTTAGTAAATTAATTTTGTTGTACCCACCGATTACATCATTATTTCAGAAAAGTAAATATGTTAACATTAGGCTAAGTGTCATGACGTCAACACCTAGGAATGTCATCAGTCATGGCCTTGTTTCATGCGTTGTTTATATTTCTGTTGTCTGTAACCTAGCCTACTGTCTGAATTATTAACTGTTACAATTTCTGAACAAAATTTCATTACATGTAATTGAAATATTTTTTTAATTTTTAAGTACTTTGGCTAAAAAGGGGCTTCAAAAAACATTTTTTTTTTACTGAAAAATCAATTAAAAACCTAAAGATTGATTTCTTTATCACCACTGATTTTTTTTTTATACAGTAAACCCTTTACTTACAAATAATCAACTTATGAATTTTTGAAGTAATAAATGTCCATGAACCAAATAAGAAAAATATGACCTTGAAAAATAATTAAAAGGAAGTATTTTCTTACGATTGACAATAATATTTTTTAACGTTTCAGAAAAAAAATACTTTTTGCTTCATTCTATGGCAATCATTTTCATCATTTTTCATATGACATTTTATATTTTTAGGATCTACTTTATCACAAATATTGAGTTGCAGATATTAATGTTGGTACACTTTATGGCTACCTCGTATATAAAACATTCGGAAATAATACGTAGTCACATTTTTGGAAAAAAACATAGCCTTCCTCTTAACAAATTGTATTTTACACATTAATTTCTTTCTTTCTGAATTTTATTTCAATACTTCGATTCAGTGTTATTCCTGAACTTGGTTACAAATAGTGTTGCATTTGAAGTTCGTGGGCCAAACATATTACTTTTCATTTACAAACTTTTCAACTTCTGAACAGCCATTGCGAACATACAAAGTTTGTAAGCAGACTTACTGTACTTTAAACAAAAAATTAAAAGTTGGGTGGATTCAAATTTGGAAAAGGAAGCAGTGTATAAGTTTTTTTCTTATAAATTACGATTTAAACAATATAAGGAAAATAAATATTTTAAGGAATTGTTGGGAAAGAAATCATATTGAAAATTAATAATTTTGGACCTTAGATACCGACTGGAAACTTGAAATGTTAAAGATTTTAACAGCGAGATCTTTTCGGGCAGTTCTCTTCTTCCTCATCGTGAAAAAGTGAACGCAGTACGAAAAAGTAATACGAAAAAAAATTGTTTTTCTTCACTGTCCCACCATCTGTTCACTTCATTTCTCCTACACAAATGTATAGCTAGCATCTAGTACCATTACTAAACATGGTAAACTTCTCTAATTTTTTCCCGTGCAAATTTTAAAAAAATATTCATTTTTGTTTCTGACCAGAGGATAACATAGTTTGCTTATTTTCCACTGGAGCTGATAAATGACTGCAACTACATGGAAAACACTTTTCTTATAGTCCTTGAAGCAACTACTGAGCTACAGCCCGATAGAATAATTTTTTTAGTTAGATAACATCGCACAGGAATCAATGGCACCTGAAAATATGTACACAATACAGTAACATATATCGTATTTTATTCTACAGTTGTACAAGCAGTATTATAGGCGTTTTTATAAACAATATATACTTTTTACTACTGTATCCAGGTATTTTCTATCTTTTGATTATCCAACCTTTTTGTCTCTACCATTGCCTGGCAGGTGACAAATATGAGACAAATGTCTACTGTGTCAGTGAATGTCAAATACTCACTCTTTCATTACATCTGTCAAAACTAGTATTTAATAACTAATGCAAATAAAGACTAAACAGAAATGCAAAGAAAATAGCAAATGTTAAAAAAACATGATAGCAAATTTTATGACTTACCGATACTGCTCATACGTGAAAACCTCTCTAAGGACCTGGCTGGCAGGATCGTTTTTATTCTGAAAAAAAGTGATAATTATTTTTAAAGATGTGACAATGCGATTCAAGATAAAATTGCTTTAATGAAATCCAATATTCACAAAATTGAATAAAATATTTAATTTATTTACGTGTAACTTTCAAAATACTGGTAATAATGGTTACAATTTTATTTTTTAAATGACTATCTTAATATACATAACGCAGAGTGTGTACAGGTTACTTATCAGCTCCAGCAGGGGAGTATATAACAGTGCTATGTTGACCCATGGTTAGATGGTAACAATTTATATTTTTTTAAGTGGACAATATTGAAATGATGTAAGAAAGCATGTCAACCATACTGTATGAGGGCAGGCATTGTCATGAAGAAGAATCACACCTTTTCTTTACCATTTTGGATTTTTTTTTAGTGCAGTCTTATGTACACATGTTAATTCTTTCTTTACCCTTTCTGTTAATCCCTATTCCTTGTTTTCATTAGTCTAATTGGCATAAAGTACAAGTTGCTACCTAAAAGTTCAGGAAATCTCCCTATAAAAATAAAATTGCTTACCTAGTTTCTACTACTTTCTTCAAAATCCTCTTGGACATGAATACAGTGACCCCTGAAATTCTGCAAGTGTAAGTGTTCGAAGCACATCCTGCGATTCTGCCTGGACTTCCTCAATTGTGTTAAAATGACGGCCTTTTAATTTCATCTTTATTTTGTAGAAAAGTCGCATAGGGTGAGGTCAGGCAAATATGGTGGGTAGGGAATCAGTATTGTGTTTTTAGAAGCCAAACAAATTCCGAATGACTATTGATGTATGCACAGGCTCTTGTTATCCCACTGTTCTAAATGTTTAAGCCTAATGCTCTTACTTAAGTCACTACAAAACTTCACAATAAAACTTTCCATTGACAAGTTAACCAGTGGGGACAAATTTCTCGTAAATAATGCCCTTCATGTCAAACTGCTGTGGACGTGACGGGCTTTTTTTGGTTGCAGTTAAGATGGCTTTCACTGTGACGACTGTTGCTTAGTTTCAGGGTCATAACTGTATTGTGATGTAAAAGTTTCAAGGATGGGCGAACATCTACCAATAACAATAAGCATTCAGGACGACGCACAACATCGGAAAACTGCGAAAGTACAAAATGCTATTGTTGTAGATTGTAGACGAACAATCCATGTTTGTACGATTTTTAGAATGTCACATGGGTCCATGCAATGCCATCTTATCAGACAATTTGGGTATGAGAAACATTGTTGCAAAATCTGTACCGAGAGTGCTGAGCAGCAACCAAAACGATCATCGTGTAGATGTCTGAAATGAACTGAAAACCACAGCAAGAGATGACCTCAACTTCATCTCCAATGACGTAAGGGGTGATAAAAAATGAATTAATAGTTATGACAACAGAGGAGTTTTGTTAGGCCTAGGCAGAATCAATAGACATGCTTCAAACACGTACACCTCCAGGAATAATGGAAAAATGCCGGGATCATTGTATATATGCCCAATGGACTATTTAGAAGGAAGTTACTGTAAGCAATTTTATTTTTATGTGAAAATTCCCCAAACTTTTGGGTAGCACCTGTTACTTCGAAAGTACTAAAACGTTACATTAATTATGCCTACCTGAAATAATTTATAGAAGTAAGAATACTGTCGAGCGATGTTCCTGCATTGTTTCAGTGCTCCTTCTGAAAACAACAACAAACTTAATTAGAGGAAAATAAATGCTGAAATAATTGTGACACACCTGTCTATCTGACATGATGGAAGCAACAATTTTAAGAAAAAGAACGTTTAGATATACGGAAATCAAATTTGGTGCGAGTCCGCTTGGCTTTGATAAGTTTCATAACCAGTAAAATTTGTTTATCAATTTTTAAAATGGTAGCCTATTCAAAATCTTTAAAAAATTACAATTTTAATCTTGCGCTTTTTCAAAATTTGATTTCACTGTCGTATTCAGGATTAAAGTTTGTTTGTATTAACAAATAAATTTTATTGGAAATGAACTCTGAGCAAGTTTTTAAAGATTTTTTTTAACAGTCAATATTTTAAAATTGACTGGTGAACAGCTTTTACTAAAAGTAAATTTTTACAAGCAATTAAGAAAACCATTTTTTTGACAAGCTGACATTACATCCATTTTTTACGATATATATATATATATATATATATATATATATATATAAAACAAATAAATCATTACTAATTATTAATTTTATATTTATATGCTTGAATACAAGCAATACAAACAACTAAAAGCGATTATCAGAATTATCTGTGTTTTTGGTAATTAACCAAAAAGACATTTAAAAAAATGAATAAGTGACAGAACTAGTACAACATGCAGTCTGCAATGTGAACATCTGCATTTTATACAAAGACGCGAAGCGACCTATAACACCAGAAGGGGTTAACCCCACAAAAATACTCCGGTTTCATTTACTAGAAAGAGGATCATTTTATATCAAGGAAGGTTTAAGCTCTTTGGGAAGGCAATCCTTGTTATGAACGAGAAGAAGTATCTAGGCCTGGTGCTGGAAACAAAATTAACCTGGAATGCTCATCTTAAGCGCATCATGATGGGCCAGTAAGTCATTTATGGAAAAAAATAGTTGTCAAGAAACATGAGGGCTGAGAGTAAGCATAATTAAGTACATCTTTACTTGGGTCATTACACACATGATGTGCTATGATGCTGTCGTGTGGTGAACTAAGGCAGAGCAGATGGAGGTCAGAAAATCACTGAGGCCATAAAATCTAGAGGTTGGTTTGCCTGCCTGTGCATGTGTCTATACACCAATGGCAGCCAGGGAGATTGTTCTTGGATTCCCCCCTGACTTTTTTACACTACTGTATTTACTTAATTTTTGTATACCATTGTAATTTTTAATTTTTTTAAACCATTGTAAGCTGTCATTTTAACACTGTGTGGACGGTGCGATGAGGAAGGTATTGTCTGGCATGTTGTGGTTAGTTTATTGTGTGGACGGTGCGATGAGGAAGGTATTGTCTGCATGTTGTGGTTAGTTTATTGTGTGGACGGTGCGATGAGGAAGGTATTGTCTGGCATGTTGTGGTTAGTTTATTGTGTGGACGGTGCAATGAGGAAGGTATTGTCTGGCATGTTGTGGTTAGTTTATTGTGTGGACGGTGCGATGAGGAAGGTATTGTCTGGCATGTTGTGGTTAGTTTATTGTGTGGACGGTGCAATGAGGAAGGTATTGTCTGGCATGTTGTGGTTAGTTTATTGTGTGGACGGTGCGATGAGGAAGGTATTGTCTGGCATGTTGTGGTTAGTTTATTGTGTGGACGGTGCGATGAGGAAGGTATTGTCTGGCATGTTGTGGTTAGTTTATTGTGTGGACGGTGCGATGAGGAAGGTATTGTCTGGCATGTTGTGGTTAGTTTATTGTGTGGACGGTCGCGATGAGGAAGGTATTGTCTGGCATGTTGTGGTTAGTTTATTGTGTGGACGGTGCAATGAGGAAGGTATTGTCTGGCATGTTGTGGTTAGTTTATTGTGTGGACGGTGCGATGAGGAAGGTATTGTCTGGCATGTTGTGGTTAGTTTATTGTGTGGACGGTGCGATGAGGAAGGTATTGTCTGGCATGTTGTGGTTAGTTTATTGTGTGGACGGTGCGATGAGGAAGGTATTGTCTGGCATGTTGTGGTTAGTTTATTGTGTGGACGGTGCGATGAGGAAGGTATTGTCTGGCATGTTGTGGTTAGTTTATTGTGTGGACGGTGCGATGAGGAAGGTATTGTCTGGCATGTTGTGGTTAGTTTATTGTGTGGACGGTGCGATGAGGAAGGTATTGTCTGGCATGTTGTGGTTAGTTTATTGTGTGGACGGTGCGATGAGGAAGGTATTGTCTGGCATGTTGTGGTTAGTTTATTGTGTGGACGGTGCAATGAGGAAGGTATTGTCTGGCATGTTGTGGTTAGTTCCTTATAAAAGCTAAACTTAAAACTACTGTTTACTTTTGAAATTGGCAGGTTTAGGAAATTTAAGGAGTTATCAATTTCTTCTTCCAGTGTGTAATGGAGGTTCGGATGTACTGTGTTAGTCCGATTTAAATTGTTAGTGTGATTGGAAATTTACATTTTTTTAGTTGTCTGTTATTGGTTTCGAAATTTACAATTATATCATCTAAATACCTATAGTAAAACTATTTATCCTTACTGTCGTTCTTATCAAACCGTAAATATTAATTTTCAATATGGTTCAGGAACAATTCTATCAAGAAGCCACAAATATTATAACATTTTAATATAATCGTATAACTGTGTATTGTTGTGATGTTTTTCAATTTTTTGTTAACTTTGTGATGACCTCATCAGAGGAATTTGACGAACTGTATAGCCTGAAGATAAAACAGTAATGTTTCGAAACTGCGGTAGCCTATATAAGGTAAGTTAATACCATTAGATGGTGCCTAATTATTTATTTTGTATAATGCTGTGAAAATTGGCATGATTAGCTTTTATCTGAAATTGCCATTATCCAAAACCACCTTTGACCCTTTTGGTTTCTGTTAACAGAAATTTTAGTAAAAATAATATTAGATAATTAAATTTAATAACAGGAAAATTATCAATGTTTCCGAATCATTTCTTAATTTACCGATTACACTATTTTCTACTCATTTTTATTCCTTACCCAAAGCAGGAGACCCTTTGAGCTCTTGCAGTTCCTGAGGAGTGAAGTAAAGCACAGTTGTGTAAGATGATGGCAGCATGTTAATATAAGGTGCCCAGAATGACTGTTTGTCTGTACGGAAACGTTCTACCAATAGTAAGAGAGCGATAGCTACGTTGGGCATGAGCCGCACCATTGAGTCCACTGCATTAAGACTCTCTGTCAACAAATAAGTGTGAAGGGTATTATGGTGAGAAATGTAATTAAATAAAATTATCAAAATAAATCTGTGAAGAATTTATTAAGACCTCATTATGTTTTTTCCTGTGTTCTTTATTATCATTAATTTCGTATGTAATATAGCATGTAGTGCATCATTTAATGAAAACAAAACTGTCACAATAATCAGCACTTATAGACAAGCTTTAGGTAAGTCTCAAAAAGTGAGAGTAAACTTAGCATTGCGTGCTATCAAGACAAGGCAAACTAGTGACTTTCATTTTCATGCCCATAAAAGCAAAAAACCAATAAAATATTGTAATAAACAGATAGATCATGCCCAAAAAATAAAGAATAAAGTTCATGAAATATTTTATATTCTGCAAACCGATTATATCAGCTGGTGGCGGTCAAAGAGTTAATTATTCATAATTTTGTTTTTATTTAACAGCTGTTATGAAAATTATATCAAAACACAGGGTGCATGTATTTACCTATATACCTATAATGTGTGTATTTACCTACTAATATAAAATTATATATATACATATAAGAGATGTATGTCAACACACACAAAAATCAGACACTACAACACAGTCATAAAACCGGAGGTATTATATGCAAGCGAGATGCTAGCACTCCACATAAAAGCTACCATGGAGGATATTTTGAAGGAAGAACGCAAAATCTTGAGGAAGATCCTTGGCCCAAGATTAACAGAAGATAGATACAGGTTGCACTCCCGGAAGACCACAGAGAAGATATCGAACCTGGCAGCAGATATCAGAAGAAGAAGGCTTCGGTTCTATGGACACATCAGAAGACTCCCAACAACGAGACTTGCTAACAGAATCCTTAAGTATATACAAGGAGTCAAATCAACAATGCCGTGGATTGCACAAGTCAGAATAGACCTACATGACGCAGAAACAAACTCAACAGACGTTGAAGACAGGAACGCATACAGGAGAAAGATGCTTGGTTGGAAGGTCCCAGAGAATGAAATCCCAAAGAGAGCAGGGGTAAAATGGACGGAGGAGCGGAAGAGGATCCATGGGGACTGGATGAGGGAGGTGTGGAGGATTAGAAGGAACAAGACATGAGTCGGAGTGCTTTGCGTGATCCAACAGGGTCTATACGCAAATAATAATATATATATATTAATATATAAAAGAAGAAGTCCTGACTGACTGATTCATAATCAACACAGAGCCAAAACTATTTTAGCTAGCAACTTGAAATTTTTAGGGTACATTTATGTTACCATATAGGCGTGCACTAAGAAAGGATTTTGCAAATATAGCTCCTTTGATTTTAACTACATTAAACTATATACCCAGTCCAAATTTAATAAACAACGTACAGCCAATACTATTATAGCTAGACACTAGAAATTTTCAGGGTTCCTTTTTACAATAATGTAGAGGTGCACTAAGATATGATTTTATAAAAAATTCATTTTAACTCCATTAAAATATTTATCCAGTCCAAATTTAATAATCAATGTACAGCCAATACTGTTATAACTAGAGACTTGAAATTTTCACCATCTTTCAACAATGTCAATGTGCATTAAGAAAGGATTTTGCGAAAATTTGATTTCAACGCCATTAAACTACTTACACAGTTCAACTTTAATAATCAACGTAGAGCCGAGACTATCATGACTTGAAATTTTCAGGGTACCTCCTTACAACAATGTCGAGGTGCACTTAAGAGAGGATTTTGCAAAAAATTTATTTTAACATCATTAAACTATTTACCCAGTCTAACTTTAATAATCACCGTATAGCCAAAACTATAATAGCTAAAGATTTGAAATTTTCAGATTTACCACCACATGTAGGGGTGCACTGAAAAATGACTTTCCAGTATTCAACTCCTAAAGAGGTAAAAATGAGGTACTTCAATTTTTACTGGAAAAATATGTTTTTCGTCTGACCTCCTTAAAACGTAACATAGTCACTCTTAAAATATAAGTAATGAAATATATTTTTCACTATTTCCCAAAACTCATTCCCCTAAAGAGATTGAAAAGGGGTAGAAAATGTAAAAAACGGGTATACAATTTTGCATTGAAAAAATATTTGTTTTGGATCGTATATTCTAGAAATATGCTATGAAACACAAATAATGAAACACATATTTCAACATTTTTCCGAATTCATTCCTAAAAAAAAAAAAAAAATGTAAAATAGGTATAATTAGAGAAAAAAGTGTTTTTTCATTGGAGAAGAAAAATATTTTTTATTGGATTTTCTTTCAAGTAAACAAAATATTCTAAAACACAAAATATGATACACATAATTAAGCATTTTCCCCCTGAATGCATCCCCTAAAAGGACAAAATATATAAAAGATATATAAATGTTTGTATTGGAGAAAAATATTTTTTATCAATTTTCTTAACTTTAAATGGAACACGTTTGAAGACATTAAAACAACATATTCAGGTTCTAATATTTTTTCATATTTACTGTAAAATAATCATAAATTTAGATGATCATGCTTTTATTAATATATATTTTTTGGTTTCTAAATTATTACATTACTGAAACAGTTTAAGTTTCGTAGGCGAAGCCGCGACAGGTAATGCTAGTATATATATTGCCTTTGATTGATTTGAGGCAGGACACACCAAAACAGTTTACTGGTACCTCTCTTTTAGGAATAAAAAAAATGATTGAAAGTTAAAAACATTTAATTAATGATGTATTACTTGTTGTTAGTGAGTTGGCCTGACTTACTACTGTTACACTTAATGTAAAACGTAAGGTTACAACACTTCATTCAAAGGTTGTAACAATCATTTATATTGTAACAATGACTGGAAGCTAAAGTAATTTGTTGTGCATTACTATTGAGTACACTGTGAACTGTAACTACTTCACTGTAGCGTAGTTACATTGGTAGTGTAACTTGACCTTGGCGGGCTAATGTGGCGGTTTTGACTCATCCTTAATTCTTCTACTACCAGTACCTACCCTTCTACTGACTTGCTATTTCCTTCTACTATGCTTTTGTTGAGGTTAATTGTGTTTGAGCAGTATCAAGCCGCTGAGAGTGTGATCAATTATAAAATGATATAAGATTTTTTCTCACTTTCGGGTAGCAGTAAAAGAATCAAGCATAACATTAGTTGTGACAATACCAGTGATGATATAGTGGTTAATGACAATGACGACCAAATGAAAAGCCTAATTTCACAACTGTTCTTTAGACCTGCAAATGAAAATTCAATGGCTTCTGAAAACGTAAAGACTCTTGCCTGAAATGTAAAATATACAAACTATTAGAAAAAGATACACTGTTGTGTGCGACAATGTCTTGCCAGATTAACTCAAAAGAAAATGTTTTCCAAAAATACGATTGGTTGTTTGTTAAAAATAGAACGTTAGGACACAGTGTTTGTAAAAGGGCTGGGGTTTTATCTGTCTACAAAAAAAAAAAAAAAAAAAAAAAAAAGAGTAGGTAAGAGAGCTATGTAAACAATGGTGAGGTAAGTAGCTAGGGTAACACTAAAGAAAAAAGAAACTTCTTTAAGGAAAATGTAAGAACACAAAGAAAATGTACTAGTTATAGAGCAGCTGTCAAAATGTTGTGTGAAGGTAAAAATGAAGTATTGAAGGAAGTTGTTTTGAAGCAGCATGCTGATGCAAAACAAGCTACTTTCGTACTGCATATATATACATACATATACATATATATATATATATATATATATATATATATAAAAGGTTGTTACAAAAAAAATCAGTCCTTTAACAATTTTGAAACAAAAGTTGATTTGTAAGAATTCCATAGTCACATTTTACATTCAGCAAAGCACGTGCTAACACTGCTTTGCAAAAAAGTAAAAAAATGAAGAAAACATTTGTTAATGAAATAATCAAGAACAACAACAAAATTGGCCTGATAATTGATAAGTCAACTTCTCTTAGTAATAAGTCAAGTTTGATTGTATACGTTCATTGTTCATTGCCTGTAACTGGTACATCATTTGTTTCACTTATACCTTTTTAGATTTAATATAACTTGATGGTGTTACTACCAAGGCGGAATTTGATTCTTTGATTTACTGGCTTTACTCTAATAGAATAACTGGCAAGGTTTTTACTTAATATGTGATAGCACTGCTACTGCGATTGGTAAAAACAAAGGTGTTGGAGAATTATTTGTGTAAAATTCTCTTCTGTTATTGTTTGGCACTGTGCTTTCAGTGTCTGACATAGTTAAGGCAGTTTCAGGAGTTGATAGACCTAAATCCTTTATCGACAAACTACGTTGTGTATCATGTTTCACCAAAGAACGCGGGGAACTGTGAACCTGTGCAAGTTCACTAGACACACAACTTTTAAAATCGAAAGAGTTTTCCGCACACATTGTATTGCATCTAGTTTCTGATCTGTGTCAGTCATTTGGCGTTCTTAAGAATCACTAGTCCATAGCTTTAAAAAAGCTTCAAATGACCCAACCAGAGACAGCAAAGATAAAAGTACATTTGAAAGCCTCCTCAGATTACTGAAATAATTTCATTCGAGACTTGAGTCTGATGGCCGACGCACTGCAAGAGTAGCCAGAGTTAAGTGAAGCTTTGCAACATTGCAACGTTGATCAAAGCTATGCTAATAAGAATTTAAAAACTACAGCATCTTTGTTTGAGGAAAGAAAATCAGTTCAATGACTTTAATGCATCGATGGCTCAAGAAGCATTAAACAACTTTTTTTTTCAGTGTTTCTCTCCACGAAAAAGAAGGTTTGAATGACAACTAGCCTTTGAAATCTGAAAAGTTTTACAAGGCACTTAAAAAGGCTATTGAAACAAGACTGCTCAGTGAAAAAGACTTTGAGCTTCCAGACACCATCACAATAATGGATGAAAACAATTGGCCACAAAATGTCCCAATAACGTTTGGGGAAAATGAAATGAGAAATTTGCCTCCATAATGAAAGGCAACTAATTACAGATTTTGAGAGTATTTCCACTTTCACTCTAGAGTGTTCCCAGAAAGTCTCACCCCATTGAAACAGTCAATCAATTTGAGAACTATATCGACGAGGGAATATGAAAGAGGTTTGTTATAGACAAACCTCATTATTACACCACTGAATACAGCAACAATTTCTGGCCTGTTGTTTGTAAAGACCAATGGACCTCCTCTTCAGTTCTTTAACTCAGCTAAGTATGTTGGTTGACTCTTGGCTTGTGTCTGGACACCATTCAGCATTAGCCATCAAGAGTCAAGAAGTGTGATGAAAACATGTTGCAATTTTGACAATATTTTAGGATGGGCAGACAACTTAAACAATCATTAAACTGTACTTTTTTGCTGTTTCTATTACTTTACTACAATACAATTTCGTACTTGTTTTGCAGAATAAAATTTGCAATTAAAAAACGTTCAAGTTTTTGTGTAACTAAAGATTTCTTTTTTCAGATAAAAATTTGCAATACAAAAACCCCTGGGAAGTTACAGTTCCAGCACTAGAATTTGAGCACTATATATACAATTTATACAAAAATTGTCAACTGTTTATTAAGCATTTTTGCAAGTTTTAAAAATATTGCCTTCACTAGACTATGTGGGTCTAAATACATATATTAGCTATTTATCTCATTTTTGCATGGGAATAAAATTTTGAATGAATTGTTGAAAATTAATAAGAGATTTTTCTAAACCCATTTGGCAATTTTAATTCACCCATTAAAAAAAATTATTCCTGAAAATCAGTATTATGGCTCAAAACAAATGTAGACTACATTAACTTTAAATTATTTTACTTAACAACTCACCTAACAACGAGGACTGAATAGATTCGTGGCTGATCATCACTTTCCTTGGTACTGCTACTATGATTTCTCCTTCTGCCAAATCTCGCTTTGCTTGAAGGCCATAACCATAGCCCGGAAACTGAGCGATACCCACACCGTTTATTTCTGCACCATTGTTTTCAAGCCAAGAAAAGAACTCTCTTTCTGTAGTTTCATCTCTCTGACGTAATGGTACGTTTATTTCTGAAACAAAACCATTTACAACATTAGTGATTTTATTGTGAACTCAACCTTCTTCATAATTTAATTTTCATTAGTTTGCATTGTTATGATTACCGTTTATATATTTATTCCAACAAAATTCATGCATATATTTCGATAAAAAAAAAAAAAAAAAAATTGGTCGACTTGACCAGTCAATGACAATAACACACTTGTACATACAATAGAAAGGAGGCTTAAATCTGCACCACACGACAAATATTAGTTGTGATGAATGTTCATGTAAACAAAGTACCTTTTTTGGCTGAGAAACAGTTACAAAACATTCACCTTTTAAAAGGTTAGAAAGGTCACATTTAAAATTATTTCATTTTGACACTACTAACCTGATTCTACTTGCTTGATTTTATTTAAAAGTTTGTCAATTTCCATGTGAATTTCCCAGTCCTTGTTTGCATTTGGAGTTGTAGAAGTCTGAACGGCACTGCTAACTGTAAAATGATAACTAGTTAGTAAAATTATTTTTATGCTCACCAAATATATTTTTTACAGCGGGAAGTATTTTCAGCAGCAATCGGCCAGTCAATTCTTACATAACGTAAAATTGTTGATACGTTTCACTAAAAATATATATTAACAGTAGGGGAAATAAAGTACCTAGGCTAGACTTTCTGATTATAGCAGTGGTTATGTCTAGTGTCTAAAAAAAAAAATGTTCTAAGAACTTACAGTTGAATATTTAAGTAGTAACAACTTCTAGAGAATATGCTATGATTATGGACATATAAAATAGAGCAAATGGCAATTATAGAACCCTATCAATAATGGCCTATTAAAAAATGTTTTATAAATGGTGATTTCTTTTCACTGAAGAGACAAGTCTACATTCCATACAGCTCTTGCACAACACTAGTGCACAACTACGACAAATACCCCTCTCTCTCTCTGTGTGTATGTGTTCCCCACATACACACGTGTATATATATATATATATATATATATATATATATATATATATGCTTATTAACAACAGATTAACATGTATAAACAGTGGAAACATAAGTTTTCCAACTTTTCTTATTTTTTCGATGTTTTAATATGTTAATACGTTGTTAGCACAGAAAAACATGTCTCAATACGGAAAAAGTTGCTTGTGATTGTTCAATAGCAAAAAACGTAGCATACGAAATAGTTCTTTGAAACAGAATGTCATGCAAGGCATTAAATGCAGTATATCTCCTATGGAAATGAAATGAGAAATGGAAAAGAAATGTATATTTCCTTGAAGTAATGAGCAATAGACAATTGGTGAGGGAAATGTTAAAGCCACATAAAGACTTCTTAACCTTTCACAGCTCAGTCATCAGTTCGGGGCCAATCTTACCCAGCCTCCAAGATCCATTCTACAACTGACAACTTTAAGTCAATCGAGTCATCCCATCATGTCAGAGAAGTTGTTTTCTAACATGCTTTTTCCATCATCGTATGTAGGTCTACCTGATCCACACTTCAAAGTGTGGAAGTAATATATCAATATATATAAAGTAAATACATCAAGTAAATAAAATCACCTTCTTAAGTGATATTTATAAGAAAAATTAAATATTGTCAAACTTCTAAAAATGTTAGCAAATTTTTTACATACACTACCACATAAAAGTAACTTTAGCCTAAATAAATTACTCATAGACCCCCCCACATAATCATTATGTTAATATTTCAGGTAAATACCCTAAGAGAGCATGATCAATTAAGATTTGAAATTTAGTCTTTTCTAAACAAACAAATCTTTAAAACTTAAAAAAACTGCTTATTGCTGCTGAATTTGGTAGTTCCACAAATTAGGCCTAGGCTATATAATATTAAATGTATCTGGCCTACAGAAGTAAGTTAAGATTCTACATCATAATGAAACCAAACATCATATCTTGACATTAAGAAAGGTGTTATTCTAAAACATTATTACCACCAGCTTTCAAGTAGGGCCTACCATATGCAAATATATATATATATATATATATATATATATATATATATATATATATATATATATATATATATATATATATATATATATATTCAGGAAAACATTATTTTTAAGACAGGAAAAAGTAATGTCTGTTACAATCATAACTGTATAATTATTACAATATATAAATCTAACTGTGAGCGTAGTCTAAGCCATACAATTTTTGTGTACCTTCAACTAAATTTTGAACACAGTTAGGCATAATTTACTTTCATTTCATTTGATACCTACAACTATTTCCATAGTGAAACATCCTATCCAAATTATGTGTTGTGTTAACATGTTTTAACATGATTGGACCAAGTTAACTTTAGTGTCATACCAGCATAATCAGAACCTAACCTCTTCAAAAAATGTTGGACCTACCTAGCCTATTAACACAAGTTACTATTTATGTAACACTGGTTGCAATTAATATATATAAAAAATAAAGACAAAAAAGACACCCTGAAATAAGTTACCTTTTAACAATTTATCGACTAGTTGATTAACTTCATTCCTTTTTTGAGGGGAAAGTTTGTATTTTACCGCCGTTTGAAGTAAATTCGATCCTTCTTTGGCTTGTTTTCCAGTCATTTTACTGTGTGATTTAGCTTGATTTTTCCTACCCATGATTACAAAAGATATTTAATTATTATTTCTTCTTATTTCTTAATTGTGCATTCATTAAACAACTAACAAAATATATACAACTAAAACTAATTCAAACGTGCAAAAAACATCAGCAAGAAACAAACTGCGGTTTGTATTGTAGATTGTAGACAGTACACAAATTACAGTACTTGCATGATCACAAATTAAGGATTTGTTTCTATTGGGTTGTGGTTTATTTGCCGATTGGCAAAAATGCCGAAAAAAAATGGCTGCATTTCGGTTAGGAAACTTGTCAACCTGAATCATTAGCAGACGACACTCAATCTCGAGGCGATAAAGTTAGTATGTGTAAACCAACATTTCACATCTATGTGTGTGTGGGTGTATGTGCAACCACACTGATTTGGTTGGAGGGAAATATTGTATTTCTCACCGCACTTGAGTTTTATATACCTTCTCTATGAGAAATGTTTGCCAAAATATTGTTACTGAGCTGTTGCTCATTAATACTTTAATGTTAATTCTGCCTATTCCTTTTTTTAATGCATTTATAAGTTTTTTTTTATTAGAAAACTATTTTTACGCTAATAAAATAAACTTAATTTAGTTATTTCAACAATAACATTGCTCACTTAATTATTTTAAAATAATTATTATTTTAAAATAATTATTATTTTATTTAATAATTATTTTTCAATTTCTACTATTATTTGTGTGTGTGTGTGTGTGTGTGTGTGTGTGTGTGTGTGTGTGTGTGTGTGTGTATTGTTCAAATTTTCAATCGTTAATAAAATACTTTCTACTCATCCACTTAAATTCAAATAATTTTTTTTAAACTTGTAGTGGATGACACTTAATGTTAATACAGTTTTTTAAATATTAATTCATTATAGTACTTGCCCAGGCCCAAAATTGATATAAAGTATTTACTTTATGCATTACCCATTCATCAGATCACAATGAAACTTTGGGATATTGTTGATTACAATCATGCAAATATCATGACTCTGCAGAGTAGTTTCAACGACATGCCATTACAATAACTGCCCTGGCCCAAAATTATTATATATAGTATTTACTTTCTGCATTATCATACCATTCATCTGATTGCCATACAAGAAACTTTTGACCGGCGCAAGTAATTAAAACCACTAAATAAATATTTAGTAGTTTATATGTGGAACTGATTAAAAACTTTTTTTTACTGTTTTGTGATCAAGGTTAATTTGCTAGAAAACAGAAAAAATAACCCAGTTTTTTTTTAATTAAAAATAATCCCTAAGTTTAATTAGGGCATTGGAAAAACACAACTAGACAGAGGTCAAGGTTTATTCATTTATTCAATTCATACTTTTGGTTCACACTCTCCCTATATATATATTTCAAATTTGCAATCATTAATAAAATACTTTCTATTCATCCCCTTAAGTTCAAATAAATTTCCTTAAACTTTGTAGTGGATGACACTTGATGTTAATACAGTTTTATTACAAATACAGTTTATTTATTTACAGTTTTATTTGTATTACAGTTAATACAAATAATCATATTCACTGTATTATAATTAAAAACGAATACTAACATAAAATATTTATTAATAAAATTAAAAAATAGACAATTTTTTACATCAGTGTCCATAACAACGTTAATCAACTTTCTTAATGTTGCGAATACTAGTATAAAGTTTTATATTTTTTACGAGATGCACGATTTAAAAGGTTAGAGTTATTTTAGTTCAAACTCAAATTAATTGGAGGGATTTTTCCAAAATTTCGTGGGATTTTCTATATTTACCCTGAGAGTTGCCAGCAGTTAAACATTTCCAGGTTGACAAACTGAATTTTGTACAAAAATCAAACATGGCGGAAATCCGTCATTTTCGTGCAGTCAGCCTTTTCGTACAACGAAGTTTTTCGGTAATTTGATGCACTCCCATTTCTATTAGCTCAAACAAAGATTAAGTACTCGCCGATAATAAAAGAAGGATTGAACAAAGATGTTTCTATGTTTTAAAATTACTATTATTTTGTTTAGATTTTTTAAAAATTATTATCAATAACTACCTATGATTATCAATTTATAACGCCATAGAATATTTTTATTTATTCGCGTTACAAGAAATAGGAATTAAATTACAGTAAATATTCGAATGTTACATCAACAATAACAAATATTTATTGAAATTATATACTTTCTAAATATACAGAATAGTAATTTGACATGAAAAAAGTAACTATCGGCTCGAACAAACAGAACGCAGCCTAATGCTGCGGCCTACTAGCGGAGACAGCTTACTAGCTTAATATTTCATTAGTAGTACCTCTAGGTTATACTATTCTCACTCATTCCCTCAAGACACATAAGACACACGCATGCATGCGTACACTGGGTGGTTGCCAGGTATCCGAGTGTTTTGTTTAGTACACCATTAGGTCGGTTTTATATGCTCCATCAGTACATATTACGTTGCCCTTTTGATATTGTTATCAAGAGTAAGCCGAGGTATACAGAGTAGTGTGTGTGTGTGTGTGAGAGAGAGAGAGAGAGAGAGATCGCAGTTTGGGTCTACTGCAAATTCGAAAGTATTCTCCAAAATATTCATTCTTTTTCTCGTTTTTTTCGCTAACCAATACCATCAATAAGATAGAATATGACTTGAAGCACAGGCAGAAACGCCAACTTTGTACACAAATTGAAAACAGAACTGTATCTGATGTCTACGATCAACATTAAGGATCGCGATATGATTGTTCATTTAATAATATTACGGTTATTCAACATAACATGACGATGTTATGCTTCTATGTTGACTATGCTTTTTGCAGAGACTATAATACAACTAGATCTCTTAGATATTTTTCAATTGGCGCTAAATATGAAATACTGTTCAGATTGTTAACGCTATTGCAACTCTATCTTCAAATTTTAATTAATTTCGAGAACTACAATTATTAATTTGAATCCATTTACAATATATTTCTGTATTTCTTTAATACGATATTTTTATTCACCTCCATTAGCATTTTGGCTTTCTTGGAGCTATCTGGAAGCTTTACACAGCTTTCTTATCTGTGTACTGCTTTGATACAGAATAAAAATTGATTTGACTTAAAGTAAATTACAGTAAGTTTGGGAGAAAAGCTTTTTGTTATTAAAAGCAAGTTATTGTTATTGGTAGCATATTGTAATGTTTTCGGCAAAATAAATCAGATTATTTTTAGGCAAACCCATAAATACCCACCAAGAACCTTGTCATTAAGATCATATAATCATACACTTTACATGAAAAATAAAGGATTTCTTTGATTTTGTCAAGCCCTGTGCCAGTAAAAAAGAGACAATAGGCCTTTAACATACTATACAAAAATCAAACTTTGAGTGCCCACAATTTTCTTTCAAATAGGCGTATGACAGTTTGACATTGCTTAAAACCTACTCACAACTCAACAATGAAAAGTTTCATTGAAATGCTGTAAGCTGTACTCCAGTAAAATTCAAACAGTACAAGAGATTATCTTCTAGAATGAGCCATGTTTAATTATTATACTTAAAACATAATTTTAAAACCCAAGCAACTCTGAATATATTATTATTTATTTATTGCCTCAGCTTTCACTAACCTGTCTACTTTCGATAAGATACTGAAATATACCTGAAATTCAGTGCTGATTATTTATCGTGAACAGCAAACTTAATCCTATACAATATAACATTACATAATTACTGTAAAACAGTACATGTAAGTATTGATTAACAAAAGTTTATTTAAAATTACCAAAGAAACCTACATTTTTTTCATAGGTTTTGTTTGTTGATGCCAACTTTTTCTTGTTTTTAAAGGCAAAGAGCATCATGTTTTGTTTCAATGTACAAAACAAAAAAATTTTTTATTACTGCTGCTAAGCAGGTGTTGGCTGTATATAGAAAATATTAAAAACAGAAGAAATAAATTGTCATTGTCAAAGATAAGCTTTTCATATAAAAAGTTTAAAATCATGAATACACAAGCTAAAACAAACTGATTCTGTCATTCTTAAAGCTAATTCATTAAAATACTTAGTATTCACTGACAAACATTTTCCTCTATACCCCCTAATTGTTTCCCTCAATAACCTCTCATAATGAAAGGTTAATCAGTAGTCTTGCATTTTCCCATACTGTATAAAAAGCATGATTTTTTTAAAATGTCCATCATATTAACTATGAAAAGAGGAAAATCCAGATAATCTTCTTCATAGTTAAACAAATACTGACAGTAACATCTATATCCAGGAGGAGAATATCCAATGAAAGTTTAGCTCTAGTGTGTACTCAACTAGATTAGAATAGTTAAGTTGAATAAAGATAGACATCCATGTAAAAATTGATATAAGAAATTTTTTCTACTACACTTATATCAAGAAAGTAAATACTTCAGGAACAACACATTTTAAAACAAAAATAACTTGGGGATCATTTATATAAAAAAAACATTCATTTTAATAAATTGTCACATGTTTCTACTAAAGATTTATTTACAGGTACATTTTTACATTAATTTCAATTCACATTGTGTAAATACATATGTTAAATTATAAAACTTTTTTTACGAGCTTGCACGTGTCTCTATTTTTACAAAAAATAATATCTTTAAATAAGAAAAACATGACAATAAAGTTACAAAAAAATTTTAACGATACGAGCTTAGAAAACAATTTAAATATTTTCATAATTTAGGTTACAAGGTAAAGTCAAACTACAAATTAGTGCAAGAACTTGTAAACCTTTTCGAACACCAGTCATTGCGAAACACAGTTCTTTCAAATAAGAAATGTTTTGTTGCGCGCACTTATAGTTTAGTTGTAGTTGAATATAAACAATACACTTCTTAAAAACTTATATTTACAATTTTTTTTTATGTAATTGTAGATAAACTGATCTATGTATACTTAGTTAAAAGTAATACAATTTGTCAAATAAATACACTTTCAAATTGATATCATATATTTAAATATAAAAAATAAGTAGTTTCTTACGTCTTGTTGGAACAAGTTTATTTTGTTTAGATGTTTATATCAGTATAGGCCTAAGTATATGACATAGAATATAAACTCTATCTTTAGTCAGATCTCATGAATCTATCTTTAGATCTCATGAATTACCACAATATATCTACAGAAATATTTTTTTTTTACATAAATAGTTAGCCAAACACTATCTTTTCAAGTCACTAAAACCTTTATTACACTTAACCAAATGAATGTACAAAACCTAGCAACAAATGAATGAATAAATACACCTAGCTTATGTCCATTTTAGAAATCAGTCTGTTGATGGATGACTGGTTTTTTGTAGCTGTCTTCTCTTTATAATATTTTGGAATATATGAAAACAATACAATCATACTGAGTTATATCGTATAAAATCAATTAATACATGGATAAGTAACAAAAACAAACCCAGATTAAAAACTGCACAAGATGTGATGTATTAAAATTTCTAGTAATACGTCAAGATTTTATACAGTAATTATAAACTTGTTTTAGTGGCCTAACTGTGCCTTCAAAACGATTAGTAGCCTTTCTCCGTCCGCTAAAAATGATACAAAAAAACTGTTAAGTGCAGTTATAGCTTAGTCACAAATTTATTTAATTGTTATTGGATACTGTACTGTATAAGTCTTGGTACAGATAGGAAACACAAGGCTTGCCTTAGAATGTAATCATGCATACTTATTACTTATAATAGAAACATTAATACTCATTTTGCATCCAATTAACATGGTGCGTGTACTATATATCTTTCTACTTCTATTGCGAATCATCACTAAGGGTGGACAAAAAAGCATTTCAACACCCATTACATTTAAGTTTGCTGTAGTGAGTACTAAATAACCGTTATCACTATCAAGATAACTAATTTCACTACCACTTAGCAGCAGTTCTTATCTAGATTACAAAACCGCCAATAATAAAACCTTTGTGAAATTTGTTTTATTATGAAATTAGTTATATTTTTTGGTTATATTAACAAAGTTATCAACAAACATGTTCACTTTAAATTACTACGACAACAGTAAAATTACAGACCACCATAACATATTGAGCTTTAGTCTACTCGAAGTCCAGCATAGTAACAATCCGCAATATTTTGTAAAGAAAACCTTAAGTCCAGGCTGAAACCTAAGACTATTAGATGCACAAGTTCGGAGATGCAGGAGATATGCATAATGGACCTTTATTATTTCAGAACTCTAGCCCTCCTCAGCTACAATTAAACCACTCTCTTAATTGAATAAGGACGTACACAGGGATAATGTAATAAATCTTTAAAATAAGAACTGTTTTGTTGCATACACTTTTAATTTAGTTGTAGTTGAATATAAACAATATACTTCTTAAAAACTTTCAATATTTACACTTTCCTTTATAATTGCATATATACTGTTCTACAACAGATAAGTTCTATTAACATACCGTTTTTATTACTTATTCAACAAAAAAAATACAAAGGAAAGCCAGTGAGTTTCCTAACACATACCAAATCAAAATACTTGACAGGCTTAGTAAACTCTAGCCTATAATTATATATCTTTACTTTCATACATCAGATAACCACTAGAAAAAACCAACAAAAGTTTTTCAAATTCAACTATTGATTATTGCAGTTTTATACTGCTTATTAAACCAATCTTAATTTAGGATGAAAGGCCAGAAGGCATATAAATTTTCAACTTTTTCACATACAGTTATCATTTTACTGATATTGATTTTAAGTTTTCAAAATCAATGCCAGCTGTAGGTAGAAAATCTCGTCCAGTAAGACGACAGTTCTGCTTCAGTAATTTTAACTGCTAAAAACACACACTTCGCCACCATCTAAGTCTTTTAAGAAGGAAGGATGGAACTTGTGGCAGTACTGTTCCGAAATTCATGGTGGTTGGACATTACAAACTAGACACAGGCAATGTTAATCCACAATTTTGCAGTTTTTGAATTTCAAACATATACTAAACGTTATCTCAAAAATAACTGCAGTAGTGTTCAAACTTAAATTTATTAAATTATTAACTTACTAACCTATTTTGAACATTCTAAAGATTAGTATTAATTTATTTTTTCGACTAGCTATTTGTTTATTATGAACCATGAAAATATTTGGACATTATAAATGTTTAAATTATACAAGGTGTATATTCGAAAAATAGTTACAATGTGCCTGTAACTCCAAAGAAACTTTTCTTCTTCAAGGAAAGTTGAAACCCATGGAAAGAACAAGTTGTTGGATAAGTCCAATATCTTGTCTTAATATGAAATCGAGTAATTCCCGATTTTGTCTAATGTGAAGTTCAAAGCTTCACCTATTACTAAAAATTGCCAGCCACAAAATTGTTTTTGTTTACGACAATGCACAAAAATAGTACAAAGTTAAAAATAATCAATCATTTAAAATTAACAACGAAGCAAGAGACTGTCAACTGTGACAGAAGCTTCTTGACAAACTCGAACAACTGATTTGCGAGTACTTTTTTTATTAAAACATCAGTTTCCATCATATAATTGTAGTTTTTACAGTGCTGTACAGTATATACAATAAATTTTAAAAGTGTAATTTTTCAAATGCATTCGACAGATCTTGATGTTAGACATGATCACTGTAATGTGACAAACAGCACAAAAATGGTGATTGTGTGTTATAGCTACAAACTAATTTTCACTGTTTAAATTTCACTGGACTTCATTTTGGGAAAAAATTAACACACAATTTCCTTACAGTATGTACAAAAAAATTAAAAAATTGAAATTATGTATTTGTTTAAAAAAAAGAAAATCAGCTGTATTAATTATTTTCAAAATCATTAAGAATACAGTTTAAAGTAATATAAAAATGACTGTAATGCCAATTTTTAATGATTTAGAATATAATGTAAAATTAATAAATGACAGTTCACTACAAAACAAGACTAAATGTTTTTTTTTTTTTGTAAATAATGCTTACATTTTATACTTCTTATACGAAAAAATATTGTAAAGTTAAAAATAAACAAATAAATATTAATCAACTTAACGAGTAAACTTAACTATAAGTACAAAATATATGTTTAACAGTAAATAATGAGCTATTTGATGGGAATGTTATCACCTCAAAAAACCATGAAACTCATTATTTTTCGACAGTAATAAAATATATAAAAAGAAATTATTTACAATATTATGTTCTTAAGTGAAATACAAAAGCTTATTCAAATTAATTAGGGTGCTTAAATAATTTAATGTATTACGTTCAAAAAGTTGAGTCAAACGATTTTTAATTTAATTTTAAAAAATAATAAACTGAACCGTTTGAAAAAAAACCTTTAAATCTCAACAGTTTGAAAGCTACCCAATTTGAATAAAACTTTATTTATTGTACATGCTCTTATAAAAAAACAAAAAAACAGATCGATTGTTCATTAACATCACTGACTGGAACCAGGAATCGTTTGCCTCCAAGTCGCACTGAACGGAACTTTCAATATTTTAATCTGCGTTGTTGGCAGCAATGTCATCAACACCTTGTGCAACTTGGCTAACTGTAAAACGTCCACTTGCAGTGGAGCGCTACCACTTTTGTTTTTCGAAGAAGAGTCTTTTTCAGGTTTTAGAATAGGGATGCAATCGTTTGTACTTTTTTTGTGAGGTGTGGTACCCTGTTTGTTAGCATTCTTCTGGCCTTCCCACTGGTCGATAAAGAGATCCGTCACCCGTAGCAACTCCAATGTAAGCCCCCAAACAAAGTACGTCAACGTTTTCGAAAGCTTGCTTACGCCTTCCATAACAACATGATTTGTAGTGGCAGACTGTAACAGAAATTACAGTTAAATGTAACAATATTAGAAACAGTTACAACCTCAATAACTAGACAATAAGTCTATTCATTGTATTTAGCATTTTCTGTAGTCATATTTTTTAAATTTAATTTGTCCTAGATTTCGGCAATAAAAAGCCCTACAATCACATGTATTTTAAAAAATAGTTAATGCTCATCTATGTGAACGTTTTCATTGTCTCATGAAACAACAAAGTGATATCTGCAGCAGAACACAAATGTCAGCGCACTATTCACTAAGTAACCTAAAAACAAGACATATAGAATAAAACCGTATTACAGATAACTGCTGCAACGACAGTCAATAACTAAACTTTTCTCCCACTACTGCAGACCAAAGCAGAAGTATTAACCAGACAAAAATTCATCAACTCCTGAATAATTCTCTGTTTTTATTTAAGCCCATTCTTCCTTCACAATAGGTGAACCATTCGTCTATGTACATCAATCATATGGACACATTGTGCTCTCGATGATGACATTTTGACTTTATAGACATCGCTCTCAAGATCCAATAAATTTATAGGCATTACAATCTTAAAGATTAGGTTGTTTTAAGACATTGCCGAACTCTTGGGTCATTTTTCCAAGAAAAAGAACCTATTGGTTTCTTTCTTCTTCTTTATACAAGAATATATAATATATGAATTCCAGGTTTTCCCTCGGTATTATTCATATTTCACGGTTGAGAGTTCAATGGTCACCATATTAACATTGACTCCCTGTCTCAGGGAGTTAATGAATTAGAATCACATTCTTGATTTTAACATTACATTAATAATAGACATAAGACATTATGATACAGTAGAAACTCTATTAACCGTCACCGCCGGGACCGGGACTGTGACGGTTAAGAGAATAGACGGATAACAGAAATCCCCACTGGTTTTGGATAAAACAATAATGAAAACATGTTACTATGTACTGTAAATAATGCATTGATTATATATTTTAAATAGGCTACATTAAACCGTACTGTACATTAACCTCATTATGCTTACGTTATAAAATATTTATGCATTGAAATAATCGGTCATCTTCTTCTGCTTCTTCGAGGCTCGGGCTTTTTGCGCAGCAATGTTCCGTATTTTGCGGAGAAGTAAAATCTGTGTTGCACTTGCTTCCTCTTGTCTTTCAAACCAGTCTATGCACTTTGATAGCATTGTCTCTGCTTCGGAGTGGCTTGTAGTCGGCTTTTCATCAATCGTAGGATCTTCGACTTCGTCTGCATCAACCTCTTCTTCAATGGCAAGGACATTTGAAATAATCTCATCGTCACTCAAAATTTCAAAGCCTTCATCCTGCTTGTCACATTCCAGCCAATCCGTTACTTCTTCTGTTGTCAGTGATTCACTGGTAGGTCCACTGGTACAAATGTTTACTATTTCGTCAACAGTAACACTGTCAGTTTCTTCGGGATCATCAGTCGATGTAGATTCAGGCCATAATTTATTCCAACCGTTCTTCAAGTTCGCCACAGTCAGTTCAGCCCATGAACTAGCAATGTTGAAGATTGCATCCTTTATATTGTAGCATTTCCAAAATTCTTTAACAGATGTTGCATTATCAGATGACAGCAAGCTTTCGATAAACTCTTTTCTGTAACGACGCTTCATGTTCTCGATAATTCCCTGGTCCATTGGCTGGATAAGTGGCGTTGTATTCGCAGGGAGAAAGAAGCATGTTATTTTGCCATCATCACTTTTGAGTTCGTTACAGGGATGTGAAGGCGCATTGTCCATGAGCAGCAGTGCTTCCTGGGGCAGTTTATTTTGTGCAAGATGTGCTCTGACTTGAGGTACAAATTCATTTTGGAACCATTCTGAAAAAATTGTTTGTTCCATCCAAGCGTTTTTTGAGCGTAATACTTCACAGGCAGTGCGTTTAAATTTTTGAATGCACGAGGCTTTTTGGCTTTTCCAATAACCACCAACGGCAATCTATGATTCCCGGTTGCATTTGCACAGACCATTGCAGTGATTCGATCTTTTTGAATCTTAAAACCTGGGGCTGTTTTTTCTGAAAGCGATCGCGAGAGTCTTTTGTGGTAAGGCTTTCCAATTGAGTCCAGTTTCGTCACAGTTGTAAACTTGTTCCCTCTTTAGTTTAAGCTCAGATATTTTTAACTTAAATTCTTCCTGGAAGTCAACTACAACTGCACTATTTGAACTAAGCTTTTCTCCACTAATATCAAGTTGTCGGATGCCGTGGACGGAATTTAAACTTATCAAGCCATCCCATGCTAGCTTTGAAGTTTGGGTCACCATCTAGTTTTTATGCATTTCAGCTGCCTTGGTCATTATAATGGGGCCTGAAAGTGGAATTCCTTGACTTCGGGCTTGAATAAACCACTGATACATAGCGTTATCAAGTTCATCATATTTTGCAGGCTTCATGGTTTCTGACGTTTAACAGCTCCATCAGTGCTTTGCAGTTTTGACACATGCTGCTCTATCTTTTCAGCGTCACGTTTAATGTCATTCACTGTTGTTCTTCCAACACCGTAAATCTGAGCAATACTGGTCGCCGTTTCACCTTCCTCAAGCGTTTAATGATTTCAAGCTTTTGATCTAAGCCTAGCACAAGACGTTTTAAGCTTTTCAGCCATCTTTGTAATAAAACACAGAAACAACGGTACAATACAGTACAGTAACACCACAGTTCAGTAACAACGTCACGGTAATACAGTAAACACCGATATACAAGCAGCGGTTACTCGACACAACAAACACTACTGAGATACACAACGTACTTATCAATACTAATCAGTAACCTGGCGAGTACACTCGCTTCCTATTACGGCGCTCCGACAGTCGCTTCGAACAATAATCGCGCTTCGCAAAATTACTTATTGACTATGTTGGATGATGACGGATAACAGAGAGTGACGGTTAAAAGAGTGACGGTTAACCGAGTTTCTACTGTATATAGAAATACGCATTCCCGACTTATATTACTTGCTGCGGAGCCAATTATGATGCAATTTTAAGGTACTACTGTAATTCAGAAGTAGATGTTATACAATCTCTCCTTGCAGTCTACGTTTCCTATATTGAGGTTATGTTTCCTTCATATTTTTTAATATTTTAACAAACGTCTAGTGTCAAGGCTTACGTTTTAGTTATTATTATTATGTTTTAAGTGCTTCTGAACAAAAATACTCCTTCCATGATCCACACTCTCACATACACAAGTAATTGCAAATATCTTTAAAATAACATCAGTTAATAAACTACAAAAAAATAAATTACTGTATACACACAACGTATTACATTTTTAATGTGTTGTAGATATTGTAATAGTTATGTTCCATATTTTATTTTTTGTTTTAAATAAAGGCAGCCTTCTGTATTCATGTATAATAGAATAATGTTTAAATATAACTCAATGTTTTCTTTATGAAAATCAGTTTTTCATTATCCAAACTACCTTGTGCTAAAATTACTTTGGAAAATCAACACTATACTGTATATATATATATATATACATATATATATAAAATTCAACATACCTGTGTCACGTAGGTAGGGATTATAAGTAAGGTTTTAATATTGGCACACAGAGCAAGTGCGTTATCAAATCCAGGTTTGACATCAAAATTAATAAGCTCCAACTGCGTAAGACTAGGACAACGGCTGATAGTTTCCAACAGAAGAGTTGTCTGACACTCTGCACCTTGACCTTTCTCCAACCTTAATCGCCTTAGTCTTGTCATCCCAGGAAGACTTTCTGTTATGAACTTCTCTGGAAGCTTTGTACACTCGCCCAGTTCCAATGTTTCTAACATTGTTGTTTTGTTTAATACTTCTACTAAATCTGCTGTTAAGTTTTTGATGGACGTAAGTGACTGAAACAATAACACATTTATTTACAAACAGGTTTAACAACCATAAAAAACAAATTTACTTTCTCCTATGTGAAAGATTTGTTCATTTTTCAAAAATTTTTACAATCTTATTTCTGTCTGTGTAGTAGCTTCAATTATCTGACCAAAAACAGGCCATAGCTAGATCGGATTGGCAGAAAGTTAAATTACATGGGAAGTAAAAAAACGGCCTAAAGCTGTATGATTATATTATTTTTAAAGACAGTATACCAATACATATTAATTAACAAAAATTAGATATGATTAACATCAAACTTGAGGAAAAAAATTCTCAATGAACTGTTGTCTACCAGCACTTTACATATCTTCTTGTTCCATGCTTTTCAACGCTATCACACTAAGGCTTTTTGCCCTTCAGTATGAGAAATTTTATTTACACCATATTAATTTCGTCGTCTCATGACACTAAGCAAACAGGCAGTTAGACAAACCTAAATCTTGGAAACAAGGGTTAAACACATCATACAAGACACTGCTTTTTTCCTCCTTGGCTAATTCCAAAAGGTTGGTCTTGCTACAGCATTAATCATATGGGCACAAGATACTAACTTAGTCTTTAAAACTGTACAATTTCCTTTACAATCCGATACAGATAAAACAAAGGGTTGGATTAGCGAGACTCTGCTGCGGAAAGTTTGTACAGTTTCCAAACCACTTAAAACATTTTCTTTTGATACATATGATAATAAACATATACGAGGTGTGTTCAGAAAGTAACAAGAATTTTAATTTTTTGAACAAAATATTTATTCTTCTACATTGATGTTGCCTTAAAAATAGTCCCCATTGGAGATTAATGCGCTTGTGCCAGCGCTTCTTCCAATCCTCGAAACACTTCTCAAACTCGATCTTTCAGATAGCCTTTAGATCTTTCAGCGATGCGCTTTTAATGTCATCTACGGCCGTAAAACGATGGCCCTTTTAAGGTTCTCTTTATTTTTGGAAATAGGAAAAAGTTACACGGAGCCATGTCTGGCAAATATGAAGGCTGGGGCATTGTTACAGTACTGTTTTTGGCCAAAAATTCACGAACAAGCAATGAAGTGTGAGCTGGTGCATTATTGTGGTGCAAAAGCCATGAATTGTTTTCCCACAGATCAGAGCGTTTTTTTTTCATGCAAACGGCATTGAACTTGTAGGTAGTACTCCTTATTGACCGTTTCACCTGGTGGCAGGAATTCATGATGCACTATGCCATTTATATCGAAGAACACAGTGAGCATAACCTTCACGTTTGAGCACTTGTCGAGCCAGAATGCCTCCACTGGAATGATTGAGCCTTAGTTTCGTCATATCCGTAAACCCATGTTTCGTCACCTGTTATAATACATTTCAGTAATTCTGCATCGTCGTTGACTTCATTTAGTGACTCTTGAGCAACTTCCATTCTCTGCTGTTTTTGTTCAAAATTCAACAATTTTGGGACAAATATTGCTGCCACACGTTTCATACACAAAACATTGGAAACAATGTCATGACATGATCCAATCGATATGCCAACATCATCAGCGACCTCTCTAAATGTGATTCGGCGATTGTTCATAACCATTTCTTTCACTTTTCAACAGTTGTTAATGTGCTGGTGCGTCCAGGGGGTCGTAATCTTCAACGTCTTCACGGCCTTCTTGGAAATGCTTATACCACTCGTAAACTCTTGCTTTACTCATAGCAGACTCACCATAAGCCTTTGTTAACATTTCACACACTTTGTTACACTTTATTCCATTTTTTACGCAAAATTTGATACAAATTCTTTGATCAATTTCTTTTAACAAATGAAAATTTCCGAGCTCATAAAAACACGTCTAACCTTAGTGGCTGTCAGACAAAGTTAACAATGAAAACAGGTGAAAGTTTTATTATACTTCAAGGGCATGTATACCAACATAATAAAAAAAAATTTTTGACAATCGGACTCTCCAAGCCCGCGAAATTTAAAAATTCTCGTTACTTTCTGAACACACCTCGAATAAGATTAGCAATATTTTTTTCTTAATATTTACCAAATGCTTTAACTTGGTAAGAGTTTTAAGAGCGGCCATATTTGTAACATCAAACCCGGCAACGCTCTTTAGCCTAAGTTCAGTCATGTTTTTACATCCTCCAATAGCAGCAAGGTTTAGTTCGTTACTCCTGTAACATAAACATCACTGTAGTAACACAACAAACAATATTTATACTCAAAATGTATATTTCTTTCAAACAATATTTTAATACAACGGGTAGAGTTACAAATCTTCATAAACGATCAAAATTTGAGCAAAATGTGACGAATTGATTTTAAGAAATTAGACTGATTTTTTTTCTTTTTTGTATACAGATTCTGGGGAAAATTTTTAATATGAGATATTTTGTGTAATATTTATGTACTATTTATTTGATATTGTAGACAAATGCTGATAAAGAAATTAACTTTTGGTAAAAAAAACAAAAAATCCTACTATTCCCATTCTACACTACAAGTAGATTCAAGTTAGGAAAACACAGAAATGGCAAATTCTTGAACAAAATGACCTTTCAACAAAACTTTTACAATACCTTTTTCTAAAAATTGCTTTTCAAATTATGCGAAAATATTAAGATTTATTGTGAAAAAACATCTAATCTCCCTAACAACTAGACACTCCATTAATTCAAAATTTTGTATTATTCTACTAACCACTTCGAAAATATATTTCTTTATTTTGTAATCTTAAATTATTTATTGAAATAATTTCAGTTTCGGTTAACTGTAGAATACATACCTAATTGAAAGTGCATTCAGACATTCCAACTGAGGACACGCAGTGGCCACTTGTTCTATAAGTTGCGACGAACATCGACACAAATCGAGCTTCACCAAAGTGTTTACTTTAGCAATGCACTTGATGAACTCCGACCACATGCTCCGTAACGAATCAGATTTATCGGGTATTATAATTTTCCTGAGATCTAAATGCCGTGTGCCAACTCTACGCAATGTCTGCGACACACCATCCCAATCTCGTACTCTTGAATTCTTCATCCGCACTGTTTCCCACTAAACAGAAAAAACTTTTGTTCAGCAAGCATAACAATAATGACTGTGCATTAAAAAAAATAAAGTTAAAACCAAAATTTTTGTCTTCACCTTGTTAGAAGGCAAAACACACAATTAATTATATAAAATAGGGATAAAATTACTCTAAGTCTGAGGTGAAACTACAAGAAGATACCTTAAGAGTCTATGGACCCTGTTGGCCATATTGAACCTATTCCCTATAAGACTAACAATACAGATTGATAGTTAATCTTTAATTAATAATAAGATCATATTTGATATCTCATTTTAAATGCTTTGTATGTGACACTGACTTCAGCTTTTTACATTTTGTGTACATTTTTTTGCTTTTAATATTGCTGTATATTTAACAATACACAATTAAGGTCATCACAAACAAGAATGCATTTACAAAACGTGTGTGTGTGTGTGTGTGAGAGAGAGAGAGAGAGAGAGAGAGAGATTAGTCTATCTTTCCTTATATAAATATTTACTCTGTCACTCTAATCTGTATGCATGGTGAAGTACAAAGTCATTTGTGTTGGCCTGTACAATATTTCTAGCTTTATCAATTAACTGGTTTATCATTAGTAACTACCATTAGTATCAGGTCTCTCATTCGACTTGACTGTTCAGCATTTTTTTTGTATGTGTTGTGTTTGTTAAGCAATCCTGGCCAAACTGACAGCCTGATTGTTCTGAAATTCTATGAGGATATTTATATATATATATATATATATATATATATATATATATATATATATATACATTTTTTTTTTTTTTTTTTTTTTTTTTTTTTTTTTTGTTAACATCCGACTGTTGTGCACACTTGGGCTAATGCAGATGGTGGGATGATTTATAGCGTATGAAAATGCCAAGCCCTCGCCGGGAATCGAACCCGGATCCTCAGTGTGAAAGTCTAGTACGCTATCCACTAGACCACAGAGGTGGCTGATATTTTTATAAAGGCTCGAGCATAGTATGTGTTCAATTTTTTTTTTATTCACTTCAAGATAGCAGCTTTTGATTTAACAATGCTGAGTCTAGTTGCTAGGAATTTTCTGTAATACTGGCTGACTGGCTCATCCTATAACAATTTTGATCGCTTATAGAGAAACAGCATTACACTTCCAGTGAAGTTGGTTCAGTTAAATTTTTTTTGCAGATGTAAATGTTACGGTTACAGGTTAAATAGGCGGAAGAAGCTAAGAGCGCGTCAGAGTGGTGGTCCACTACAAGTAACCCCTTCTCCCTTTCTCTCTCTCTCCCTCACCTGATCTCTGCTTGCCACAGTGGATATTCTATAGCAGAATTTAAATGTTACCGGATACTCAGAATATACTGCTGTTCTTTGGTCTACTGTTCTTTGAACTCACAATACTGATTCAACATATAACTTTTCACATTAAACTAAACAAAGCTAAGTACACTCACCAGACTCTTGTGCATTGCGATGTCCCTCCACATATGGCATACCCTGCCAGCTCGCAACAACTCTTGCACCTTAAGATACTGGAACGCTTGCAGTAACGCTTTGTATCCGATGCCCATGTTCTGTACAAAGTTTTGCATGCAATGGGATCTACAATCATCAGCAAACTTGAACTTCTTTGCAGGAGACGGTGAGTCTAGGTTCTCTGCTACCCTTTTTGTTCCAGCACTTCTAAAAACAGAAAAACATATAATTAGATATGTAATATAATTCTTCTGGAAAACATTTTTTTTACTGAACTGATACATGTAACAATAACTAATAACTTACCTTCTTACAATTTTTACTTCTACGAAATAAGTTCAGGATTTACTCATATCTTCGATATAAAAGTCTTTTTATTCTTCCTACAGGCTTAACTATAATTGTGGATGTTAAAATTTAACATTTATACTTCTACGATCAAAAACTTTAAAAATCAACCGTAATAATTTTACTTAAATTTGGTTCTGGGTACAATTACAGACCATAAAAACCCAAACAACACGAGTTACTTGTATACCCAAAAATTTATGTTTGGACCCTATCGAAGAAAACTATCCTAATTTATCAAAATAGGTTGATTCGATATTTCTAAAATGTCTGTCATATACTAAGATATACAAATTCATATCAATGTAGAACATTTGATGGTTATACCATAACATATATGGTATAAATAACTGGTAACATTAATTTATAGTTGGAATGAATAGTTAGGTTAGATGTTCATAAACCTTTCATTAATAAGTACAGTAATCCCTCTAGTTAACAGAGTATATGGGGCATGGGTAATCTGTTAAATGATAATATAATTTGTAAGTGCCATGATTATTATGAATAGTGTTTTTATCTGCTTTCATTATTTCTGTCTTTGTTCATTTGTATCCAAATTATTATATTCAAAGAATTAAAATGTTTTAACGGTTTATTTTCTTAGATTTTTTTTTGGTGTTTAACGTCCGACTATTGCGCACACTTGGGCTAATGCAGACGATGGGATGTTTTATAGCGTATGAAAACGCCAAGCCCTGGCTGGAAATCGAACCCGGGTCCTCGGGGTGAAAGCCCAGTACGCTATCGACTAGGCCATCGAAATTGTCAATTCATAATATGTATAGCTTACTGTACATTAACCTAATTTTAAAAAAATTTACAAAATATTGTCACAATTTCAAATGAAATCCCGGTTAAACTGTTGCAGTAGTTCAGTTTTTAAATTTAAAAAAGGTTAAGGCAATTTGTTGTGAAATTTATCAGGTAAAAGTTGTAGACATTAAACAAACAGAAGGATTAAGAACTATTTAAACTTCCCGAATTTAAAAATTTGCATCCATCCCTTATTTTACAATTTCATCCTAAGAAGTGTTTATTACAAATAAATAATGAATTATTATTAATTAGGTTGATAATTTTACTGCCTCATTATATGAAATATTATTTTAAAAAATTTATATTTTTTTATTGGCCTGAAAAATTGGCCTAATTTCTCAAAATAATGACCAAATAAATTGTATACTATCAAGAGCTTTAATTAAAATTATACATACATTAGCCTGCAAGACTTATGGTCTTATCAATTTTTACTCTGAACAGAAAATCTGTTTTGTCTGTAGGTACCATCTCAAAATTAAAAAAAAAAAAATTTAGTGGTACTAAAACACTGCACTACTTGGTTATAGTGTCAACAATTTCTTATGTTCGTTTTACTTTAAATTTTACAATACTACATGATATCTAAGTAAGTGGACTATGGCCTTTAATTCTTCTGCTTGTGGTATTTTTGTGGAACATAATTTTCTTTATAGTTGACACAATTTCCATCTTGAATTACAGCATTGCCTTATCAATGCTAACTTATGCTGCCATCTGAGTGTAGATATGTAAGATTATGTAAACAGACAGCAGATACTTATTACTATGTATCTACTTAAGCAGCCTTCAGAATTACTAATGCTGATAAAGGCACAAGACTCAGATGTTAATATTCCGTTAAAAACACATAGTTGTTCTTTAGACCGAACTGTATGTTTATTCTAACAACACAGTTACGTCCAGAGATGACTGCACATCTTGGGATAACCCTACTTCAATTTGATTCTGCATTACAAAATGCATACCATATTAATAATTTTTCTTATACACAAATACTGTATCTATAAATATTTAGACATGTATATATAGCAAAAATAATAATGTACCAATGCAATGTAACAATAACGAACAATGCAACTATCTTATTTATTTTTTTTTTCTTACTAATCTTTACAGCTGATCTTTTTAAAACTTCTCAGTAACGTTCTTACTAAGATCCTAAATTCCACTGTATTATTTGTGGGCAAAATAAAAAAAGTGATGAAGCCAATTTTAAATCGGTTCAATTTTCCTAGTATCACAATATTATCAGCTTACATTCTCTGATCTTATGTATCAGGATTTTCACTAATTTTATATTGGAAATACTCTAGTCACACTTTCTTAATGTCGAGATCTGCTTCAGATCTGTCAGTCATTTGAACAATACAGGTTCAAAGGTTAAGTTTAAACTTTTGATAGGAATTCAAAGCAAACACTTCACTTACAGTTAAAAGAACATTCAACCCATTTTTGTTAAGTATCCTAGCCTAAATTTACCTTGCGTATATAGTGCATTGTTTACAAATCCCACAATTGGGATTTTCATTCGTTATAATTTACAGTTATAAAATATTTTTTAGTCCATCAGACCGTTCAGACACGCTCTTTGGTGACCGAATTAAAGGACACCCAATGTAAGCGTACGTCACAAAGGTGACATTGTAAAATTTTATTCAAACACATTTTTCTATTTGTTTAATTAAAAAATAATAAATCACACAAAAGTTAAAATATACAAATCAAAATTATACAAGTGACAGATTAATATTGTAAACTATTATTTGACTGAAAACGTCGATACATTGACACATTATGCAAAGGTGAAATGAGAGTTGTGTTCTGAAGACCTGTAAATAGGACAACATTGGATAGGACAGGGTATTTGTACAAACCGGCTTTGTTTTATCTGGAAAATAAAAACAAATTAATTAATGCACCTAATCAAGAGCAAGAGAGAAGAAAAATGGTTGTCAGAACAATTAGAACAAGTCTTGACAAACTCCGTAACAATATAAAATGGCAAAATAATTTTTTTGTTTTTCTTCTTTCTTTTCTTTTTTAAAAGCGGAAACCAAAGCTAAAGCAGTGCGAGTGCATGTGCTTACTGCACACATCAGATTAACATTTTACGCTTTTTGCATTTAAATGGTGCAAAAACAATGCATGTTTTTTTTTTTTAAATTTAGCGTTATTTAAAAGACACTGCACTTCAAAGTTTAGAATTAAAACTGTAAGAAAACCAATCACTGGGCCACTTGTAAGTACTCATGCTCAAAAAAACGTAACAAATTTTCTAGATATAGTTAAGTAGCTTGAATTTAACTGAAAAGTAGTAGTGTCCTTCAGCAACTACGTTGTGTCGTTGGTAAAAATTCTGACCAGATGTTAAGAAAAATTAATAATGAACAAAGATGCTAATTTCTCAAAATCCTTGAATTTTGCTAAATTTTCGACACATGAAGAATCACAATGCAATTTTGGAAGTTACTTCATAAATATTAACTGCATACCAAAATTTTAGAAAAATTTATAAAATTTGTAAAAATAAGCTTCTTACGTTTTTTATTCCCTATGTTTTTTTCCTTTTTCATTGGTAGGTATGTGTAGTAAAAATAGTAATTCCTTAATTATGTTACTTAAATAAAACTATATGAAATGAAATGGAAAATTTAAAGGATTTTTTTTCAATTTTTGAACTTAAAATTGTCTAAATTTCTTGAATTGAAAACCATAATTAAGAAATACGATAAACTGATTATTACGCAAATAAAACAAACTAAAAAAAATTACTTACTCTGCTGGGGGTTCAGCAGCTTGTGACGTCGGTATCGCCGGTAGTTTAAGTTGCTGCTGCGGCAAGTTACCAAATATGAAGTTACCCGCTTGTAATCCAGATGGTCCATTAACAATAACGTACTGAGGCTGAGGAGCCTGCTGGCCATCTTTAGACTGCTGTGAACTCTGCGGAGCTAGGTACGGAACCAACAATACACCAGGAGGATTCTGAAATGTGGTAGTAGGAGTAGCTGGGGAACTGACTAGGAAGGTTGCTCCAGACGTAGGAGTGGGTTTAGGAAGTATTGGTCCACCAGGACCGTACGCTTGTGAAGCTAATGTTGTTAAAGACGGTGAAATTTCAGATGGAGTTGTTATCTGCGGGCAGCTAGGATCTGCGACGGATATCGACGGTGCTGTAACTGCCGGAGATACGGATAATACATTATGTTTTGGTACAACAACAAACCTTTTACCATTCATTGTAATCAACGTTTGTGCTGGAAGAGTGTTTGACGAATCTACAGTAGATGTAGTAGTCGGAGAAGTATTTTTAAACGATGGAGATAATTTTGGTGCAGTAGGAGATAGCTGAATAGAAGACGAAGGTGGTAACCAAGTCGTCACACCACCAACTATAGACTGAGCTTTAGTTACCGGAGGTTTACTGACTGTTCTCGGCACGGTGACTATTTTCCCATCTGTTAAACGAGTAAGTTTCGGTGGTGGATTGTTTACAGAAATATGACTGTACTGAGAATGAGTTGAACTGACTGAGTTAAGTGAACTTATAGGTGTTAAAGGTGGTGGAACTAACATCGATCCAGCAGAGTTCACAGAAACAGGCGTCTTGGGAGAAGACGTAGGCTTGGGAGGTGCCAATTGGCAGTTCTGAAAACAAAGATAATAACAACCCTATTAGGCGGGACACTAATATTTTAATCTTTTCCCTTGTGCAAAATTTTAATTGTCCTTAAACGTAACCAAATTAATTTGTTTTCTTCTACAAAGTTTGTTTTGTAAGATTTAAAATATATTTTAACACACAGTAGACTCGATTAACCGCCAGTTTCTATGAACCATTAGATTAATCCTGTTATCTGACATTTGTAGGAATAAATAAATAATAAAAGTAACCTTCTAGACAAAACAAAACACTGTAACTGGACATGACTTATTTACAGTATTGTTGGGCATGTAACATTAATTGCTACCGTAAGCAAATATTGATAATAGAAAAGGAAACGATCCTATCATCTAGTAGAATAAGACAGAAACACTTCAAATAGTGTCAACAAATTAGGAAATGCATGAATGTTTCTACTGGAAGATAAAAACTATCACTTATTTACAATTAGGCGCATAAGTCGATCACGTAAAGTCACTTTGAGTACTGTGTTACGTGACTACTTGTCAAAAAAGTAAGCTTGGAACAATTTGCTGTATTGAAGACATATATTTGTAAAATTTGTATAATACATAATTAGAGTCAAATAGAAAATTTTAAGAGTTTTACTACATTTTCCAAAATAATAATAAAACATTCTGTGCTATAAACAGTTATTTTTATCAATTGCCGAAAGTATAGGTGGTCAATTTCTGTCATCCGTCATCCCAATGGTCCCAAGAATGGCGGTTAATGACTCTACTGTACCTTTATAATTTTACACATAAAATGCACGAGATACAACTATAAAAAAAAATTATTAATGTTTTCATTCAGTAGTAGTTCCTCAGAAAGTAATACTTGGAGGTTGTGAAAGTTTTGTAACACAAAAAGAAAACAATCAGTGCTCATATATCGTAAAACCAAGTGTTTTTTGTTTCCGTATTAAAGCTAATAACAAAGGACTACTTACAACGTTATCCAATACTAACTCTAAACAACACATTACTAATATTCATTAATGATCATTTCAGTTACATAGTTGCAATCTCAGGGTAACAACATTACAGTTAAATGAACATTAGGAAAAAGCAATCTTTTTCGGAGAGCAAGTTGGTCCTTCCATCCTATTGTGATAAGGTTGTAATATCAGCAAACATCAAATCAAAGCCAAAGGACCATTTGCAATCTTGATAACTGTAACGAAAGTCAGACAAGTTAAGTGTTACCTTTTTAGTGCAAATGTTTGTTTTTATAGACGTATGGTTTAATTCATATTTATGTCACATTCTTTAGCTCACATTTTTTTACAAAACTATATTTTTTTCTTAATTAAACATTATTACAAGTCGTGTAACACCCAATTCATTGATAATATAATACGCAAAGGTTTATACGGAAATTGTGTCAATCAAAAAGTTTTACAAATATCCAAACGATCAAAGGATGCTATTACCTAGTCAGTGTCAGTATAACATGTTAAATTTTAGTGGGTTTGAATTCCACATCAGATGATAATTTTTCGGTGCAATCTGCAAAAATCCAACCATAAATAAACAGCAAGGGGCACTGTTTTTACGCTATCATAGAAATGTCAAATTTGTTCGATAAAAGAAATTTTATATTCTTTGATAAACTAGCCCTCTTATCAAACTTTGATCAATATCAATTGGACGATCAATTGGACATGCTGTAATTTTTGACAACAATTTTCAAAATATGCAGGTAATAAACCTCAAAAAATTGTTTTTCCTTACGACCTTATTTTCATTATAGCCTATACTTTAAAACGATGACAAAATTAACACTGACCATCGAAGCTGTAAAGATACATTTACACAGTTTATTAATAATATTAACAAGTTTTATAATTAAAAAAGTGAATTAATTAAAACTAGTTTCAAAATTTTT
This sequence comes from Callitettix versicolor, assembly GCA_022606455.1. NCBI lineage: Eukaryota > Metazoa > Arthropoda > Insecta > Hemiptera > Cercopidae > Callitettix > Callitettix versicolor. Next base: position 78,984,811 of record CM040185.1, on the reverse strand, counting down.
GTTGTTAGCAGAAAAGTATAGGCCTGAATAATAAGTATGTCCAGCGTAAAGTTATCTAATATTTTAACCATTTGCTCTTACCAAGTCATTGTTCCTTCAATATTGAAATATTATAAACGTCTCTTGTTACACACTTTGATACAAGAGTCAGGTAGTACGAGGGTTGATCAAATATAAACGAGACTGACTTTCTAAAAACTTTTCCGTTGGACATTGAACTCTAAAGGGTGGGGTTCCAGGTAGCCTGGGAGGTTTGGGACGGGCAACATTTCCGTTCGGACCCTTCAGTATAAAACTATGCAATGAGTGAGAGTGAAGTGCACGTTTCCGTGGAGCAGAGAATTATTATTAAGTTTTTGGCCAAGGAGGGGGTCAATCCGACTGAAATCTTTCGTAGATTGACGGCTCAATACGGGGACAGGACCCTGTCAAGAGCTCGCGTTTTTGCTTGGCACAAGGAATTCGCCGAAGGACGGGAAGCAGTAGAAAACCTCAGCCATGATCGTCGCCCGACCACTTCCGTCACGAACGAAAACATTGATGCTGTTCGGAAGCTCTTGGACGAAGACAGACGTATATCGCTGCGATTTATTGCAGATGAACTCCAGTTGAGCTATGGTAGCGTTCAAAAATCGTTACATCAAACCTGGAACTCAGCAAAGTATCTGCAAGGTGGGTTCCACGAATTTTGACCGACGTTCACAAACGGAATCGTTTGGAGATTTGCCAGTGACTATTGACCCAATTTGAACGAGATGGTGAGGCATTATTAAACCGGATTGTCACCTGTGACGAAACATGGGTTCACCATTACACTCCCAAGTCGAAACAGGCAAGTATGGAGTGGCGGAAGAGGGGAGAGTGGGCGCCTCTGAAGGACAAATCACGATCGTCGGCCGGGAAGGTATTTTTCGACAATCAAGGCGCCTTTCACGTCGATTTCCTCCATCAACGACGCACAATAAATGCACAATATTATTGCGATGTTTTAGAGGCCGCAAAACAGTCTTTTCGTAGGAAAAGGAAATCTAAACCGGCGAGAAACGTCATTCTTCTTCACGACAATGCCCGACCACATTCGGCGAACGCTACGAGGCTTAAACTCGATCAAATTGGCTGGGAACCAATGGAACATCCCCCATACAGTCCAGACTTATCACCCTGTGACTATCACTTGTTTGGGCCACTCAAAGAAGCGCTTGGAGGCCAGCGTTTCGAAGACGATTCTGCGGTGGAGACCTTCGTGCTCCAATGGCTCAATGAACGCCCGAGAACTTTTTACGAAGATGGAATTAAAAAACTTCCAATCCGGTGGGAAAAATGTGTTACTCGTGCGGGAGACTATGTAGAATACAACAGCATAAGTTGTATCACGAATAATTTGTAAGTAAGCAATAAATTTTTTAAAAAATCAGTCTCGTTTATATTTGATCAACCCTCGTATAAGTGCAGTCATTTTTGATTAAATATCAAAAATAGTCCAACGAGGCTTTGTTGGTTGGTTGTCTGTATCAGAATCTCTTTTACTTTAATAATTGCAATAAACTTTTTACATGATGTCAACTTTGCTTGTTGTATACTGGCTTTTATGCTTTGCAGTAAAGTAATTAATTGTGAATAATTAATTAATTAACTGTGAGCAAGCTGTTGAAATTATTAATGACTCGCAAAAACAACCCCAAAATATGTTTTGTTAACAACCCAGCTGATTACAGAAATGTAACAAATATAATGTTTGACACAACTTTGACAAATACGTTAACAAGATAAGATATTTGGTCAAAGTTTCATCAAATATTTAACGAATATCTTTGATAGTGTAATATCACCCTAAACAGTTCAGGCTGAATGAATTCTTAATGAGCTGCATATGACCAACAGTTCTCCACTTTTGTCTTATACAATGTGTGCATCCAGTTAACAATATTTTATTATTAAAATTCTTATACAATGTGCTAAAAAAAATTCATAAAATTTTTTTAACTGGATTTTTTAAAAGAAATATACTGTTTTACTACTACTTTATAGTAATAACTAAATTTAATAACTGATAACAGTAGACTCTTGATAGTCCGACAAAGTGCGAGAGAGAGTACAACCATATTCATGGCTGGAAGGAGGAATGACTCATCTATCCTGTGAACATGAACCCAAATCAGTTGTTTGTTTAGTTATTGAAAGCAGTGTTCATTCTGTCTTGTACGTTTAATTCTAATTTCGTCTACACAGTAATTTTATGTAGTGTACTGATCGTGTGAACTGTCCTGTATTTTCTATCAAGACTAAAAAATAACATTTTCAAGATTTACATTGTGTTTCTATGTTAATTTAACAAATAAACATGTGCATTCAAGTGGTTTGTTGTTTGTAACCCGTTCAAATAATTTTGAATTCGTTTAACCCTTTCCTGAGAGGTTATTTAACATTTTTATAATGATACCTCCAGTAAACCATAATCTTCTATAATCCGACAGGGTCCTGGTCCCATATGTGTCGGATTATCGAACATCTACTATTATCCATTCCCTACTTATTTTAGATTAGAAAAACTTATTTCAAACGGAATATTCTTGTTCAGTGATCTTACACGACTGACAGGAATAAAGTATGAGTCAATGGTTTTAAAACATCTCTGTTTTTTTGGTCACATCGATAACCAGCAGATATTTTTTATACACTGATATCTGACACTCAATGTTTTACCAAAAATTTTTTGTGCTTGATATTAAAACATTTGTTTTCCTTTTTAAAGATTAAATAACGAAACTGTTAATAAAACAGTAATGTTTCTGAAAGAAGCAACAAGATTTTTGAAGTTTTACCTTTACCATTCAGTTTAGTTAATCTCTACCTTAGCAACAGAATGTTCTCTTTATATTTCTAAAACACTGATGTATTTTGTTCATTGTTTTCATTAATACTGATAGAGTTTAACGATTTTACCATCGATGCTCAACAACATTCAATTTGCACTCGTAGAGCATGGCAAGTTTTATGGTCACATCGTCAATGCTTTTACACAAATATTAACTTTTCCCCACCATATTACAATCATAATCCGTGCGGCTAACAACGCTATAGTCAATTATGCGACCATTGCAATGTTAATTGGATTAAAGTTTGGCTGTTTACACAAAAGAAAGGAGAAATGGAAATAATTACTTAGGACATTTCTTGTAACTGAACTTTTCTGAAATCTGAAATTACTCCTTGCTCAACATTAAATGAAATACTTTTCAAATATGTTTTGTAGATAAACACGACTTTCTTAATACAGTAGAGTCTTGCTTATCCAACCCAAGCATTTTTTTTTTTTTTTTTTTTAATGTCCGACTATTGTGCACACTTGGGCTAATGCAGACGATGGGATGATTTATAGCGTATGAAAATGCCAAGCCCAGGCCGGGAATCGAACCCAGGTCCTCGGGGGGAAAGCCCAGTACGCTATCAACTAGGCCAAGAGGCGACTCCCAAGCAATTTAAAAGATTTGTAGCGAAACCGAATGTACAATGTCCGCACACCACTTTCATGTCACTTACACGCCCAGCTGATGACCTATATTCTCTTCAAAAGAAAAAAAAGGAGTCAGCCACCTGCTTTGTTCGTTCATTTCCATATTTTAGTATCAATTCAGATTTGTGGAAGAAATGACCTTTAGAGTACATTCTGTTTGTGTGTTTCGTAATGTTTCACGTATTTTTTTAATCGCTGTATTCTTAAAGGTAACAGACATTATATTTCTCATGAGATTGCAAGATGTAGCGGCGAGAAAACATGAAACAGTTGGTAAACAAAAAACAATTACAAAATCATTTTGATGATTTGACATACTGCTCTTTATTACTTTAATGAGATTCTGTGTGCTGTTTTATGTTTTAGTACAATACATTTAGTAATAATATATGTAATTCAAAGTTTTTTAATGTAATAAATTCAATATAATACTTTTAAATGGTTTTCCGTGGAATCCGACTTTCCTGCTAATCTGACCCGACTGCGTCCGGTTTAGGTCGGATTATCAAGACTCTACCGTACAACCTAATTAAAATTTGTATTGCTATCAATTATATTACGTCTTTAACATTAATGAAAAATAATAAAGAAAGCATTTATCATTACTTTACACCTACAATTTCTCTGTACGATTACTCTCAAGCCGATATTAACAAATAGGAACTGAATTATGTTTGCATTTGGTTAAAGTAAACTCATGAATCAGTAATGGAATAATCTTAAAAGTTGCAAATCTACTAAAACCTTTTTTTAAGCTAGTATTTTTTTAGAAACAAGATTGAGTTCTTTTAACCATCTATTGAATACACAGGGGTTCCAAGCTTGACAGATAATCAAGGTCCTACACTGTTTTTGACTAGTGAAGGCTTTAACATCAAAATAACAATGAAAAAAATGATAATTTTGCACTGTACCATTGCACTTTAAAGTTGCAGTATACTTATCCCCCATGCCTCTATAAATTAGGTTTTTTTTTGTGTTTAACGTCCGACTATTGTGCACATTTGGGCTAATGCAAACGATGGTATGATTTATAGCGTATGAAAATGCCAAGCCCTCGCCGGGAATCGAACCCGGGTCCTCGGGGTGAAAGCCTAGTACGCTATCCACTAGGCCACCGAGGCGGCTGTCTATAAATTAGGTAACAGCACAGACAAACTACATTACTAACCTTACACTTGTAGCTGTGTATTGTCCTATTCATGGCTTCCTCCAGTCCTACACACTCTGGATGATACAGGCAGAGGCATACATGGCATTGCAGTGTAGGTATTAAGCCCATGGCCAGTGGACATCTGATGTTACACACTTCCATAGGTTTCCCTCCACTAGTTGATGCAGACATCCTACCAGGGCAACGGGAGGGTTGGAGTGATTGGGGTACATTATAAACTCATTTCACCTTTGCAGTATTTATAAAATGGACTTTTTAACTCACACATAACTAATTGTATTTAATTAAAAATAATAACTTAAGTAAAACAAAATATAAAAACACAATTACTACTAAAAACAGAATATTTATAGGTTTTTTTTTATACAAAGTATAAAGACACTATTGTAATAATAAAAAATATAAATCTTGAGATTGTGATACACATATCCATTTTCCAAGTTTCCTGGGTCAAAAAAAAAAACTGTTCTCTGATTTGTACCTGTTTATGTATGTAAGTATAGTTTTCATACACCTGGGACATTTTATTTTTCCAAAAATGTTTCTTGCCTTTTTTTGGTTTTTATTAACAATATCTGATTTTTTCAAAATTGGTTCCAACGATTTTTAACAAATTTTGTACAAATTTAGTTTTAAATACCCAAAACAGAATGTAAAACTATTATCTCAAAAAAAGGGTTTGAGACACTGATAAAAATCAGAAAAGATTAAAACAATGTTTAAATTATTTAATAAAACTTCGCTTTAGAGAATTGTAAATCAAGTCAGTGTAGCAAATTGCGAAAAATTACAGTTCAGAAATTAACAAAAAAAGAAAAGAAATTATTATTAACATATAAAATGCCATTTATGTTTAAAAAATGAGGTGCTTCTAATTGGGAAACCTTTTGAAAACAGGAACATTAGCGTAAGTTAACAAAATTAGTTATACTAATTGTTCAAAAATAAGTTACAAATTCATTTTGGTCATATATTTCAAAGCCAAAGTTATCAAAATAGTTATACTCTGAGGGCAAGTAAAAAAAGTAAAGGGAAATTAAATTTCCTTCCGAATTACATGTATGTCAGCACTGATTGTTCTGCTATAAATCGTAACATCTATCAGCTGTTCATTGAAAGTATTGTTTTATTGTTAGCTAATTGTGATTGTGTTTAAAAGATTGTGTAAAATGAGTTCTCCTTTGTCTGACTGCACCAAGGGAAAAATGCAAGCAGTGATACGTTTCTCAATTCAGAAGGTGTGAAACCAGCAGAGATTATTTGTCAAATGCAGCAGCAATATGGAGAGAGTTGTTTGAGTGGAAGCAAGATCTACGAATAGATTGATCGCTTTAGAAGTGGTAGGATTTCTGTGTGTGATGAACAGCGGCCTGGTGGGCCTTCCACTTCAAAGACTAATGACAATATTGAAGCGGTAAACAAATGATTCTCGATAATTGACGAATTACAGTTGATAATATTGCAGTGAGTTGAATGTAAGCCACAGCTCAGCATATTTAATCATCCACGATTTTTTAAATTTTCGAAAATTCTATGCTTGCTGGGTTCTACGTCCATTGATCAACATCTACAGACCATCATTTCAAAAATTTCCCAGAAGAGTTTTGAACGTTATGAAGAAGACTCATTTTTTAAGCGAATAACAGACTTTTTTAATGAGAACAGACCATCATTTTGAACCAGAGAGTAAGTGACACAACTTGGTGTGCAAAAATCATTCATCTCCCCATGCAAAAAACTTCAGAACTCAGCTGTCTGCCAGAAAGGTTATGACAACAATATTCTGGGATATGGAAGGTACAATTTTGGTTGACTTCAAACTTAAAGGCCAAACAATAAATAGTGATAGCTACTGTGAGCTACTGCGTTTATTGAAGTCAAAAATCAAATCCAAAAGACGTGATAACCTTTCAAAAGGCATGATTTTGCTTCAGGATAACACTCAACCTCGTATGGCTAAAAATACAAAAGAAGCACGGCCAAAACATAAGCCATTAAAATCTCAGTTTTCAGCTGCTGGACCACTCTCCATACAGTCCAGACCTGGCTCCAAGCGATTTAGATCTTTTCAGTCCATTAAAAAAACAGTTGCAACAGAATCATTATTGATCTGATGAAGAGGCCATACAAGCAATGCAAATTTTCTGAACACCAGGCCCCTTCTTCCAGGAAGGAATTCAAAAGCTGGTTAAAAAATGGACTAAGTGCATAGAAGTAGGAGGGGATTATGCTGAAAAGTAACGCTAGTATCATTTATGTAGATACAATATATATGTAGATTTTTTTCAGTTTCACTTTATCTGCTGACTTACCCTCGTACTTGTTCAAAAATAAGTTATGAATATATTTTGGTCATATATTTAGCTTAAATAACAAATTTCAGAAAAAATAAATTCACAATTAGAGTAAACTGAAAAAAATAAAATAAACCTGACAATGCATAGGGTTTTTTTGTATTTACAGTAACCTCTCGTTAATACAGCAAATAATGGACCACAGGACTGTCAAATTAACAAAAAAAACCGGATTAGTGGAGATTTATTTAAAAATACAATTTAAAGGCAAAATCTATGTTTATTGCACAAAATATGTACTGTGCAATATATTAATATGGAATGTACTGTTGAAACAAAAATTTATTAATTTTATTTATAATATTTCCTATATAGTAAAAAAAAGGTTATGTAACAAGATACTACACAGTATTGCATTTGCATGCATTTAATATTATGTGTGTTAGTTTCAGACTATAACAACAAAGATCACTATCATAAAATTACTATCAGATTGTTTTGCCAGTTTTCAACGTCTTCCTTTTTTTTAGAAAAAAGAGTAACAGTTCTGAAAGTTTCAAATGTAATTGTATTTTGAAAGTTTAGACATAAAGTTTTATGTTTTCGTTTATTACGTATGGACATTTTTTCACACACACATTACATCAATAATTAGGAAACAGCACATAGGAAATTACTTGTAGCTTACAATCATGTGTACAGATCATTAGACTGAGGCTAGTGTCCCCGTGGTGCCAAGGTCATACTGATCGGCACAATGGTCAGTGTTTTCATCCTACTCACCTTTCTGAAAATGATGGGATTTATTGGAGAAGCCAGATTATAGAGAGATTACTGTACTTCAAAACAATAAATTTCTTTTATGCCAAACATACACTGACTTGAGATATGTATCTCTATGAACATAATATGTGTGTATATTATCTTAATGTGATGAATCTATTTGATAAATTACATAGATTTTTAATTTTTTCATCTACTGAACTTCAAAATTACAAGATTTTTTGGGATATAACAACTGATATACCTATTTTGTTTGACAAAGGTTGTTAACAAAATCTGAGTCAGTTTCCAGCAACGCGTGCGCACACAGATAGAAAGACAACCAAGTCAAAACCACTTTCAAAATATACTGTTTCACAACCATCCTGCTTTCTTTATACTTTGTACAGAGAAAATAAAAACTAACAAGATGTAATTATAGTTTTGCTATTACTATGGCTATATAAAATCTACAAAAAAAAGATTTTATCATATTAAGTCGAACCAAACTGCCAGTACTAACAAAAGGAAATCAGCTGTTTAGTAACTATCAGATGGTATGTGTTAAAACTGCTATGCTGTATTTACACTATAATATATCATATTTTTCTCAAATACCTTTAAACTATTTTAAAAATTAAATAAACCACAAAATTTTACACAATTAAAATTATATTTATTTTACATCCTACCAAAGTATTACAAAAATCTGACAATTCAAAATTATTTTTTTAAATTAACAAAATTACTATCAGATTGTTTTGCCAGTTTTTTGACAAGCTTGACTTGAGGGTAAATGTGGGCGCACTTCTTTCATGTCAAGTTTTCAACATCTTCCTTTTTTTTAGAAAAAGAGTAACAGTTCTGAAAGTTTTCAATGTAATTGTATTTTCAAAATGGAAAACAAAAACTACAAAAATTAAAAAGCAAATTATAAAAAATCTGACATTGTTTGGTTTATTAATGCTAGCTAATCAAGATAATTTATAACACGAACCAAGAATTGTGTGATGACCTATAAACTCTACATTAAAAAATTTAAAACTGTAGATTTACTGTAAGACCTCTGATATCAGGATTAATATGGTGTCGGACGATTCGGATATGGAAAACCCGGACATCAGAGAAAAATCCCAACTGATACAACTCAGTCAATTATAAGATGTAATTGTATAAATCGTATATATCACCTGCAAAACATAATATGGGACACAACAGCGCTGAATACATTACAGCACAACTTTGAGGTTAAAGTTGATTGATTGCTAAAACATAATATTATGTGGGTGTTTGCAAACAATAAAGTAAACATAAAATTGTTGGTATATTTTATTTATGCATGGTTATGGCTTATGGTAATATAAAAACATTACAAGAAACTAAATTTAAGTTTCTGCAGTTTATAAAGGGCAGCCAAATTTTTAGTCAGAAAAAAAAGTAAATGTAAACATTACTGCACTACTACTGAACTCAAAAACAGTGCGCTACTATCCGGCTTAAAACAATAAGAACACGAAAACTTCAATATAGTAACATTTTAATAATCAAACCGGATATCGGAGGTTCAGATATCAGCAGGCCAGATATTAGTGTTTACTACAATTTTCTGTTTGCAATTTTACAGTTTTACACCTTATTTGACAATGTCTAAATGTACAGAGGGCAGTGAAAAATACATATGTTAAAACTTCATTTAGTTTTCTTCATAATTTTTTGCAAACATATAAGTTTGACATAACCACTTGCACATTTCATTATTGTAAAAAAAAATTGTTACAAGGTGTTTTAAAAAAAATATATACAATTTAACACAAATTTCAACAAAAAGTTTTTCATATCTTCCCACTGTAGCAATATATATTTTCAAAAACCCATACGAAATCAAATTGCCCATAAAAACTAGTAACACACACTTTATGAAAACTAATATGGATAAATGATAATATTAAATAAATGTGCATTAATGATTCTTTTATATTAATGTTATTAATGGTGAATTTCCTTTGGAAAATGAGCCATTAGAATGGCTATCATGTTAAGAGTCAGATCCAGAACTATGAAATTAACATCTAGAAAATATTTTAAACAGTCATTAAAATTTTTTATATAAATTTTGGAGTGGAAGTAACATTCATCTAATAGAAAAACATAAGATCTAACATGTATGGGAAAATAGTAAGGCTGTGGTGAAGAAGGGAGGAGGTATAGCTCATTAAAACAGCTGCTTTCAGGCCACCATTGTTCCTGTGATATACTTTTACAGCTGATGTTACGTTTATTGCAACTGTTTACAATGAATATTTAGTAATAACAAAAAAGTCATATATTTAGCAAACTCCAAAAATTTCATCAATTTTCTTGACCTGGCATTTTCGGTATTATTCTATTAAATTTTCATCTAAAATGGTGATTTATGCATGTAAGGTAAGTGTAAGATAACAAATTTAAGATTTTCTTAGGAATCAGAACAACTGCCTTTTTGAAGTAAAACAGATTTTGCTGGGTTGTGAACTTGTACAAGCTCTTACCAAAATCAATTTTTGTTAAGTTTAAATAAAACAATCAAAATTAAAAACACTAAAAAGCTAAAACAAACACACATATGTACGCACGCACGCATGCGCTACAGTAATGCTTAAGGGTAGAGATAATGTGCGCCTAAACAGCTGATTTCACACCGTAACTGTTCCTTAGGTAATATCATTTATGTAAGATTATATTTATTACTTTATGTACAATTACAAGGTGTGTCCAGAAAGTAAGTACCATTATGTTCTACCGCCACAGCAGTGCTGCTATCGACACTCTGCACATGTGCTCTAATCTTTTTGGTTCATTGCCCCTTCACTGAAACCATTAAGGTTGATTTCTATAGTGTTAAAAACAATTCACGAACCTGCCAATTTTGAGACTCGTTCCGTCATTTGGTTTTTGAACACAAGGAATGTTAAGCCAGCTGAAATACGTCAAATTCAAGATGTTTACGATGAAAACGCAATGAGTGTTGGAATGGTGAGAAAGTGTACTAGTAAGTTTAATGAAAGGCAAACCAATGTCCACAATGAAGAAAATAGTGGGCAGCCTTCTGTTGCCAACGATGATTTGGTAAGGAAAATTGATGGGAAAATTTGTGAGAACAGATGCTTCATAATAAAATACTTTTTGATGAATTTCCGCAAAGTTTCACAATCTCTTTATCATGAGATTGTTTCAGACTGCTTAAATTATCACAAGCTTGTGTTCCCACTGATATTCACAAATCCCAATGACTTGGCAGTGGTTTGACATTTCTTACGCAGTATAGCTGACGGAGTGGACTTTAAACCAATTAGTGTTTTAAAACAAATTATGCCTTGCAACAAAACTTGGGCTTGTTGTACCATCCAAAATCAAAACAACAGTCAATGGGGAGTGCACACTCAATCTCTGAAAAAACAAAAATTCAAAACAAAAACAGCCCAGAAAATCATGTTTACCATGTTCTGGAACAGAAAAGGGTTCTTCTTTTGAATTCCTTCCCAGAGGTTAAACCATCAATGCAGTACTATTTTGGGATATCTTGTGAAACGTTCGTTGCACAATTGTAACAAAAAGGGATGTTCAACCAAAGAATTGAGTTGTACCATAATAATACTTAGCCCCATGCTGCTGGACGCTCTTATTTGACAGTTCCATTGGAAGCAGTTTCAACACCCACCATCTATTCTTGCGCATGAAGCGTGAACTTGGTGATAAGCACTTTGAAACTGATGACAACGTGGAACACACTGTACAGCTACGGCGGACATCACTGGCAGGATCATTCTTTGAGGAAGGAATGGGTAAGTTGGTTGACCGCTAGGACTACTGTCTGAAACTACTTAATGAAAGCAGTTTTTTAAGGTATTCTCTTTCGAGTAAAAAAACAATTTTTTTGAAAACATATTTTCTGGACACACTTTATAATTAAAAGTAATTATAAATAAATCATCAATTGTATTTTAATTTTTAATATTGAAAAAATTATATATTTAATTATGAAAAATATACATGTGAAAGTGGTTATTATTGCTAATTGTGTTTTAACATGTGTATTTACAACCTTTTAAACATGTTCTAGAGCATGGTTTTCAAAAGGATAATGGTTCAAAAAACCCCTATCGGAAAACACAGGGTTGCACTTTTTTTGAAATTTAGAAACTTTAGGCCAATTTTCATAACTTTAAAACCAAACTGTTAAACTGTTGTTGGTTCCAGTTTAATGAAAACCTGGAGAACAACTGAAAGAAACAAATGAAGAATAAACGCTACCGAAATGGACACACCAAGATCTGCTACAGTAGCAAGACTACAGAAAATTAAAAATGAGGGAATTCAACGACAAGAATAAACAACACAGTTAGACAGATATCGAAAGGAAACAGTCTGATTCAGTCACATTCAACAACAGAATGGATAAGAAATTTAGAGGAAGAATGAAAAAAATTGGCAGAATTTTTTTTTCTTTGGTTTTAAGGCGAAAAGCACATTGCGGCTATTATCACCTAATTTGGCAGAAAAGCAATGAGTGATCACGACATAGAAGGATATTGGCAAGATCAAATACAATGGACATGCTAGACATCGGAAAATGCTGTCAAACATTTCATATATATATATGTAATTAAAACAAAGGAACAATAATTTTAATTACTTATAACGATATTTTACAACCACATAAATGACTAAGTGTTAGTGGAGATGGGGAGCAGTCACAAGCTTTGACAGACAAGTTTATTGTTACATGAATAAAAGGGAATTAGTGAAGAAACCCAAGGTTTTACAATGTAGGTACAGCACGTTACTCATTTCTTCATTAAAAAAAAAAATTTTTCAAAAAAACTATTGCAGATGCCGAAAATTGGTCTGCCGAAAAGCAGGCCAACAACTGGAAACATGTTCCAAAGATCACCATAGCCCCGGGTTTGGGTCCTAACCATAATGGCCGTCCCAATAGTAAATTTTCCAATTGAAAATCACTAAAAAGCATACTAGATAATTCTGTAAATTAACATTCTGTAGAGCTTTTCTAAAGTAAACATTTAGTCTCTTATTACCCCAAATTTAATATTATGTTTGAAGATAAATACCAATAATTTACATAAAGTATACTATTTGTGTTTCTTTGGTGTGGATCTGACTACTTGTTATTAGTTACAGATCAAATAATACAACTACCAAAGAAAGAAAACAATAAGCACAACTTACTTGTTGCCGTAGAGTCTTTGCCTTTAGTCGTTTTCTCGTTCGGCTGCCACATCGGAGGAAGCATTCCCATTTCCAATTCTTCCTCACTCTTTTTTCTGCTTCTTTTTCCTACTGACAGACATTTATATATTATATACTTTTAACATATTATATACACACAACAATAGTATTACTGTTTATTTAATTACTTAACAAATTTAACATACGTTTAATTCTTTAACACAACTTTAAACCAACACCTGAACGGTTAAGGGATAGTGAGACTACAATCAATAAATATAGTACAACAAACAATGATTACAATATGGGTAAACATTTTATGCTGACATATTGATCTAACAAAATGTGTTTAAAGCGACCATCTTAATAGACAATTTTAAATCGATTTTACCATATTTTATTAAACATTAGTTAAAAAAAGTTCAACTTGTATTACTGTCATATCAGATCTAATTAAAACATATTTGCAAATTTATAAATGTTAAAACTAAAGCACTATACAATCATAACAAAAAATTATATATATATATATATATATATATATATATATTTTTTTTTTTTAACGTCCGACTATTGTGCACAATTGGGCTAATGCAGACGATAGGATGATTTATAGCGTATAAAAATGCTAAGCCCTGGCCGGGAATCGAACCCGGGTTCTCGGCGTGAAAGTCTAGTACGCTACCAACTAGGCCACCGAGGCGGCATAAAAAATGATAAATCAAATGGATTAGTATTGTGTGCGTTATTGTTTATTTAAAAAAAGGTATAAATAAATATTTTTAATAATTTCAATGATAAAAAATTATACAAAAAGCTTTTTCGAAATAAAAACTTCTATATTTTACTTCGTGTGTCATCTCGTTTACTGTGTGTTTAATTTGTTGTGTTAAAAAATTTAAACAGTTATAATATTATCGTGTTACATACTTTTGATTTCTAAATTTAATAAAACATCTTTGTGTGCAAGTTTCAAATTGTTGTTTAAACCCTGTTTTCAATTTTTGAACAAATTAAAATGTTTTCCTTAAGTCTCTATTGTAAACACAAACACCAACTCGCACAGCAGTCTGCTCATATAACAGTCTTAGTTCTGGAACAAATTAAGATCATTAACTTAACTGGGGTACCACTGTATAAGTCAATCACACATCAGTCATGTGAGTATTCTATGCAGCGCATGCTGTGCTTATGCATATGTTACGTGAATATTTGTCAAGAGGTAAAGTAGGGATAATTTACTACATTAAAGACCTACTTACTATGTATGTAAAATTTGTATCATACATATAGTTAAACAGAAAATTTAGTTTTCCTATATTTTTCAAAATATTAATAAGACCTTCTGTGCTATGCTATTAACAGTAAGAATACAGTAAGTTATTTTTAATGATCGCCGAAAGTACGGGTGGTTTTTTTTCCGTTATACATCTATTCTATCATCTATCACTACCAACAGTCCCAAGAATGATATTTAATCCAAACTCTTAATATATCTCAATACCGAAAAGTTGCTTGTGATTATAAAACAGTAAACAATTACCGTATTTACAACCTAACACTCTTACATTTTCTAATAATGTAGCCGTAAACAATGAACAACCTTACCTTTGCTAATAATAATCTTGTGAGCCTGACCAGGAACACTGTTTTTGCTCTGAGTAGCAGTAAATTTTGGTCCAATAGTAAAACCGCCCAGTCTTTTTCCACCCCGAAACACAATTCTGGGCGTGAGGCTTTTAGCCGTGTTTTGAGTTGGTGTTACTGTTGGGGTCGCAGGTACTTCAGGTGACGCTTCTTTTACAGGTACAGGCGTCGTTTTAACAGGTTTTGATATTTTAGGTATTGGTGGTTTAGGCGTTGGTGCTTTAGGCGTTGGTGTTTTAGGCGTCAGTGTCTTCTTCAGAATAGGCGACGGTGATCCGAATGTGGCATCCTAGAGAGTCACAATTAAACAATTACCTCTCATATTCAATTGAAACATCTAAAAAAATGTGGATATACCTGAAACTTCAGCACCAAAATTAAACACCTTTATTTAAAATAGAACTTGGTGATAATACCCTTAAATGTTAAGTCCGCTCAGATGTCATAAAGTCCGACCAAATACTTCTCTTTAACATTAAAAAAAACTTTTACTTTTAGAAACAACAAATATTGTACCCTCTTACAGTATAAAAACCTTGTACGTTTTATAGATGATTTCTTTTAGCCAAAACTAATATTTACCGATGCCAAGGCTTTTACGTGACCTGCGAAAAGTATTACTTGAAAACAATTACAGCTTACATAATTGAAGTACTGCACCAAGTTCCTTTATTCAGTATCCTCTATTAAGTGCACTGACTACCTATTGCAGATGCAAACTTATGGTCTCCAATTAAAGACAAATATTGGTTATTTATGTATGAATTAATTTATTCTAGCAGAATACATAGAATTCTACTAATTAAGCATCACAAAACACGTTACATCATACAGTAGTATTGATAATTCAAGTTTTAGAAGTTAGAAAGGTTATATGTTTTTGAGCTCAGTTTTGTAAAAAAAAGTTACTTTTTCATTATGTCAACAATATACAAAACAAAAATTGTACTCATTGCCTCAGACATTATTATGTTTTGCCCCACACTCTGATTTTTTTCTTAGTTCTTTCAACAATGTTATGACCAATACAAACAACTGCCATATAGAAATTTAAAAATTTGTCAAACTCACCTTCATTTTTAATTTTGCGTCTCTAATGATCTCTTTTTCTGTATCTTCAACACCTAGCGGTTCTTTGAAGAAAGTGAAATTGTCAATGGTCAAATCCTGCCCAACCACTAAAACAGAAAAGTTCATACCACTTTTTACATATTCATAAAGCATATAAACACTTCAGATGCATAGCGGAATAATAATTTTGTGATCATAGGCATTGTTGGAGATCTTTTCATTTACTTATTACATGTGTCAAATCTCAATACCAATTACACGTTTCCTAAAAAGATGATCAGTAAAATTTAAAAATTCTGCTAAGGTGTTGATGGATTGAACAAAGTCTCGAGTTTTGCTGATGTCTTGTACATATCACAATAGTTTACCTTTGATTGAACTATTCCCATGAGGGGATGTGTAATAGCTTAGAGATTTATTAACTTAGAGAATCGTTTTTCCTTCGACAGTATCGTGTTATAAATTAGAGATCGACCTATGTAATAAGACAGAGATTCCGTTCTGTGTATTAAGTTAGAGAATACAGTTCCGTCAAGTGTGTTGCACCGTGTGTATATGTTGCCAACGCCGCTGCTTGCAGGCGTTTCAGTATCTTTACAGTTTACAGTTGAATATATTGTCAATACTATGGTCAACAACATATAAATGTTTATTTTTGACAATTATCTGTATAGAAAAATAGAAATATTGGTGTTTTATCGAAAAAAAAACAACGTAGGTTTATATGAATTCATAAATTCATAATTAATTCATTAATTTAGGGCTGTTTTCTTAATTCAATTTGGATATGATCTGAATAAAGCAGCCTTCAAACAATATTATATTATTATTACTATTACTACTACATATGTAAATTAGTATACATTTACAGCATTGCACATAAGCTTTTAAGAACAAAACCTATCCAAATGAACTTTATATTTTAATAATATATCTTTCTTTAACTAAGCGAATTCTACTTGTTAGATAAAAGATACTGAAGCACCTGCAAGCAGCGGCGTCGGCAACATATACACACCGTGCAACACACTTGACAGAACTGTAGTGTAAGTTAATACACAGTACGGAACCTCTATCTTATTACACAGGTCGATCTCTAACTTATAACACGATACTGTCGAAGGAAAAACGAATCTCTAAGTTAATATATCTCTAAGCTATTACACCTTCTCCCCATGAGTATATCCAAGGATTATTTGCTTAATGCTCTCTTCCTTCTGTACACATTTAATACATACAGGGATTCTGATAAACCAAATTAAAGTGCAAATATTCCTTAAGTGCAAATATACCTTAAGTGCAAAAAAGTGTGCCTAATTTTGGAGTTTGAGTTGGTTTTTGTCTGTCTCAACTTTTAGTAAATACATTTTAGTTTAAGTTATGTATTTTAGATATTAGGACACTCGACATGAATAGAAAATATAGTATACCCTCAACTGGGAATATATGGCAATTTCCATGCTCACTTATAGAAGGTCATTCACCTCAGAAACCTTGTAATTAATTAAAGGTTAGAATTAATATATGTGAAAATTATTTCGAAAAGCAAATAAAGGTTGATTCAAGCTTTCAAAAAATAAAAATTGTTTAGAAAATTATAGCTAGTTATATCAACACAATAAATAATACAATTAAAGACAGAGCTAAAAGCAAAATGGCAAATGTAAATTTATCCATTAAAAATGAATACATCCACAAATATTACTCACAATGTTCCAACACTTCTCTGAATGAACGCACTTTCTTTCCTTTAGGCGTATAATAGTAAACATCAGATTGTCTACGGTTTTGTGTGTCACTTGTACTCCTGTACACCAATTCTCTCTTCCATCCTGAAATTTTATATTTAATCATTAAGCACTTTTTCTGGTGATCACTTGATAAACAGATTTAATTTCTAAATAATATTACAAGGTAACCAAACCTGTCCACTGTATAGTACAGCACACTCAATTGAACTTGAAGCCTGCAACAGTTCACATGATATTTTCAGCTCACGCACCATAGAAACAATGACACTAAGGTCACACTACCCTTGTCTTCTATCAAATCCAATTGTTATTTAATCAGATTGTGTTAAAACACAAAACTGGAATTCTACATGTTTTTTTTTATTATTTTACTTTCTCACAATTGAGTGAATATATCCATATTCAGAGATCAAATTTGGTTATTTTGTTGAGTACATTTGTCCGCCTTTCCTAGCTTTGTAAATTTTTCATTAGTTGAGAAATTTTGGATTAAACTCATTATTAAAACTTACTGTTGTACATTCAGCAAGTTAATGGAATACAGCAGTAAGTTTAGATAATGAAGTAAGTAAGTAAGTTTAGTAATCTAAAAGCATCAACAAATGAAAAATAAACAAAACTAGAAAAGACACATGGATATACCAAAAAAAAATTAATTATCTTCCTAGTAGAAATAAGGATTATATTACAATAACTACACGAAACCCCTGCTCACTATATGAGCCAACGCCATGTATCTGTTCATTTAAATTTAATTACTTAAATAAACCAATATTAGAATTTAATTATATTTTTACTTTTTTTTTATTTTAAGAACTGTTATGAAAATACTTGTTTTTATTTAACAGCTGTTATGAAAATAAAAAAAAAACTGTTATTGAACCAAAAATAAAAATCATGTATCATGTTTTCTTCTCTTTTTTATTTTAAGTAGGATAATTTGTTTGAAAACAAGACATGATTTTTACTTTTGAATCAATAACAAAATGTTTTTTTCTTAAAAATTATAATTACATGTATTGTATTTTATTAATCAGGTATTTATTGTTATTTTAATTATAATTTTTTTTCCCGAAAACACAAAAAATTAACAAAGTTATTAACAACATAACCTTAAACTTTTTATAGCTTATCAGCTGTCTAATCAAATCAGCTGATCATTCATATAAATGACAAATTAACATAGCTAGTTTTAAACAACATAACCTACAACTTATAACCTATTATTTGCTCGATGAAATCAGCTGATCGTTATGAATTAATATAAAACAAATAATCTTTTTAATATAACTACAAAAATTGAATTCACGATTCTTATGTCTACATTGGTCAAACTTTTTCATAGTTTCCGTAGTGTAGTGGCTGATGTGCGCCTTACACGCACAAGGTCCCTGGTTCGATCCCGGGCGGAAACACAGGAAATTTTAATTATAATTAATTCTAAACTTTTTATGGCCAAAGTATACTATTATATATCAATATACATTTTCCTCGCATCACACAATGCATAAAATCCAACATCACAACCAGCCCTAAAACATGATACATGTTAAAAAATCTAATGAAGGAAATCCTTTAGGTGTTTTTTTTATTCCTTTCTTGGTGTGTCTCTACATAACAGAATGATTATATTTTCAAACTTGTAAGTCTCTAGACTGTACAATCAGTCAGTCAATCATGATACTGCACTTGGTGTCCTTGCACTTTTTTTCATTTCCACTATGACGAAAATTGGTCTAAGAATTTACTGCTTATATAACTTGAGAATATTTCAAAATATAGTAAAGTAATCGTCAACACGCATTACTGATTGGTACCAATAACATATACATATGGTATGTCCTGCAAAACAATCGTAGTAACATTAAAAATAAAGTGCAACCTGCACAGCCAGACTTTTCTTTATAAATCAAGACTTTTGCATTATTTTTAATATTTTTTTTTAAATAGACACTTTAAAAAAACAGTATGTTGGCCTATCATGTTGTGAATACTGTATGAAGTGCTGTAATGTACAACTTATGTTTATTTTAATTTTGTTTTTTGCCTTGTTAAGTAAATATTACCTTGATATTTCAGTAAAAATTATGTTTCACCAAGCACCCAAAAACCCGCTACTGATGACCTTTTACTGTGAGACAAAATACAGTGGGCATTGTTTTTGGCCTGCGATAGATGGAAATTGTTTTTGGCCTATAAACTCATTTACCCACATCATACACTGACACAGCTGCATGAGAGCTCATGACATTACTTGGCATCTTAGCCCTACCAAAAATGACATTTGTATGGCATTCCTTCTTATCTGATTTCGTTCATGCAAAAGAACCTTGGTTCCACCTTGGTTCTATTAAAAAAATAATAAACACAAAAGTGTTTACATAAACACAAAAGTGTTTACATAAACACAAAAGTGTTTACATAAACACAAAAGTGTTTACATAAACACAAAAGTGTTTACATAAACACAAAGTGGCTACACAAAAAAGTCTCAGCCACATTGGTGCTACACTGGCAATCACACAGCACCTTTACTTATCATAAAACAAACTGTCACTACACTGCTGTTTTGATTTATAATTAGTCGCCTCGGTGGTCTAGTTGATAGCGTACTAGGCTTTCACCCCGAGAACCCAGGTTCGATTCCTGTCAGGGCTTGGCATTTTCATACGCTATAAATCATACCATCGCCTGCATTAGCCCGTGTGCACAATAGTCTGACGTTAAACACCAAAAAAAAAAAAATGATTTATAATTGATAAAACATTTGATAAAAATTTTTATAAAACTACTTCATATTATTTGAAACTTTGTTGAGACATGTATACGAGGTGAGGATAAAAAATAACCGTATTAATGGTATCACATTCATTGTTTTTGTTTGTTTACAACTTTAACATTATCTTCTTCAATATACTCCCCTCCATGATGCCTACATTGCTCCATGCAAATCTTGCAAGCAGTGTTTCAAGTCATTTTCTGAAAGCATGTTTAGAGTCTCCATCACAGTTTCGACTATCTCAAATCTCGTTCCTTTCAACACTCATTTCACTTTTGGGAACAAAAAGAAGTCACACAGAGCAAGGTCTGGAGGTTTAGGCTAAGTGTTGCAACATAGCTCAGCCAAAAATTCTTGACTACCAATGCAGTATTGGCTGATGCATTGTCTTCACGAATATATGATTTGCTTTTTCACAACTTGAGTTCGCTTCCTTCTTACTCTTTCAGCCCCCCTTAAATAAATGGTAAACAGTTTGGGTGGACGCTGACAAGGACAGGCTAATTCTTTACGAGTTGTACAGCTGACCAAGAATCAGCTACTTTTTTCTTACTGTATACTGTGGTGTCCACTTAAAAAAATAATTTTCATAGATATGCTCACTTAGGTATATATCCGAATTTTTTAAAATAAATTAAATTATGTCCATGTAAAAAGTCTATGTCAATAAAAGAATTAAAATGTCAACTTACCAAAATCAAACGGTTTGAGATAGGCAGGACTGGAAATATCAATTGCTTGCTTTTTAAATTTTTGACCACTAGTGCTCGCCCGAGAACGCTTTCTTGTATTCTGTACAGGCATCAAATCTGATTCTAGAAAGTGTTAAAAAACATCATGATTAGAACATGGATGATTCTACATTACGATGATGTACAAACATTACATATTTTTCCTTTCAAAACAAATAATCCATCAAGGATTTTCCAAAAGCATGAAAAGTGTTTACAAGTTCATTTAAAGATAAATTTGATTTACCCATCAATCAGATTTGATATCAAATTATAACATGTAACTTATTTAATGAACGTTAGTTTTACAGGCTGATTAGAAATGAATAAATTTTGTATTGTACCAATTCATAATTCGGAAGTTAGGAGAGGTTACTAACAGCAGGTTATAAAACATAACTCATGACCCAAGCGAATGGTCGCCAACATTCCTGAACGCTGTCATCTCGGCACATAGCTTAATGCAAATATGTATTTTTTGAAAATAATGATTTAACTGGCAGGGAATAACAAAATTACTTATAAAACTAATAATTCAAGAACATAAACAATATTTACAAATACACAGAGTATAAAAATTAAAAAATAGAAAAGGGATATGCCAAATTGAATATACAAGGTATGCCATCTTAAATTCTGAATTGCAACCAAATTGCAATTAAATTTAAACAACGTGTGAATAGATGGGCGGAGCATGCACACACATCATCGTAGCTATACTACGAGTTTTTGTAATCATGTTGCGAGAGAGAGGAAAGTGTGAATTGACTTAAGTTGTTGGCATAGCAACAAACAAAGGAATAAAAGAAAAAAGAAATTATTTTATCAAAAATTAACTAGTATAATCAATTTTAATAAATGATTCATTTATAAATCCATTATAAAGTTAATTTCGCAAAATTAAAAGACCATAACATCTGTTAATAGTCACATGTTGACATCCGTTTATTTGATTTCAAAGCCAGTGAAAACTGAACAACTGAGCAAGTCATTATCTTTTGAAATGAGAGTTGCTTCCCAGACACAGATCAGTGGAGATGTGTCCAGTGCCTGCACAATAACACTTTTAAATCCATCTATAAATAAAAGTTAAAAATGAAAAAAGTTCAAAACAGTGAAATAAATAAGTTGTTTTTTGAAATTTTTATTATTTTGAAAGTTTTAACAGATCATAAACAAAGTCTATTAAATTTAGACAAAATATATGTTAAACATTTGAAATTGATTAAGCTAACAGCCAAATTTAGAATTTAAAATAACAATAAAATTCTATGTTCAGTGAATATTAAAACATTTAATTATACATTTTTTTAAGGATCAGAATAATTTTATTTTAAATTTAATTATGATGAGGTCTGCATGATCATCCTGCATCTGAGAACAGACTAAATAACAATACTGCCTAAATCTATAATTTTTGTAAACTTTGCTTTTTTTTTTTTTTTTTTGCCGCACATTAAGGCTATTACTGCCTTAATTAATGTAAGTATGAGTGTACAGCGCTGAAGTCATAAGTGCAAGTGTAAGAGTGTGTTACTCAGGTTCCGCGATGGACGTCTAAATCCTCTCAATAGGTGCACCTAGTCTTCACCCCCCCTTCGGGGATGTGCATATATAGATAAGTGTAAAAAAGACTCATGGATCTTTTCAATAAAAGAATTGTATATAATTAAATAGCAATTAGATTAGATATACAAGGGCTGTTCAGAAAGTAACAAACGTTTTGGCCTATTGTGGCAATGGATGAGGCTAGAGCCACCATCTTGGTGTCACAACGTTCCTACACTCACTATGCATCCAGTTATGGTAGCTTGATATCTATATTACTATTACTTTGCTCTTTGTGACGTGGTAAAATGTGCACTGCAATAGAAAATCCAGCCACTTGTTGAGGTGCATTTTGTGATTAAGTTTGTGTTGGTAAAAAAAAACAAACTATTGAAATTTATCGCCACTTTGTGACGTGTATGGACAAGGAATAATAAGTGAAAGCCGAGTAAGGCAATGGTGCATGATTTTAAAAATAGCTGCCACACCAATGTTCACAATGAGGACCGCTATGGTAGGCCTTGCATTGTAACTGATGAACTAGTGATGAATATCAATGAAAAAATTCATGAAAATCACTGTTTCACTATTAGAGAACTCTCTATACTTTTCCCCAAATTTTACACAGTTTGATGTACGAAATTTTTGTGGAAAAGCTTGGTTACCACAAATTTTGTGCTAGGTAGGTTCCGAAAATCTGCTAACGGAAGACCACAAAAAAACAGACTGGCTGCAGCACTGATCTTCCTCGAAGATTAAGAGAAAATGATAAGTTATAGATTTATCATAACGGGGGAAGAGATTTGGGTGAAGCATATCGATTATGAAACAAAAAAGTAGTCGACAGAATGGGGACACAAATTCTCCCCAGAAACCAAGAAAGTGTTTGCAAACACTGTCAGCAAGAAAAATCATAGCTATTGTGTTTTGGGGCTCTAAAAGGGCATGATTCTTGATGATTTTCTTGAAAGTCCACACATGGTCAACTGTACTTGAGAGCTCTTAGATGATTTTGGATAGGAGTTCGACCATCCACCATACAGCCCAGATTTGGCACTGAATGACTACCTCTTCCCAACGATGAAGACATGGCTCGCTAAACAACGCTTTGAAACTGACACTGAACTGCATATAAACCAGTGGTTGACATCACAGGCGGCAAATTTCTATAGACGGTATTGAAAAACTTGAGCCATGGTATGATAAATGCCTTAATTTAAATGGTAAATATGTAGACAAATAGCTTAATGTTCCTTTAATAAATAATAAGCAAATGCATATAATAAAATTTGGTTTTATTCCTTTTTTTATTTTTTATTTTAAAACGTTTGTTACTTTCTAAACAGCCCTCGTTTATGTCAGAATAAGAATAACCCATTAATAATATTTATAATAATAAAATAATAATAATAATAAAATTTATTTGTTAGTATGGTAAGGATCATAGCTCAAAGGATTGTTTAATTTTTTTTCTTAATTATTATTTCCAACATAACTTAGCTGCAGATTGATCAATCTTAAAAAAATTCTTCGATTTATGTTATTTCATTAATTGCAAAATCAGGGTTAATATTGTTTCATTGAGTAAGACTGTTCTACTTTCATATATGTTTTCCTTGAACTTGTACAAGGAATAATTCTAACCATAATTTTAATTTGCATATTCTTATTTTGGAAACTTAACTGCTATTTATGTTTACGTTTACGGTTGTAAATTATTTGCATGTATAATTATCTAAATATTGTAAATGAAATTCATTAAAGCCATTTTGTTTTAGTTTTCATTTATTTTTTACATTTCAATATTAAATTAATAACTTACCCAAATCATCTTTTTTCATATCTTCACTTGCATTAGATTCTGCTGCATCATTCTCGGAACCTAAGTAGAGAAAACAATTTTTGAAAGTCACTATGGGTAAAGGGTACAAGAGGCTAACTGAATGTATGCATTATTGCTACAAATTTTGTTTTATACATTTTTATAATATTTAGTCATTTTTTCAGGTAGCTGATAGTAAAGAAAAATATAATTAATATTGTATTACTTTATTCACATATTCAGTTACATACTAAGTTTGTAAATATTCAATATCCAAATAAATTAATATATTTTCATAAGTAATGTAAAATTTACAAAATAAATAAACTCAAAACCATTTAGAACATTACAAACTCATGAACAAAGACTGAAAACACTTATGCACAATATTATGTTACAGTTGATGCACAAACTCTTAATTAGTGTTCAGAAGACTGAAAGATAAAATAGTGCCTAGGTATAGTAAATAAACCATGCTATGCAACAGCGATGTTGGATCCAGTTCGACTTTCAAACGCTAGCAAGCATTTCTAATGTTGGACTATGTCCAACTTCTGACGGTAAAGGGTTTAAAAAGCTGACAACTAAAACTAACAGAAAAACCATGACGCAACATTTTTCAAGGTATAAACAAAAAAAAGTTTTAAGTATAAAAAAGGTGAAATTTTTTAAAATCTTTATTTACTGAGTATTGTCAAAAAAGTGTTTGGGTGATAACCAACCTTTGGATACTGGCCTAAAATGTCACTGCCTCGCCAAAAAAAAAAAAAAATGGTAGCCTAAATTACAGAAATTCTTTTTATATTCTCTTTCTTTTCTGCTAGGATTATTGTCACTATGTTCAGTATAATGATCTGTCTTCCCTAGCTTAGTCAATTCTACTTTTGTTGATGCATTTCAGAGAACCTATATACAAACTTAAAGTATAGAGTATAGATATAGTTTTTGAAGATGGAGGTTCTCCGAAATACATCCATGAAAGTAGAATTGACGAAGCTAGGGAAGGCAGATCATTATACTGAACATAGCCTAAATTACAGAGTAAACCGAATTTTACTTAACTCTAGAACGGTCGGGCTGGGTCTGTGAGACCCACTAGTTTTTGTTTCACGGAATTTATGTTCTTATAGTTGCTGATTTGACTGGGAGTGCTCTAGCAGCTTCTGAAACATTCAAGAGAAAGTGTTGGCATCGTGAATGAGGTTTTGTTTTGTTTAGTCTTTGGCAGTCTTCCTAAAAGCGCACGGGTCTGTCACACCAGCCCCGACTGTAATTACTAATTTCTGCTAGTGTGATCCCTTTTTTTATTTTGGTATTATCATTGAATTACAAGTTACTTTATGAACTATTTGTGTTGTCCTAACACTGAATTAGCGTGAATAGTTTACAATACAAAATGGCAAGAGAAAATGTTTCAAACAGTGAAATTGATAGAATTTTATACTGATGAGCATGAAGTATACGATTTGACGCAAATCCAGACTTCGAAATAAATAGTGATCATGATAGTAATAGTGAAATAAGTGGTGATAAGGAGTAAGATGATCAGCCTTCTGCCAGCACCAATACTGTTGCTAATTCAAGTACACCTCCTGTAACTGTCTCAGGTAAGCCACCTATATGCTTTTATAAAGGAAAGAACGAAACTAAATAAAGAAAAACTTGTTTCACAACAAAAGCGTTCAAAACAGAAATCACAAGATAATTACTATGCATTTGCTTGGACCTATCCATCGAGTTGCGATGGATGTACATTTACTATTAGAATCATGGCAGTTGTTATTTAGCAATCCATTGGCTGATTTCATTCTTGAATCAACCAATATCTATATCAATTCAGTTCAAAACAATTATACAAATGACCCAAATATTCCTCTAGACCTACAAGTTTTGATGATCTGAAGGCATATTTTGGTCTACTTTATTTAGACCAAAATAAAGTGCATGGCAGTAAAACGAATACTGAAGATTTCTGGAATACGGATGGGACCGGACTAGAAATCTTTCAAGCTAGTATGTAATTAAAAAGAATCAGAATTTTTACTAGTATCAGGTTTGACAACATCCATACAAGCGAAGAAAGAAAGGCACAAGATAATCTTGCTGTCATAAGAAACATTCTTGATACGTTTGTCTCGAAATGCAATGCATATACTGCTCAGTCAGGAATCATTACTTCGGATAAAATGTTTGTTATATTCAGAGGCAGGTGGAGGTTCAGAATGTATATCCCAAATAAACCTGTCAAGTATGGGATCAAGGTTTTAATCCTGTCTTGTTCCATAACGTACTATGTAAAAAATTCAGAAGTCTATGCAGGTGCAAAACCACAAGGACTGTACACAGTAAGTAATAAGGCAGACGATGTTCTTTTGCGTCTTGCAGACCCAGTAAAAGGCTCCAGAAGAAATTTGACAATAGACAATTGGTTTACTTCTTATCAAATTGTCAAAAAACTAATACAAGAGCAGAATATTACTGTCACTGTACATTAAAAAAAAGTCAAAATTGAGTTTTTAGCAAGAAATCTGTAATGCTTTTTTCGTCAAAGAATCATGATGATGAAATTTACAGTGACAGCAGCGAAAAGGAAAAAACCAAGTATAATAATGTACTACAATAAAACTAAGAGTGGCGTAGACGTCATTGATGCTATGTGTGGTGAATATAGTGTTGCTAGAAGGACAAGGCAGTGGCCTCTCTGTCTCTGTTCAGTTGTTGAACACCGCAACTCTCAATGTCTACATTGTGTTCAAAGCAAACCAAAATTTTTCAGTTAGAAGAGAATACCTCAGAACCCTGGGAAAGTCTCTTGTAACACTAATATTTGACAATGCGCACAACCCAGTCAAACCCTCTGCGTGAAATTCAAAGGCTTGCCTCTAATGTCTCCAGCACTCAAGAACAAAGAACAGTTGAAGATCCACAATCAAGGAAAAGGAGGAAATGCTACAACAACAAAATGCAAGGACAATAAAACTAAATACTATTGCCAAGTTTGCAAGGTGTGGTATATGCAGAAATGATTTGCGGTGACTGTTTTGAAAAGTGATGATTTTACAGGAAGATACATCACAAACTATTCATTACATTCACAATTTCTATTTATATAATGAAAATCCAACACTTTTACTTCTTAGTGCTACAACTTATTCTCATTTATATTTGTATTTCAATCAAATTTACTTATATTTACAGTTTACTTACATTTAGTATTACAAAAAAGTATGTTTTCAGTTTTGTTTTTTTACAATTATTGTATAATTCAAAAAGTTAGAATAACGTTACTATAGCATTTAGTAGCACCTGAACAAAATAAAAATTGGTCATCTGATGTAAATATACTGTTTGTTACTTGCTATAAGTGTTTTATTTATCGGTTCCCACATACCCAGCCCAACCATTTTTGGAACTATTTTTCACCTGACCGTTCTAGGGTTAAATCTTGTTACTTCTAAAGTTTCTAAAGATCATTTTTTAAGAAATTTGTTGCTCGTTCAGAAATATATAAAAATTCCCAAGCACAAACAGTTAAGGTTACATACAAAAAAAAAAATTATGAAATGCTATCGAATTTAGGTTATTTTTTGCTAACACCAATCTATTATCATATTATTCTATTATAACTCTTTACCTGGTACAGGTGTACTATCTTCCATTTGTTCACTACCGTTATGATTTTCTGATAAGTCATTTTCAGAGCCTAAAACAAAAAAGTTTATTATTATTGTGGTAACTTTATACATATTACTTAGTAAATATTACTTACAAATCTGACTCAGTTACAATGGAACTTGGATATATCAGTATGTATGTTAAAATAATACAGTATCAAGAAGGGATATTGTAAGTGATTTTGCAATAGTAATCATCTTGGGTCTAAGTATAGTGAGATACACACAATACTTTAACAATTATGCATTTCAGTAGAATGACAAATGCTGACAACTGAAAAAGAGTTGACAGTTGTGCCTTTATCAGTTCAATAATCCTGATGGCACTTATTTGTTGCCTGGCAACTTCCCTATCTGTCGCACTCCCACTGCACTCCAAATATCATCTGTAATTAGACCTATGTGGTACTCCTTTTTGATTTTAGTTGCACTCAGAACACTTTTGATATTACATCTGTGTAATTCAGTGGATCAGAAGGATGTGATAAAAAGGTAAAGGTTCTAAAGATAGCAAGATATTATGTCTACTTTACAACAGTCATAAAAACAAAATAAACTTTAATTTTAATAAACATGCATCTTTTTTACTTGTTCAAACTGTGTCTAACCAAACTGTGTTCACAAAAAGTTTTTCTATAGGCTATACAATAAATCTGCTCTGAAGTCCATAAACTAAAATAAAGAATATATGACCTCGAAAAATAATTGACAGGAGTGTATTTTTGTTCAAGATAAGTCATTTTAGAGAGGAACAGATTTTTTTCCACTATTCCCTGTGTATGAGCGAGTGATATATACACGATGTGATGTGATACACAGTGACAGAAAGAGAAAGAAAAAATGGAACAGGTCTAATCTTTCAAGTGTAAAGTATGACATCTTTTTTGAAAGGCTATGTTACTTAAATAACCCTACATTCAAAGTCCCCGCAGGGGGGGGTGCAGACTAGCTGCACTTATTGAGAGGATTTAGACGTCCCTCGTGGTACCCGAGTCTAACATATACTTACACACACAACACTACACTCACGCTTACATTTAGGGAGGTGATAATAGCCTCAATGTGTTTTTCACCTTAAAATAAAAAAAAATACATTCAAAGTTTTTCTTACAAATATATTGTTTGAATTTTGTGCAATGAACAGTTTCTGACTTCTGAACAACCACTATAAATAAATATGGATTTTATTTTATAATGTAAATTTTGTGATGTGTTCGTTAACTGAGGGTCTACTGTACATATTGCAGTTAACTCTAATAAATAGGTGAGGAGATGTTTATTTAAAAAACCTATGTGTAACATGTAAAAATCCAATGACTATATACAGACTTGGAGATATGCTTCTCGATAAAGCAACTTATCTGAGACAATTTACTACCAATACTGTCATTACATTACTATTTTACTACCTATTCTTACCTGTAAAATTTTCATTAAGTTTATCTTCTACACTATCTTTTCCGCCATAGTCATTTATAGAAAGGACTTCTTCCTTGATAGAAAGTGATTCAGAATCATCCAAATTTTTATCATTTTCTATACTGTCATCATTGTGCACGGAATCTGTGTCTTTATCTTGTGTAGTTTCTGTCTCTTTCTCGTGTGTTGATTCTGTTTCTCTAGCACTGTGTGTTGATTCCGTCTCCCTATCAAATTTTGATTCTTCTGTCTCCTTATCAAGTGTTGATTCTTCTATCTCCTTTTCAAGCATTGATTCAGTCTCTTTATCATCATGTACAGATTCAGTTGATTCTACCTCTTTCTTCAGCTTGTCTACATTTTCTGTTACAGTATCTTTATCAACAGTTTCATTATCTTTGTTCTCATCAATTTCCATATCATCTGAGTTAGATTTGTCCATACTATCTTCATTGAGATCTTCGTCTGGCCTAATGTCTACAGTCATTTTATCACGTTTATCGTCAGACCTATCCGGTACTGTTTCACTTGTACTTTGTTTGTCTGATAATCTTTCTTCAGTTCCTATTTCTTCTTCTTCTTTAGCTATGTTATCTAAAACAATAATAAGCAAATTAAAAAACTTGAAGATTGATAATCGTAAATTCACATATGTCTTATTAACTATTACAGTACTGGACAAAAGCATATTTCTTAACAGAAACAAAATACAGTTGAACTTGGTTATAATGGCCTACATAAATTCAGATGGCGTTTTTTCCAAAAAAGCAAAATCATACTTTTGTTTATATAAGTTTTTTTTATTAAAAAAGGGACTGAAAACTAAATTTTTTTTTATTAAATTAAATTTTAAAATTAAAACTGAAGTTTCCTACGATATGGGCAAACTATACCTAAAGCCTCCGTCAAATAAAATGCAATCTGCCAACAACTTCTTGTGAGCACCCCAATCAAACAGTACATGGACAGACACAGTGAGACGATTTAGATCACTTCAGTAAGGTTTGATGTAATTTTTCACAAAGATCACGATAATCACAACAAAAATTAATAACACCTACACAGTCATTGATTTTAGCTACGAGATTTTTATTAAAATGTGTTAAGTTCAGGATCAACAACCTAAACAAATATCTTAATTTATTTGAGTAGTGATTACAAATATATTTTATTACTTCTATAAAAGAATTCATATTGATAATGACATTGTTTTCTTGTGCCTTTAAACTGGGAATTCTATCTCTAACATGTGGACATTACCTAAATGAAATAAATAACAAATAAAAGATCAAATGACATATGATAACAGATGTAAATGATCTTAAGAAGTAAAGATATGTAAATTGTTAATTATTTTATTTGTAAGTTAAAATAATTAAAACAGTTTTTGCATTCTATAGATAAATAAATGCTTTTATGCATCATCTGAATGTTTCATCTGAAATGCTAGACTATCGGCTTGTAAAACAATAGAACCAAGATAATCTGAACCTAATATAGACGTAATTTTTGCTACAGTAGTAGAACGTTTCTTTGACCACACATCGGGAGCAAGCCATTCCAAAATGTGTGAATATACTATGTCAAAATATAGTAATCATTATATGACTAAAAGCAGTAAAAATAATTTCAAAATGCTTTAACATTAATAATTTGTGCTTACTATTCACAGAAATGACATCGGGTTAAAAACAAAACTTGCTCAAATTATAAAAACATTTTTCAATGATGCTCTCAAATCAAGGTTGTACACAAAGTCACATGTTACATTCACAACACTGAAATGTAATGTCCGTTTGCTTTCTTTACTCTTATCTGTTTGCACATACATAACATTTTTTTTGTAATTTCCTTTTCTTTCCATCAGGGGCACTTCATGCATCACATAGAAAGTGCTGCAATGTTACACAGTTGGTGTTTCTTGGCTCTACTTGGTACTGATAGGAGCAACTGCACAGTGCCGATGCAAAACATATTTACCTAATCAGCTGCAACACCATCTGTTGTAGCCGCCTCGGTGGCCTAGGGGATAGCGTACTAGGCTTTCACCCCGAGGACCCGGGTTCAATTCCCGGCGAGGGCTTGGCATTTTCATATGCTATAAATCATCCCATCGTCTGCATTAGCCCAACTGTGCACAATAGTCGGACATTAAACACAAAAAAAAACAACCATCTGTTGTCTAACCACACCAACTTCAGCCTTACTCTTCTCAGAACTGAACTCTCAGTTATGCACTTCTTTTGCAACAATATCAAAATAATGTTCTAATTTGTTAAAAGACCTTTCTATCATTTTTTTAGCACTTTATTTTGTAAGCATATTATTTTTAAACCTTACTTAAATACTGTACTGTACAATTAACAATGTTATTAGTTATTTATGTTTGCTAATCAAATGATCTGATAAGGGTACTACATCTAATCCCAATAAGTTTGTACTCTGTAGGTTTAATTGTATTGTAAAATAGGTAAGTACTTAATCAGTACTATACAGATAATATTAATTACAAAACAGTATGAACATAACTGCGAACAGATCAACTGGATCGTTCTATTACTGCCCGCATTCTGTTCGGCACTCATGATTGCATTAGGCAGCACCATGATTCGCCCGCACGGGTATATCACTTTCTGTGTGATGGAATTTAAAAAGTCGTTCAACAATTAGTCAATTAATTTAGTGTCTACATGTATATTCATGTTGTGGCGGAAAAAATCCACTTTTCTGACTCAGATATAGGGATATGACCTGTATACTAACTTACCCATCAAATTTTCAAATTCAATTTCCTTAATGAACATGATACTTTTTATATATAACAAGTAGAAAAATCAGGACTGTATACCGGTTTTTCCAAAGTTTTAATAGCATTCCAAACGTTTTCAAAAGATTATAAGTTACTCTAACCTACATAGTTTGTATAATTAAAATATAAAAACACAAATTAATAGACACAATATATTTAATTGAATATTAATCTACAGCTTTTAGGCAGACAACACGGTAAGCCTAGTTCTATTTCTGTATTAAATTTGACACACTGCCAGTAATAAATGCTAGCCGAAACAAACCAATGCATTGTAATTCTGATCAATCTATGGTATTATGAAGTATATAACAAGCAGGTTTGTGTACATAATAAGGTCAATACACCTTAATTTAAAAAACTGAATACTGTTTTAATAAAGACAAAAAAAACATTTTTTTCGTAATCTCATCCAAAAGAACAATTACTATGAAACCAAAATGCAGTCTGTCTCGCCATATATGATTCTTGATCTTAAAAAAATCAATGATTTTATTGAATTTGTTTTTTTTTTTTTTTGTACAAAGAAGTGGTTATTTTGATCTGCAGGATAACAACACATCTATGGTTTGCATGAGAAAAAAAAATCGATGAAAGCGATCTTAAGTATGATTTAAAATTGTATTCTGAACATTGAAAGCAAATTTGAAAGATTTCAAAATTTTTAAGAAATAGGGCAAAATGTTTACATTTATAATAAAGCACGACAAAACAGGGAAAAGTTTTATAGATTTTTTATATTTTGAATATCTTAAAATTGACAATTTTAGTTTATAAATGATTGATTTTTCTGTGTCCACTGTTCAATATTGTGGACGAACAAATTCAAGATAGTGCAGACAAATTTGGAAAACACAAGATCTTTTTTTCACAGGGCCAGTACTCCCATAATTCTGATTTTGCCACTCAGCTATATAGATCATTGTGCACCCTTGTTCAGATTCAACCTTCCCTATTTAACCCCAGGTTTTTGGAAATCCATGAGATACTTTGGATGGTATTGTCCTGTTCTATCACCTGTACCCCACACCACAGAGTTAGTAGGGATTACAGAAATTTCAGAAATATGTGAATCTGTGTTCATCTTAAAGTAACTAAGTATGAATAGACTTGACTAAATTTATATCACAAGTTCAGCATCAGGGGAGCCATTGCTAACAAAAAGAATGCGTTTTGAGTTTAGTAGCACATTGTAATAGTTTCTCAAAAATATTTTATATTTTTTCTGACGGACTGTTTTCAAATTAAAACACCCACTAACTCTAACAATTTCTTAATAGTCACATTTTAGCTCACCGCAAAAAAAAATGTTGCTGATGCCTGTGTTAAACCATAAATTTAAATAAATTCAATGACAATAATTTCATTTTTCCATTGGAAAATTAGCTATTGATTTGTTAATTTTAATTAATTAATAATTTTTTCCTTTAATATTTACAAATCTTTGCAATAACCTAACCAATACATTTCGTAATATCGATTTAAACCATTTTACAAAAATCAACACTTTTTGAAGAATGTGGTATACTTATTGTAGCATGATATAAAAAAAATGTTTTGATATTTCAGATCATTTAAAAACGTTGTACACGAACGATTTAGTCTGTGAAAATAATTTTAAAAATTAGCAATGGGCTCAAACAGCATTGAGAGAAACTGAAAGAGTCCAGCAGGACTATGTAGGGCTTACTCTTCATGGACCCTCTACCACAATTCCCCCCTTATACTTAGTAATGCACGGCCTGTAATAGTCATGATTACAGGACATGGCTACTTTAGGACCTCTTCGGAATAGAAAATTCCGACTGCAAAACAACTGCTACTAAAATATTAAAACTTTGGAAAAAAAAAAGATACTTTAGGAAAATAATCAAAGGTAACCATTTCATATGAGAATCTAATCGATCAGATCCTGAAGTTACAATACGCTTAAATCTTAAGAACAACTTCTACGGCCAGTACGTCGTCATCAGGAGCGCAATAAGTCCATGTGTGACCGACATATGAGGTGTGTTCAGAAAGTAACGAGATTTTTAATTTTATTAACAAAATATTTATTTATTCTTCTACATTGACATTGTCGCCTTCAAAATAGTCTCCATTAAAGATTATGCACTTGTGCCAGCGCTTCTTCCATCCTCGAAACACTTCTCAAACTCGATCTTTGAGATAGCCTTTAGTTTTTTCGGCGATGTGCTTTTAATGTCATCTATGGCTGTAAAATGACGGCCCTTTAAGATTCTCTTTATTTTTGGAAATAGGAAAAAGTCACACGGAGCCATGTCTGGCGAATATGGAGGCTGGGGAACAGTACTGAAGAATTACAGTACTGTTTTTGGCCAAAAAAGCAATGAAGTGTGAGCTGGTGCATTATCGTGGTGCAAAAGCCATGAACTGTTTTTCCACAGATCCAGGCATTTTTTTCGGATTGCTTCACGCAAACGGCCTTGAACTTGTAGGTAGTACTCCTTATTGACTGTTTCACCTGATGGCAGGAATTCATGATGCACTTTGCCATTAATATTGAAGAACACAGTGAGCATAACCATCACGTTCGACCGCACTTGTCGAGCCTTTTTCGGTCTTTGTGAGCCAGAATGCCTCCACTGGGATGATTGAGCCTTAGTTTCGACGTCATATCCGTAAACCCATGTTTCGTCACCTGTTATAATACGTTTCAGTAATTCTGCATCGTCATTGACTTTCATTTAGCGACTCGTTAGCAACTTCCATTCGCCGCTGTTTTTGTTCAAAATTCAACAATTTTGGAACGAATTTTGCTGCCACGCGTTTCATACACAAAACATTGCAAACAATGTCATTACATGATCCAATTGAAACGCCAACATCATCAGCGACCTCTCTAATTGTGATTCGGCGATTGTTCATAACCATTTCTTTCACTTTTTCCATGTTTTCATCAGTTGTTGATGTGCTGGGGCATCCAAGGCGTTCGTCACTTCAATGTCTTCACGACCTTCTTGTAAACGCTTATACCACTCGTAAACTCTTGCTTTACTCATAGCAGACTCACCATAGGCCTTTGTTAACATTTCACACACTTTGTTACACTTTAATTCCATTTTTTACGCAAAATTTGATACAAATTCTTTGATCCATTTCTTTTAACAAACGAAAATCACCGAGCTCATAAAAACACATCTAACCTTAGTAGCTGTCACAAAGTCAACAATGAAAACAGCTGAAAGTTTTATTATACTTCAAGGACATGTATACCAACATAATAAAAAAAAATGTTTGACAATCGGACTCTCCAATCCCGCGAAATATAAAAATTCTCGTTACTTTCTGAACACACCTCGTACAAGGGGATATGGACTGTCCAATATTAAGAATAAGAATTTTAAAAAGAATATTTGTGTAAAAACAATAACGGAAAACTGTTTAATAATTAAATAAAAATAAAACTGAACATTATAATTTCATCGGATAAAATCCTATTCTAATTAATTTTTAAAAATAATACAAACCTAATACTTTTAAAAATGAATTTTGTTTCTCTGGTCCGCATTCCACAAATCCTAAGAAGTCACCGCTGTCTGGAGAGCGCTGTCCTTCATCTGAAGTCTTCTGCGTACTGTTCAAACTGGGTGATATTTTCTGAAAACAAAGGTAACATGAAAGAATTTGCATGCTACTTTTCAATAATAAATATTTTAATACTAAAAAATCTTGATTGTTGTGACTTAGCTTGTATTTTCCCAGAACTATTGTGTTCAAAGGCGAGAGGAAAATGCATGAAGGTGTTAAAGCTAGAGGAAGACAAAATTTTCAGTCCTGTGTTCAAGTTTTACAGAATACGTATACCCCTACAATAAGAATGTGGTGCCTATTTGAAATTTCTAAACTAAATGAGGGGATAATTTGTGCATACGAGGGTGATCTGAAAAGTTTCCGACCTAACAGAGATAAAAGACATTTTTTCAGAAATTTTTTTTTTATTTTTCAACATAGTCTCCTTGTACCTCTACACACTTCTCCCAGCGATGCTCCCATCTCTGTAACCCATCTAAATAGTACTCGGCGTTTTTCTCTGAAAAATAATTGTTCACGAAGGTGAATGCCTCTTCATCTGACGAAAATCTCTGTCCTCCGATCGCAATTTTTAGAAGAGGGAACAAAAAGAAGTTGCTTGGGGCTAGATCTGGTGAGTAAGGCGGATGGTCAAGCAGTTCAATCCGTAATTCATGGATTTTCGCCGTGGTAACCGCCGAGGTGTGAGACGGTGCGTTGCCTTGGTGAAACAGGATTTTCTTTTTCTGCAAATGTGGCCGTTTTCCCGCAAGTTCTGACTTCAGCTTGTCAAGTAATGATGTGTAGTATGCTCCTGTAATGGTTTTTCCTTTTTGAAAATAGTCATTTAAAATAACTCCATGACTATCCCAAAAAACAGTCGCCATCTCTTTCCCAGCCGAAAAAACAGTTTTTGCTTTTTTTGGAGCCGGTTCCCCTTTTGCAGTCCAGTGTTTGGACTGTTATTTTTGTTTTGGGCGTATAATGGTGTATCTAAGTTTCATCTACAGTAATTAATCGGCGCCAAAACTGCGCCAACAGAGCATTGGAAATATTCATTCAAACACATTTTTGGTCTAACGTGAGCAAACGCGGCACCCAATGTGCAGACAGCTTTCAAATGGCTAAATGTTGATTTAATATGTGACAAACACATTCTTTTGACATGTTCAAAACATCTGCTATCTCTCTCTCACTTTAATTCGGCGGTCATCTAGCACTATTTGGTGAACTTTGGTGAAGTTTTCGTTGGTAGTTGCAGTTTTTGGACGTCCCGAACGTTCATCATCTCCCAAGCTCTTATGGCCACATTTAAATTCAGCTGCCCAAAATTTCACTGTGGTGCAGAGTCCCCATACACAGAATCCAACTCATCTTTGATTTGCGTAGGCGTATTGCCTTTCAAAAACAAATATTTAATGACAGGTCGATACTCGATTTTGTCCATTTTCATAAAAATACATCAACTCACTCAAAGACTGTTACATAACAACTGCGCGTCCAAAATGGCTGAAACTTTGGTAACTGTCAACAGATGAAATTCGAGTGCTGCCACCGACGAGTGCTGCTATCTTCATGTTGAGGTCGGAAACTTTTCAGACCACCCTCGTATATATGATACCCAAAGGGAAACTAGGCCTACTCTGTTTTCGATATCATTAACTGTTTCCATATGATAGAAATTCAAGCAAGTAATTTTGTTATTTTAGGAACCACTAGTTTCTACATTCCATACTGTTGGAACAATTTTCAGCAAATTTTTCATAACTACAGTATTGCTAATTTTAGTAACTATGTTACCGTTTTGACAGTTAATTTGGACAAGCATAAGAACGGTTTTAAACTAACATCTAATCACTTTTCATCTCAAGAATCACATTAAGCATAAAAAAAAACATATTTCATACAACACAATTTAGAAAAATACAATAAAACGAAATAATTTAACTGCATTATTTGACTTTTTTTTTTAATCATAATACGTATCATAATCAGAAATGTGTTTTTTTAACACATAAAAATTAATGTTTCTTTTTTCTTTACTTTTAAATTCAAAATAAAACTACGCTTTTGTAACTACATTTTTTTCCTATTTGGACACCAGACACTTTACATAACATTCTGACCAGTTATCTGGCAAACACAAGTTTGCATGAAAACATAAGGATTCAATAACATGTAATAAACTAAGACTTATAGATAAAAAAACTTAACAACATCTAACTGTATGGTATGCTGGCCACCACTTGTCAGAAATGACCTACATCCTCATTAATAACATGCCAGATGATATTCACAGCGCCTGTCATTTCTC
The DNA here is from genome assembly GCA_022606455.1 of Callitettix versicolor. Lineage (NCBI taxonomy): Eukaryota > Metazoa > Arthropoda > Insecta > Hemiptera > Cercopidae > Callitettix > Callitettix versicolor. The sequence goes on along the minus strand of CM040185.1, from coordinate 78,946,742 downwards.
GCAGTGATGAGAAGGGAACAAAATGTGATTAGTATGTGAATATGAACTGTATCAGTTTTACGAGTTTTTGCACCCCAGCAAAAACTGTGATAACATCAGCCACATTTGTTTTTGCATGATTATTTCAATTATCAGTTGATTAGTTCTATTATTATCGCGTGAGGTTTGCTGCGAATGTTGTAAGGACTAGTTTTGTGTTTTTACATATTTATTAGTACTACAGCAAAAAAATTTTTTACTAAATATAAACGTCATAAGTGTGCTAAAATGAAAATGACTACAGAACAGAAACTAAAAACAATAGAATGGTTAGGTAACAGCAAATCAGTGAAACTTTTAAGTGCTAAGCTCAGTGTCGGCATAACAGGATTGGCTAAATGTTAGTTGTCCCTTTCAACTTATATATATTAATACAATTGCATTTATATAATTTTTACTATGTAAATTAGTCTATTTTTGGTTTAGCCGACATTTTGTATCCGACTAGAGATCTGTTCCCTGAGGATTTGTTAATGGGGTTTCCACTGTATATTCATGTAGAATTTTATAGATTATAAAACAAAAACTACTATTGTACTATCATTTAATTCAAACTTTAAAAGTGTCTGTACACCATCTGCATTTTGGTTAGATGCAATAAAAAATTCTCAAAAATAGCTTACACAAATATGATCACAACTGGAACAAATGGAACCCTTCAAAATCTAAACTGGTGTAACTGTCTTTTCCAAAAATCTGGTTTGGAAATTATCAGCAATAGTATAGATCCTGATTTCTTCTTAAATTTAATCACACATGAAAATCAGTGCAGAAAATTTGATGAGTTAAGTTAAAAGTTTACAAAATAATGAGGCAAAATAAATCCTCGCAGTAATATTCATTTTTTTAATGTTTTATTTAATGTTGACCTTTTTAAATCTTCAAAACTAAAATTTGTATACATGCATTCTAAATGACGTTGTTCTGCAAGAAAATTAGTGCAGTGTGCTATATCATTTGTTTATTCTTTCTTTTTCCATTTGGAAATGAATATATTTGTAACCACTTAATTTGGGACTCAATAACAAACACACAATTATCATAATTCTCTAGCTTTCTTTTTTTTACATCCATACTTTATATATACCAATTAGATTAATGAGAACAAGGGATCAGTTTTAATGGTAAGGGAAAATTAACGGAAGCACTAACTAAAATTGCTTAAAATTGCAGCTCAAACTAAAAACCTTTAAGTGCGCAGTTGAGTGGCGCAGTAGACTGAATGACGCCTTAGCCACTTTGACCACTGAGTCCTGCCTTTTTATGAAGAGTGATCAACAGAAGCTAGAACTTCTGATCAAGAAGAACAACAATTTCATTATATGTTGTTAGAAAAAAAATGAACCAATTTTAAATGGCTATATTTATTAGAAAAAAAAGCTGTACAACACCAATTCAAACACCAAAATACTCAAAAGCATGAAGTTTACTGTAATATTTTATCACAATGTTTTATGTGTCTTTCACTAGCTACACGGACAACATCTAGATGAGAGCAAAGTTCATCCCAAACTTTGCACGAGATCTCTTCTTGACCTGATAATGCAGCTGATATCCTATTTTTAAGCTCATCAATATCATGAGTTAAAGGAGAAACATAAACACGTTCTTTGACGTATCTGCACAGGAAGAAGTCGCAAGGCATAATGTCAGGACCAGTCTCGCTGTCCTGCACGTCCTATCCAATGCTGAGGCAAAATGTTACGGTGGTGCTCCATCTTGTTGAAAGATGAAGTTGTCGGAGACAGCAATACGTTCTGGGAAAATCCAATTTCATAGCACTGCTGGATAAGATGCTCCATTCACTGTTTCTTTCAAAAAGTAGGGTCCATAAATTTTGGTTTGTGAAATGCACAAAAAAAGTTCTTTTGGTGTATCTCGTTTATGTTCACTGATTTCATGAGGACATTCAAGTCCCCAAATACGTACATTATGGCGACTAATTTTACTGCTAATATGAAACGTTGCCTCATCCCTAATTACCAACTCCTGCAAAAAAAGTCTTCTTACATGTTTTCTAAGATAATATTGCAAAAGTCAATGCTTTTCCTTTTGTCACCATCACAAAGACTTTTAATCACATAGTTGCATGCAGTACTGTAAGTTCTCAGCCAGCACGACATTTAGACTTTTGTGGGTACTGCTGAAATATGTCCTGAATTTCTTGAACTGTCATTTCAGATGTGCATGGTTATCTAGGACTTTTTCCCCTGCACAAACATCCAATTTCTAAAAACTGTTTATACCACTGACAAATGTTCTTTGCTACTGGTTGTTGAGTACCAGAGCAAGGATGATACGCTTACTGAACTATAATAACCGATTTGTATTTACTTAAGTGTAGAACGCAAAATGCCTTTGAGCTGACGCCAGACTGTTACTGACTGACAATGGCGACATCTGAAGTCATACTTAAGGAACACTACTGTAGACATTTAGAAGAGATTTTCAAAACTCTGGACTTCCCCTGTTGCAGTTAATGCTATTTTAGTTACTGGATGTCTAGATTGTCCGTGCAGGTAATGGAAGACACACTCAACATTTGTGATACATTACTGTAAACTCCACAATTTTGTTGAGTACTCCGATGTCAAATTTGTTTTTGTACAGTTTTTTTTCTAATAAATACAGATGTTTAAAATCAGGTCATTCTTCTTGAAACACCCTCTATGTACTTCCTAATTAGAACAGATAGACATTTCATCAAATAAACCTAATCACATAAATTAGCTTATCACAAGCTTTATCAATTTGGAGTGGACTCTTGGCCTACCAACATTATAAGATACAGAATGGCATTTGTGGTTGAATGTCTCAACGAACAATTCCTATTAAAGGATCTTATTTTGTAGAAACTCAGTTTAGATGATTCTACTTGTAGCTGTAACATTATTTACAACCAATCTGGCTAATTAGAGTTGTTCGTTTATCGGAAATTTCTTCTAAGGAAGGACATTCTATGGTACGGACATCATTTCCTTAAAATTCTCTACAAAAAAAGTTTTAAACATATTTATAGAAAACTAACGGTGTTTCTGATATTATGTAAAGAAAGTGTAATAATTTATTTGCTTAAGATGACAATGCACCACAAACTTCCGTAAAAGAAACATAGTGTAAAGGTCACTTTCGTAATTATACATCTTAAAATAAATAACTAATAATAATCATTGTATGACAACTCAATTATTATTAACAGAAGCAGGTCTTAACAAAAAATGATTAAGCCTAGGCTAAACCATGAAAAACATTTGCAAAAATTTTGAACTTGCTTTTCGCAACAAAAAATTGTATGCATATAAATATTATATTAATTCATGGATATTATCATAATTTCCATGTGTAACTGATCTATTTGCAACCCTTTCTTGCGTGAGGGAAAGCCAATTATCCGAATAGTAACCAACATTATAACCAATTAACCCTGTTTTAATAAAAATTATCTAAATATAAAATTTCCAAAGATTACAATAGATTACTAAAAATGATTAATGAAAATAGAATATAGAATAAATGTCTCATTTATTGGTAACAAATTCTATTCTACAAATGAATTCATCTAATAAATTTTAATTCATACCACAAAAACAATTGGCAGTGTAAGAATAATACAATTTCTGCATAATTTCAAGATCAACAATTTTTATAAATTCTCTGTTTATAAGAAAGTGAACGCAAAACCATTTCTAGTAATCTTTTAACAAAATATGCCTTTGCTACGATTTAATACTGTACTGTTACAAAGCAAATGACAAGTTACATCACATTACGCAAGCAGCTGCAGGAAATTAACTATGCTGTAGATAATTGGCAGTCAATAGCAGATTGTTACACAAAAACTTTTGCCGACTTATACAAGAATAAATGCTTATATTTGCTGCTTATTAATCAGCATTAATGATTTTACAAAAAATGTTCAGAAAAAATTATAATGGAATGTCGTTTTAGTTAAAAATGTTGTTATATTTTAAATATCTTTTTTATAATAATAAATCTATAATACTACACGAGTTGTCATTGAACGCATGTCCTCTTTTTCTTCAGAAAAATCTCTAACGATTTCGATATACTATTGAAATATCATTTTCTGACTTGAGTAACTACCAACAAACCAAATGATAATGATAAATCAAATGCGAATGAATAACTTAATCATATAGGACCGTGTTTCACAAGAAAAATAATAAAATCACCAAGCAAGGCTGTCCTCCAATAATATAAGATATTAAGTAAGTCAACCACATAATTTTTAAAAACATGTTTGAAGCAAGCACAATCAAAATTTGGGCTCTTTCCGGAATACAACAGTATTAAAGTAAGTTTTTATCCCAATTTTAAATGCACAAAGTTAGTGAGGTTTAATGCTCAGCATTACCAGATATTATCGTTTTCTAGGCATGTCATATGAAAGTTCTCGTATATCCAATGTATATGATCAAAGTGTATTTCCTTGATTTGACTATTCATATTTACAATATTACTTTGAATAGATGAAATATTTAGCACTATTGCATTCCTTGTAATACCCAAATGAGTAGCCTGAGTTCCATGAACCTTTGTAAAGAGTTTTCTTAAAACGAAACGAAACTCCATTTTTTGCGCTTTTTGAAAAATTATATTAATCTATGATTTTTAGAATAATTTCAATTATGCAGTTGAAACAAGTTTATTCAAATATTAAATAAATTTCTAATATTAAATTTTTACTGAAAGTCTGACTTTCTGAATAAAAATTTAATTTATACGCTATGATCAACGTTTACAGCAAACGAAATTATCTATTAAGCAAAAAACAATGGATGGGTGGTTGAAAATAATAAAAAACATAAAACTCCTACAAAATCAGTCATGCTTGTGTGAAAGTGCAAATGATTATTCTGCAAGGTCATTGACACAATGGATAAGATAATAATAACCAGTACAGGCATTCACCCCTGTTTAGCTGAATAAAAACATTTAGAAAGCCAGACTTTAGTCTTTACAAAGATATGACTACCTGAATTTGCAAGGTATACAGTTAGATAAGGCTTGGCATACATTCTGGAATGATTTAGCTATAATTCAATTTTTTTGTTTGCCAAACATCCATACTTTATACCAGTTAGACAAATGATAATGGGTCAGTCTTAATGGAAAGGGAAACACTTGTAAACAATGTAAGACCCTGGAATGCTGAAATTCACACACAGCAACAACTCCTCAAATATTTCAGCCCTTGTACACTTAAAGGGGCTCGCTCTACAGGGTGTTTTCATCAGAATTTCAAACAAAATACCGTTTGCTGAGCCAAACATTTTTCACTCCATTTACTTGTAAAAGTGCCTCAAGATCCAATTAAAACAATGTCTGTTTGCACATGTACTTTTGTAAATTTGCCAAAAAACTATTACATACAGTAAACAAAAAATTATTACTTCATTTTGTTCAAAAACAAAAACGTTTCACATGTTAAAAAAAAAAACATTACATTACAAAATAAAACAATTTATTCCACATGAGTAGTGAAACTCTTTACCAAAAAACTGAAACACTATCAGACACAATAAGAAAAAGGAGAATTGATTTTTATGGGCACATCCTCCAAATGGACAAATATAGACTAACCAAAAAAATATTTGACTACTTTCGCAATAGAAGAGCCAAACCACTTTGGTTTAGAGAAACAGAGAAAGACATAACAGAACTACAAATCACTGACACTATGCTCATGGACAGAACAGCCAAAACAATAAACAAGGGCAAGAAGTAACGGTTCCAAGGCAAAGTCAAATCCAAGCGAACGATCCAAATCTCTGACGAAGAGAGAAAAGCAAGATCACAACGAATGAAGCAATACTGGGCTACGAGGAAGGCACAGAACATTAAATAGTGATTGATTTAGTATACCCCAAAGTTGGGTGAAACAAATAGAGAAAAACAATTTATGCTAATATAAATCACTAGCAATTATCTAATGATAAAACGTTATTCTAGTTTACGTACATATGAAAGAATTATATGTAATCAGTTATGTAGCCTACGTCAATAAAAACTTTACTATAAAAAAAAAAACTAGAAAAAATCATACAATAGTTAAGTAAGGTTACTGTTGAAGTCATTAAAAAAAGGAAACGCCTACAATAAATTCACCTTAGTTTGTTTAGAAAAAGTGAAAATATTTCATTACATTTACACAACAGAACATTGCAATACAAAAAAAAAGGAACAGATTAAGTTACATAGATGATACTTGTTATTTACAGAGGACTAAGAGAAGCTCAATTCCAAAGAGCAAAATACTCCAAAATCACTATAACCTGTGATTATTAGGCTGCTCGACATCATCGAAATATCAACAAAAAACAAATCTTGATTAAACCAGTTTAGAAAATATAAAGTAAGTTAAAACTCTGTCAGATTCAGTTCATGGAGAGCAAACAGTTATATTTATGATAGAATTAACAGCCTGTACTTTTTGTGGTAAAATGTAAGAAATCTTTTAAATTATTGATATAACCTTAAAATGTAACATAAACCATTTCATTTATTCAAGTAGTAGTATTCAATAGTGTTTCTAAAAATAGTCCAAACAATTGTTACTAATTTCAAAGCTCTCTAATTTCAGCTGCTGCTGAGTTATCAGTAAGCCTACAGTCATGGCAACAAGTTCAGTTTACGTATGTGTCATCGAAATGTACAATCAATGCTAAAACTACTACTACTACTGTAGTTTGGATTTTACTTAAGCTTTTACTTATTACGTTAATGTATTAAATGTTTAATGTACATTTTTAAACATTAATTACAGCGATGGAGAGAAAATGTTATCCGTAATCAAAATTTATAAAAAATCAGAAGGAATTTAATGTAAATGAATTTTATATAGTTTGGTAAAAAATGCAAACATACTGTCAAAAACAAAATCAATGCTTGCTTATGATAAAGTATCAAAACAACCACAATTTATATACAAATACGAAAAATTGAAACGAACATGTGTCTACTATTTTACTTAAATTATAAAATTACCACATTTCACAGAAATGGTCTGACAATAAAATAATCAATTACGGATTTCAATTAACAAAATTATCCATACAAGAGACATATTTATAAGACCCAGACTGAAGACCGTAAAACAAGCACCTATTCAAATCTAAAATACATTTTGAAGGATTGTATATAAATTTAATGTGTTGACATTTAAAACTACGAAAGATTTAATTCAAATTTTGCACAAAATTGATTTTGATGATAGTTTTGACATTCCCTTGCTCAGCAAAACCCTATTCAAAATAGCGACCAAGACAAATCCTTAAATCCTTTACATCTAACATTGTTTAATTTAATTTTATTAAAAATCACTAAAATCTACACAAATTTTTGTCGTTTCATTGAAAATAAACCGAGTCGCCTCGGTGGCCTAGTTGATAGCGTACTGGGCTTTCACCCCGAGGACCTGGGTTCGATTCCTGGCCAGGGCTTGGCATTTTCATACGCTATAAATCATCCCATCGTCTGCATTAGCCCAAGTTTGCACAATAGTCAAACGTTAAACACCAAAAAAAAAAGAAGAAGATAAACCTGAATGTGGTTTATTTTTGTACTACAAAAATATATGCTTATTTATGCAGTTTCTAATATTGATTAAAATGTGAAAGAAGATTTACAAGATAAAAAAGTAGGCTAATGATTTTTATAAAGATTTTAATGGCCACCATTTAAAAAAGTTTGAACCAATTTCGCTGGGTAAAAATTATGCCTGTGCAAAACATTTTCATTACAAATCTGCCAGTGAATAGATATTCCAACAGAATTCGCTAATAAGAAATTTTGGGCTATGTAGTATGTTTAATCATCTACAAACCTGCAAATACAGTAAATACATACCTCCAAAAGTAAAACTTATTTAGAAGATACAATAAGTAATCTCTTGTAAATTAAACATTTTTTTTTATTACAACAAAACACTTGAATTTAAAATCCTAAAGCTATAATTCTTAACTTACATTGAAAAACAACAACGTATAGGTCTACTTACAACTAAAATGTTGGCAATAAATCGTGTGACTGCCGATTAATCAAAAATTATTTTAAAAATTACATTCGGCCAAACAAAAATTCAAATGCAACAAACATCCATTAAATTTTCATGAGTTTAAAACGCACAAAACAGTTATCACTAAAACATTTCACACTCAATCGTTTTATTTCAACAGATAGGCCTATGACTAACAAGCCAGTCCAACAAGATAACTTTAAAACTAGGCCAACAGCAAAGCCTGCATAACCTATAAATATAAATGAAAACTAACACATACTAAACGCGGAGATGAACTTTTAAAACCTTTTCAACAGCACTGGTAACAAAACTGTTTTAAATAATGCTGAGAAACACAAGGCACTTTCACAGTACAGTTAGTAGTACAGCAGTACAGAAACACAGGAGAAAACAACTGCTAGGCTAGATTCAATACCAAGGACAAGGGAGGGGCAAAGTATCACCTGAACTGAAAACATCAAATGTCATGCTTTATTAACCAAGCAAGTCAAAAGCATTGTCTACATTTACATCAACATTAACATCTGGCTCTTAGTAACTTCTAAGGAGTAAGTGTTATTTGATCGTGTAAAATAAACGATTTGTGATTGCTTTAATATTAAAAAAGACTGTATGTCTACAGAATCAGAATAAATCATCCATTATTGATTTTCTTCACATATCTATTATTCAACAGATAATTATTGTTCAACGATTATTTATCGTTTCAAAACTGGTTCAAAACTAAATAAACAGTCCTGTTACTTGTATTTATAAACGAAATTTTGCAGTTACAAGTTTTATTTCAAAATAATTGCGGAATTAGATACAAATAGTTCCAAAAACTTTCTCACACAAATTATTTCCCTACAAAGACCAGCCAAAAAACAACAAAATCAGTTTAATTTCTCAAAATGAGTTCTGCTCAAAATCTGATTGTATGTGAAAATTCATGTGAAATTTATATAGCAATTTTTTAAATAAAAAATTTGTAGATTGTGGAGTAAATAGAAAAAACAAAAACCCGATGGCTGTTGGAGGTTTGTTTTGGAGTTTTGAATTTACTCCTAAACCATAAATTTACTTTACTTTTAGTTTTCTACGACTTTATTTATACATAGCTAAAATTTAATGACCTCAATTTTCAATTTCAAAAACTCAATTTTTTCAAAAGTAAGCCAATTTTTCAGTTTTTCCCAAGATCTCCAAAACAAATTTTGCAGCTACCATACATTTTATTGGATACTTACAACCTACATTTGATCAAAATCATTAGACAAGCAACATATTTAAAATATTTTCATTAATTAATAAAAAAAAACAAACAAAAAACAATCTGATTTTGTTTTACAATATTAATCCTGAAATTTCTATTAGCTCTATCCTTAGAGAACTGATTAAAATGAAGTATATCATGTTATAAACTTTTAACACGAAATCCCAACACCAAATTTTAATATTCACTGTTTTCTTAGCTCCTAAACTATAATTTCTACGAAATGATATCACGTAAAACCACAAATTTGAGATAAAATGAAAAACTGTACCAGCTCTTACAAAAATAAGTTAAAACGATGAAATGGTGTATCATTATTACATATTCAAATCCTTAGGAAACTTCATAATCTATACATATATAATTAATTGGGATTTTATCAGCTATTATTTCCATTGCTATTTATTTGTTACAGTAACAAGTGTTATCATTGTTCTCTAATTCCAAACTGGAATTTAGTTAGACAATAACAACAAGACAACGACAGTAAGCTACTGATAAACTAATACCTAGAACTAGAACAAAATTATATTGCTCGAAAACATGATATTTACGCTCAATGGACCCCACAATGCACCCCACATAATTTCAACCCAGTGAAAACCTCATTTGAAATCTTTCAGTCATGTATACCTTTGACAAGTAGGCAATGCACTTGTTTATTGGCCTCCAAGATATCTAGAACCAAATCCAATGATGTAGTGGATCAATGAAATAAGTGTACCATACAAATCAAGCAACTGTTAATGAAATGAAGGAAATAAGTATTCAAAATATAACTGAGACATATAGTAACATTAAGAAATACTGTGCCAGAACAAGGCTGCACGGAAGATAATTATTCCCAACACCTGTAATAATAACCAAGTAAATATACAGTGGGGCCTCAACTTACAAATGACCTTACTAATGAAAATTTCAACTTACGATATAGGATTTTGGAAATTTTCCGCCCTAATTAATGAAATGTGCCTCAACTAACGAAACAACGCGGAAAAAACACCTGAAAGTGTTTACAAATAGGACAGCTGCAAATTTTGATGACATTTGTCTAACGCATTTCAGAAGCATTCTTAAAAGTCGGCAAAAACAATTGTTGCTGGACCGTTACTTTACCAAACGTACATCAGAAGAAACTGGGGAAGGTGAAAGTGAACCCAAAAAGGGAAAAGAAGTGATAATAATTAAAAATAAAGTTCTAAAAAGTGTAAAAAAATTGTTAAAAAATGTTTTTAAAGTGTTATATTCTTTCAATTCTTAGTATTAAATTTTATTTTGTAATACACTGTGTATGCATGCATACACATCTTCTCCTTCATATTCACAACCTTCGCTGCAGCTGCCTCCCCCACGAACCTCGCTACGTATCTGAATCTACTATGTATATGTAATGTAGTCCATATTATGTATAATTAATACATTTTTTTATTTCAGGTTTTATCTGTGTTTTATTAATGCATATTTCTTCCATAATTGACATAAATGTAATTTTTTTTCATCGTATGGAAATAGCTTCGGGGTGATGGAACGAATTAGGCAATTTACATGTAAAATGCACCTTAACTTACGAAATTTTTATCTTACAAAACGACTTCCAGAACAAATTAAATTTGTTTGAGGCGCACTGTACACATCTTACTTTGAATACTGCCAAAAAGATAGCTACCATCAAGCCACCAATATTTTACATGTCAAACTATACTGACATTACAAGACCATGCCATTTTCCGGAAACACCAAATTGTCATCCACCAATGAGTGTATTATTTTATTTAGTGGGAAACTGTACCAATGTGAGACAGGATTATAAAATAACTTCATATTACTTATTTTATTTCGTTTACACAATAATTGCAGTGTGTAAATATAAAAAATAATGAAGACAACATATGATGTCCCTACTCATTCATGTTATACATGTGAATGACGTCTTTACTCACTGTTGTACTTTTTGGGTTTTGGCTGAACTCTCCAAAGGGTTAAACTCTTTAAAGGGTTGTATGCCATCATTACAACTAGGCATAATACATAGGTGAATGCTTGTACTTTTATACTTGGCCTTAATACTGTACAACTCAAGTACAGTAGTGAACCACGACTGTAAGCATTTGTTTCATATTTGGTGAATTTTAAAGGCAATTTCATTTATTTCAAAATATCAGCTTATCTGACAAGGGTTTGGTCCTAATTACTTCGGATTAACAGGATACTAAAAAAACCAATTAAACAATATTAATTGTAATGTTTCAACTTATTTTTCGAAGATCTGGTATAATCTTTTGTATAATCAAAAAACCACAATGTAGCAACCGATGAGTTAAATTTGATTTTATCCAATGTACACGCTGAGAAGTGAAATACTGTTACACTTACGACTGGTTCTGAGAAGCATTAATATGTAAAATAAATCAATAAATTGATTTAAATAATCACCCTGCAGCGAATCGTCACCATCAGTTTTGTTACTTTTTTCTTTTTAATTCCATGCAACTGCTTTTAGGACAAGCGTTAAAAATTAAACTCGAAACTTAAACCTTAAAATGTAAAACTATCAAGTCTGATTAAAAATGTGAAGCTAAAAAAAATACCTAAAAAGACAAATTTTATGAAAATACAAATTTAAAATAAAAATAGAGCTTTATGATTTTTTTTTCTAGTCTAGAATGTCTATATACTACATTCACATTTTAAAGGGGACAAGATATAATATACTACAGTCGACCTTGGTTATAAAGCCCTCGGTTAGAATGCTAACTTGGTTATAGCGCTATTTTCATAATGTCCTCAATATTCTATATTAAGTGTACATGTATTTTAGGCTCAGCTACAACGCTGTCACGCTGCTGTTATAGTCCAGCCACTTTTTAAAACAGCCTGCATGAGAATTTCTCCGTACATGTAGAATTTCACTCCAGCTCCCTCCAATAGTTCACGGACACAGAGTCTGCCAATCTGAGTCTACAAACTGTTACTGCTCAGCGATAGTGAAGGAAAAGGGAGGAGCTATGGTGACAGAGTGGGGACATGACCTCTCACTTGCACATTTTTCTCTCTGTCCCACTGGTGCTCTTATCAGTTTTCTAAGCTGCTGACCTACAGTCACTCTCACTTGAAACACAATTTGTGTTCTTTTTTTTAGAATAAAGGTTGAGAATAGAAACGGGTCCTTTATTTAGAATTTTGATGCAGGCTAAACAAACAATGTAAATTGTGTCGGTCCTGCAAAAGTGTTCTCTCTCTCTCTCTCTCTCTCTCTCTCTCTCTCTCTCTCTCTCTCTCTCTCTCTTTTTCCAACTCCTAATCACTGACCGAGAAAAGCGAGGTCTCTGTTTCAACTCTAGTGGTTGGAATTTGGTTTATTTGTTTTACAGTGTTTGCCAAACACATTGGCCAATTATTTTGAAATTTGGTAAGAAGGTATCTTGCATACAGCCCAAATGATATATGTATGAGTAAGATTTTTCCCATTCACTTCCAATTCAAGATGGCAGCTTCTAATTTATAATGACAACTATACATAGTTTTGGCCAAACACACTGATTGACTATTTTGAAATTTTATACAAAAGAACCTTGTTTAAAGCCTAAACAACATTTGTATAAGTTTCTTCTTATTCACTTCCGTTTCAAGATGGCTACCTTTGATTTAAGGATGACGAGTGTAGTTGCTGGATGTTCCCTGTAATATTAGCTGAACAGCAAGACCTATCGTAATTTTGACCACTTCATGGAGAAAGAGAATAAGATTTCCAGCAAAGGTAGTCCAGTAACATTTTCCCTAAATATTAAGGTAACTGGTTATATTGGCGGAAAGGTTATGAGCATGTCAGAGCACTGCCTTAGAGCGGTGGCTAAGCAATTAAGAATATACTGCGAGATCTACTGTTCTTAGAACTACTAGTTAAACTTTTAAAAACCTTCAATATCAGCTTACAACCAGAAAACCACTCATCAATATTGTTTTTATTTGCTGTCTCACAACCGTAACTATACTATATGAGCACAAGAATATTTCTTTTTCTGTATTAGGAAAATGCACATGTCCTCAAAATACCGTGATAAATTATTATTACAACTTGGCATAGAAACATTTTGCACATACTCTGTTACTGTCGTTATAATTACAAACAGTACAATAATGATTCTACCATACATATAAAAATAAAGTAGGCCTACATAAAAGTTAGCCTACCAAGAATGTTATTAACATTAACAGAACTCAATTATCCAAGGTAATGGTTGAAATGGATATTACATAGTTAAATACTATAAAAAAAAATTATTTAATTCTTAAAATGTTAAAAAAAAATTTACTTTCCAAAATTTAAATCACTCCTCTTACGGAAATTTTCAAGCATAGAGAAAGCCGCCTCGGTGGCCTAGTTGATAGCGTATTAGGCTTTCACCCCGAGGACCCGGGTTCGACTCCTTATAGGCTAATAGATAATAGTAGTTATCTAATTTCATGTGCCCCACATTTTTTGTTTTTAATTGTACAAGTATTTTAATATCTATAAAAATTCACTGTCACAAATTTTTAAGACAATCTGTATGTAATTATGAGTCTGTATAGGTTTATAAATCTCGACAGATTGATGAATTTATGAGAATTTATTTTATACTTTTTAGTCCATTTAAAAACGTGATTTTTTAGAAAAAGTTTTTTTTATTTATATAATTATTTGTATTAGGTTCACCACCTAACAAGTGTCAGTTAGGTCATTGAGTACATATGTTTTTTTTAATAAAGGTTTTTCTATCGTTTTAACAATCAAAAACATGTTACCTACTTTTGTGCAGTAGCAATTTTGAGGTTATCGCGGGTCACTTTTATTTTCAATTTTTATCTTATTTCCCATGCTTTCCGCACTTTTACATTTTGGATATTGTTGCTTTTGGGCATGTAATAGTGTTTTAATGAAAAAATTACAGAAAAATCAAAAAAACCTATACTGGATATTTACCGGTCAGCCCTTTATCCGAAACTACACAGTTATGTGGGCGACTTTTCATTCCGTGAATTAGATCAATGTCCACGTAATTCATCAGCTGGGGTATCACTATATTATGTATAATATTGGTGATATAAGAAACATCGCAAATAGCAACATTAGCATTTTATACACTAATCATAGCATTGCAAGTAACAAAGGTACAACAATCAAAGGGCTAATTATCTATTCTTTTAAGTTTATTAATTTCATATTAAATTATGGATAATTTTGTGCTGATACTCATTTAACTTTTCAGTCATGTGTATTTGTCTATCCTCCTTGCTTACGTTTATTAATCCCAAATTACTACCTGCATCAGAGTATGCAGTTGTTTGCAGTTCTTTAGCGAAATATGTAACAATAAAGTTTAGAATCAGTAGTGGGTAACAAATCTGTGCATCATTCTTATTACTAATAGTTTTACGTTATTAGCATTATTAACTGTCCGTACCACATGTGTTGCGTATTTGTAAATACAAAGGCTGTTATGAAAACAAGTTCTATTTGGATGTAAAAATAAGTCATGTAAAAACATTGCACAAACTTTCTGACTAAAATTATTTAGAAGTAGCTCAATTGTATCCCTCAAGCACCAAAACAACATACACATAGGATGACATAATGATATTCCTAAACTGAACAATCCCAAATAAATTCAGATCTGTAATGAAGTAAAATGATCTGTCATGTTGTCTCAAGTACCTTTATAAGTACCAGTTGTTATTGATAATAATAGGAATATTAATCTTCTGACTTGACTCTTTCTATAAATGAACTCAGACCAAGTCGTACTGCCAATGACCTACTAATCGTGTCCATAATGTTTGTCCAAAAATAGCTAATAAGACATCATTTAATCCTATAATATTAAATGAGCAATTTCTGTATGTATGTTCATATGTTCAGTGCATCTCGAAAACGGCTCTAACGAATTTCATAAAACTTTGTACATAAAGGTTTTGAAGGGTGCAGATTCGATCGCGCTATGTCTCATGCCCATAAAAAATCGCAAAACTGCGGATTTCTAGCCTTAAATTTATATGGAGTGTATACCTATATGCATTGCCAGTTTTCAGGTAGAGAAGTTCTTATTCCTAGAATCACATTAGAGTCAAGCGAAAGTAAACTTGGATGCACAATGTAAAAACATTAATTTCCCGTTAGGCCAGCTTTTGCTATGACAATACGTAAGGCCCAAGTGCAGACATTTGTATCAGTTGGGATATTCCTACTAACAGCAGTTTTTATGTATGGAATGTTATATGTAGCTTTCTCCGGAGTTAGAAGGCGAAATGGTCTGAAAATTCTCTTGCCCCCAGAAAACACTCGACACCCAAGAAATGTTTGGAATGAAGTATTACAAGAACATTCAAATAATATGTTCAAATAATACAAGTCCCAACAACAAATATGCTGATCGATGAAAATGTGGAGACTTGGAACTTCCCTGACAACTTTGAAGATGTTAATATTTGATCATTTGCATGGTCATTGAAGATAAAATTTTTATTTCATTTGCAGAGTTTTATAATGCTTTTAAACATTAATATTTTTATATTAATTATTGATTTTTATCAGAAAGACGCTACATTATACAATTCTTTAATACATTTCATTTTTTACTGAACGCATCCATATATACGATTGTTTTGTAAATATTTTGTACATCTTATTTAATTTTATTGTACTGAATATCATTTAACAAAAGTTTGAACAAAAGATTCAAAGTATTTTAAACAATTTTCAAAATAAACAACACAAAGAGAGCTTGGTCACCCAGTACTAATAAATTTAATCTTCACAACAACAAAAATAGCTGTTATTTCGTAATTAATATTTGCAAAAAAACCTAACATTAAATTTTGCATATACATACACGCACACATACGCACGCATTTTTAGAGTTTGAAATATAGTCATACACAGTTTCACTAAAAAAAAGGAAAATCAAAACCACAATGAAACGGAATCAAAATAAATAAGTAGTTCTAGTAATAATTCTCAATGATTCACAGATATGTGAACATGTATTCTCAGGGAATACATCTTTTGATGCAGTATTACACACTGTCCTGCATAAAGTAAAGCTGTCCTATATTATTATTTTATAAAATGAAATGTAATAATTTATACTGTAGTCTACTTTTTTTTTTAATGTGTACACTGCAGTCCATTTTTGTTTACTTAGTTTATATGATTTTATCATCTAGTATACTTTATATAATCCAGTTTAAGTAACAACAGTGTAAGTGGATGGTTTCGTAGCCTATAGTGTTTACATTCCAATCAATACTAGCAGATCACCACAAGTTTTACAATTCAAACTACCCAATTTCACAGTTAATCGAGAGTTGACTTCATTCCATTGTAAACAACTGTTTTGACTTTATCTACGCAAAATTTTCAGGTCATAAAATATGAAAAACAAAATTAACAATCTAGTACAAATAATAATATCTATCCTGACAAGAGAAATATTTGCTTACCTCTCCATTCGAGCCTTTGGAAATTTTAACAATCCGGCACATTATTTTATCCCCAGAATCTTTACTATCTGACCCTAAAAACAAAAAACAAACAAAAAATGTAATACAAATGAAAACAAATGGAAGTAACAACGCATATACATATTATCTATATGGTTTATAACATTTTTCACAAGTTAAGGAAGACCTATACGTAAAATAAATGGTGTGTAAATATTATACTAACTAAAAGTGCACGTGCGTCGAACATATTTCACAGAAACTATCAACAAAACCTAATTAAGTCGATGAATTAGAATTTTAAGTATGAAGATTCATAACTAAAATAAATGTTCAAAATAAAAAAATATACCCGACAAACGTCATAGTTTACTTAAATTTGTTTTAATATAGTACTTCCTAAATATAAATTTCAATATTTCATGCTCTGATCTGAATAAGTCAATTAAACTGATTTCAAAAATAGTCATTCTGCAGATACACATAACTATTGTACTTGTACTAGTTGTCTTATTATGAAATGTATATATTTCCAGTTAATAGTACAGCACAACCCTGGTTATCCGAATTAAAGTTAGGTAAGCTGTTTCAAAAAACGAGTTTTTCAGTAAAGTCATTCATGCACAGGTAATATTTCTTTGTATGTAATTAATTCTAAAAGATTTTGAAGGTCAAATGATTCTAACCTCAAATCATTGATACCATTAAATTTGAGTTTCAATAATTAAAAGGCTATTGTAGTGTGATGAATACAATAGGCTAATAAATTTTACTTTTTAAAATCTACTATCTACTTAAAAGAACAAAATGTATAACATCATACATAAACCTAATGGCATATAGTTTCAAATGTATAATATAATAAGTTGAAATAACATAGATAAACCAGTTAGTAAGTCAAGATATAATTTAAAATAGATAAACTTCACAACATAAGTATTCGTGATCATTAGAACTGATGTGGGATAATTTTTGTTTTGAAATATTAGTACTCTGTCAAGCAACATTGTGGGATAAAATCTAGCAGGTCTAATGGACAAAATGTTTCAAGCTATACATGACTTATGTTTCTTATTAAAGTTTAAAAACATTTTTATGCTTACAATAATAAATTGTAAACTGTACTTAAAATAAGTTACAGCATATTAATTAGTCATTAAGAAAATTCAATAAATTTTGTATGTGTGTTTCTTATGTCACCCGCAACATTTTCGAGCAGCGATGTTACTCCATCTTTTCATTAAGACATCGCCAGTGCTGACTCACTGCACTGTTCAACAAATTTTAGCACAATCTAAAATTAAGCACAATTCATACTTCTCTACTGACAACTAGATTAATGCAGATGTCAGAGGTGTAAGGCGGGAGGGGTGTATAGGCAGTGTAATTACATTTACATTTGCGTCAGTAGCTGAAGAAGTCAACTCAAAGGCATTTACTTCTCTGTTAGCCCACGCGATCTCACTCTTACATTCCTGTACATATTATTCATTTCCCTTCTATTAAATAAAAAAAATGGTGATTTTGGATGCATTTCGTTTACTTAAGTTTCAGCTGATCTCAGAGTTCAATTAACCAATGTTTCACAGTATTAATGATACCATTAAACTTGAGTTTCAATAGTTAAAAGGTTATTGTAGTGTGTGGAATACAATAGGCTAATAAATTTTACTTTTTTCAAATGTAAGTAGTTGTAAAATATAAATAAATGAGATTTAAATCTACTATCTATTTAAAAGAACAAAATTTATAACAGCATACATAAACCTAATGGCATATAGTTTCAAATGTATAATAAGTTGAAATAACATATATAAACCAGTTAGTAAGTCAAGATATAATTTAAAATAGATAAACTTCCCAACATACGTATTCGTGATCATTAGAACAGATGTGAAATAATTTTTGTTTTGAAATATTGGTAATCTGTCAGGCAACATTGCGTGATAAAATCTAGCAGGTCTAATGAACAAAAAATGTTTTAATAATGGGTCAGGAGAATAAAAATGTGCGGAATCTCAATATCAATCAATGGGCGGTTAGTTTCTAAACAGGGCTCAGTGTGTGTACGTTTTTTCATCGCAACAGTAAGAAATCCCAGTTTGCAAGAAATCATTAGTTAAAAGAGTGACATTTTTACATCAAACATTAGGAATCACAACAAAAAATTGTTGATTTTTTTATTTAAAAGTATGTTTTATACTAATAAAAACTCTGTATATATGCGTGATGTGATGCAATAATGAGGATTGTACAATAGCGGCTAATTCAAGCTAAATTCTACAAACTGTTTTTTAGTGTAGTTATAAGATTTTTTTTGTTTTTTGGTGTTTAACGTTCGACTATTGTGCACACTTGGGCTAATGCAAACGATAGGATGATTTATAGCGTATGAAAATGCCAAGCCCTCGCCGGGAATCGAACCTGGGTCCTCGGGTAAAAGCCTAGTACGCTATCCACTAGGCCTCCGAGGCGGCTTGTAGTTATAAGAACAGAAGCAGTTAAATCGTCAACTCAAAAGTTTATGAGGTTGCTCTGAGAACAAAATCAAGAACTTATTAACCATATGTTGATGATGTGAGACAATTGGAACTGGAATTAGCTAAACACATTATAGAAATTTCCTTTCTATACTGATAGCTTTCTACTCTACTACAGGTCACAGTTTTAAAGTTTTTTTTATGATATTTAAGGTTATAAAAATTATATTGTAATTTAATTAGGTTGTAAAATTAACATTTAATACCATACTTGTTTAACATTTGTCTTTAAAGGTATATAATTATTTTTAATTTGATTTTTCTCTTAATAATAGACTAATAATATTTTTCCTGTTATTAAATAAATAAACCATTCATAACCAATAACTTGTGTGTGTCTATAATTTGCATCTGCTTCACTTTCTTTCTTGTCAATACTCGAAAATGTTATTCTAAATAATATTTTGAACTGAATACATTATTTTTTGTACAAATTACAGTAAGTTACATCGTTAGGCATGATCAAGGTCTGACGCACAATGAGCCTAACAGTGCAATGAGCCTAACAGTGTAAGCCACATGTAGTGGCCCACCCAAGTTATGTGTAAACTGCAGTAAATATTTATCCAATCTGACTAAATCATCGACAGTTACACATAGTGGGTCTCTGAGTGCAAAGGATTACGATTCCACACTGTTTACCTGTCATTTACCTTTAACAGACTATACGACACCAATATATTTCGTAAAACTGATGGTTTATTGTATGTCCTACGCTAAAAAATGATAACATTTGTGTTCAAGTAAAAATGACCATGGCACTTTAAGGATTAAAAAACTGTTATAACTAACAGATAAGAATAAAGTTTCCATACACAAACTGACAGTAAAACATGTATCATAGATAAACCAATATAGTTTGTTAAACCGATGGTTTATTGTATGTGACAAAAAAATTAACATACGTATTCATGTAAAAACTTCCACGGCACTAAAAGGGTTAAACAACTGTACTAACTGATGATAAGAATAAGTTTCCATAGATAAACTGATATAAACATGTGTCACAGATAAACCAAATTAAGAGCAAGTTCTGTATAAATAAAAAAATGAGGCTGATAAAAAACAGTATAAGAACTATCAGCCAATACGAACATTACACCAAAATAGCAACCGAAACCCATCTATCACGACAGCAAGATTCTTTTTATTTTGAAAAATTACAGAAAAAAAATTCCAGAAATGCTCAGATCTTTCGAGAAGAACATACAGTTTTCCTATCGAATCTCCTTTATAAACAGGACTCCATCACAAGAGGGCATATTATGGTTAGTCGATCAATCAAAAATACACAAGATTAAATTACACTCAGTGGAAAAAATTATTTACGACAGTTTTCAGATGTTGGCTTAGTCATTTTTATTCAGCATTTATCATTATAGTCTAGTTATCTTTCTTATTTAAATAAAGAAAAAAATGTATCGTAACTTCTGTACTAATTGTTTAAATATATAAATTTATTTTCATTAAAATAATTATTTGGTCATAATGTTATACATTTTTATGTTTTTTTTTCTAGCAAAATCCATACAACAGTTTCAAAATGGTGGCCATTCTAAATCTTAAAATTTTCCAATTAATTTTTTTAAATCCCAGGTTACCACTGCTTTCTTTTTTTATTACATTTAGACTTTTATAGACTTTATGTCAGTTAGACTAATTAAGACAAGAGTTTGGCGTTAACAGAAAACATACAGCTAACGGCAGTAACTGCAGTGTCGAACCTACGACCTTCAAGTTCAGATAAGCAAACTGACCAGACACCATCTCAGACACGCTAGCATTCAATTTCACAATATAAAACACAATGCAGAACATCAACGTTATAAATTTTCAATACAACATAAAAATTTGAAATGCTAATTTTATCAGACTTTAACACAGATTTTGATAATAAAATCAGATTTTCAAAGTGTATAAAAAAATTTTACTGTTGCATTATTACTTTTTGGAAAACTCGCATCTATCAATCACATTAGTAAATATGTACCACAAAAAGAATGCTCAATCAGTGATCATAAGGCCTATTTGAACAATAGAACTAAGCTATAGCGATGCACCAAAGCATTGAATTAGCAAAAAATTCAACAAAGCCAAAACAGAAATATTTGGGTAATAACAAACACAAGACAGAACTAGCAAAATGACGATTTACAGTCGAACAGATCTGAAATTACCATGGATTGCACACTAGGACATAAGAAGAGATTACGAGGTATAGCAATTAAATAACTGGACTGGAGCTGATACTGGCAAAACAGCAAGCATGCCACGGCAGGTTTGAACATGTCTGCCTGTTGATGTCTCCTTCACCCTGAGCTCACAGGGCAAGATCTTTCAGTCTTGCTGTAGCAATCACACATTCAAGTTCTTGCGCTAGTGTCTCATTGAAAAATTACAGTGTTCAGATGGAGTAACGAGTTAACCTCAACTTTCTTGTGAAACTGGCAAAAACTGCTACAATCAAGAAGTGTAACAAAACTTTCTGCTCATGCTATGTTAAAGGAAATATATGGAAGTGAATTTTGTTTATACAAGCTTTTGAATGGTTTAAAAGGTTTAATCAGGGAAATGAAATGACCGAAGACGATCTGCACCCTGGAGGAACCTAACATCAAAAACAGATGACAACATCAGAAAACTGTAAAATGAACCGCGAAAATCATCATCTGAGTGTAGGAGGTCTTGCTGAAATCTCAGGAATCAACAATGAAAGTATCCATCAGATTTTGCATGAATCAATCTACATGCAAAAATGGTGCGAAGAATTCTCACTCAAGAGCAAAAGGAATTAAGAAACAACATTTCTGCTGACCTTTAAACAACAATAATGATCCAGAATTGAGACAGTGATTCAATTGTGATGTATCATGGTTTTATACCTATGATAATGAAACAAAGCACCAGTTGAAGCATTAGAAGAGCCTCCCCCCACCTCACCACGGCAAATTAGCAAAAAGAAGCAAATCAAAATTCAAGGCCATGTTTTTTCCTTCTTTGAAAAGTGTAGAATTATGTACGTTCACTGTGTTCCTGAAGAAAAGACGGTCAATCAGCATTACAATGAGGTTCTGACACCACTTTGTGAACACAAGTAAAAAGAAGATCCAATTTGTGGAAGAGCAATTTTTTGATGCCTCATTCTTGAATGCGACTGCCCATTCTGCCTTGTCTGTAAAGGTGTCCTTTGCGTACCTACTGTACTCACCAGACTTGGCCCCCTGTGACTTTTTTTTATTTCCTAAGATCATATCAAAGCTTAAGGAGACTTTCACAAGGTGGAAGCGATGAAAGCAAAAGCGACGGAGGTTTTTCAACAAGCTAACACAAGCAGACTTCCAGCAGTAATTTGAACAATGGAAAATTTGTATGTAGCGTTGTACATACGATCCAAAGATCAGCAAGGAGAGTACAATGAAGGGATTAAACTTTGTTATGTAACTGGTGATCAATAAAATGTTTTGTAACATTAGTCCAGTTATTTAATTGCCACAGTTTGTCCAATAAATACGCGAACTGGTCGAATATGGTGGCCATTACGAGAGTTAAGCCACGCCCACTGGCCTCACGTGTTGTCTGGGACCCAATGAGCCGCCAGTGCTTGGCAGAACGTTACGCCAGCGGATCTTAAGTAGTAGAGTTATTTTTAGTTTTGCATTATTTTTTTGTTCGTCGATATGGAAATTGACCAATTCACTGAACAACGAATTAACATCAAGTTTTTGGTAAAGCTTGGTAAAAATTACCAAGAAATTGCTGAAATGTTGAGAGTTGTTTATGGTGATAATGCTATGAAGAAAACAGCCATTTTCAAGTGGATTAAGCGCTTTAAAGAAGGTCGAGAAGACGCCACGGATGATGCAAGAATTGACGACCTTCAACCTCTTGTGTGCATGAAAACATTGATCGTAGCGCGCCTTGTCCTTACTGATCGCCAAAACTGTCCGAATGATAGCTGAAGAACTAAATTTAGGAAAATCAACAGTGCACACAATCTTAACCGAGCATTTGGGCTTAAGAAAGGTTTGTGCGTAAAATCGTACAAAACTGCTGACTCCGCATCAAAAGTTGAGAAGAGTCGAATGTGTTACTGACTGGAAAAATTCCATGGAAAATGATGTTGATTCTTAAATAGGGTTATCACTGGTGATGAATCGTGGTTTTTCGAGTATGACCCCGAATCGAAATCGCAAAGCATGGAGTGGAAAGCAACAGGTGAAGCTCAAACAAAAAATCAAGGAAAAGCCGATCAAAAATCAAAGTCATGCTCCTGGTTTTCTTTGATATCAAAGGTGTTGTTCATCATGAATTCCTTCCTGAGGAAAAACGGTAAATTCTGAGTTCTACCTTAACGCTTCAAGCCGCTTGAGAGATCGAAACGCGCGCCGTGGTGCACCACATTTGACTCAAAACGATGGATGGATTCTTCATCAAGACAATGCACCCGCACATTCGGCTTTGATTGTTCGCCAGTTTCTGGCTAAAAATTCAATCACTATCCTTGATCATCCCCTTATTCACCGGACCTCGCCCCCTGCGACTTTTTTTTCTATTCCCTAAATGCAAAAATGTGATGAGGGGACAGCATTGGGAAGATGTGGACACAATAAAACAAGAAACGACGAGGAGACTGAAAAGCCTGACTTCCGAGGACTTCCAAGGGTGCTTTGAAGAGTGGAAAAGAAGATGGGATAAGTGCATAGCAGTGAATGGAGAGTATTTTGAAGGGACAAAATCAATGTAGATGAAATTTTGTAAAATAAAGTTTTTATGACCTTAGTTCATGTGATTTATTGGATGTAAACACTCGTACTGCTTTTGTTTAGTCTACACATTTTGGGAATACATCAAATACTATAAGTAGTATTTCCGTTCAATAAGAAATGCGAAATAAGACAAGTTTGTGCAACTGCACTTATTATTAGTAGTAATATATTTTTTTAATTTCTGAAAAAAAATTCCCTACTCTGACCGGTAAACAAGATCCTTCAGAAATATCTTAGTGAACATATGTTTTTTGTAAATACAAGGCCCTTTCTCAGATTTGTCCCTCCAACATACAGTCTGTTCTCCGGCCAATTTTTATAATTTTAGCCTTGGAGTAGTGCAATATCTGTTTCAAACAAACTACTGAATACGAATGGAATGGCATGTTTTTTCAGTTTCAAGGATCATTTACATGACTGCAACAACTTAAATCTATTTTAGTCATGATCTCAGTTAACTCTGTCGAAAAATTGTCCATAGTTTCTATATTAGTCAGTAGTGTTCCACTTATTGAATTCATTTACAGTAGGAAAACAGAAGGCCCCAAGTTATGCCTTGTAATTGAGGTTGACCAAAGTTACTATTTATTGACATTCATATACAGTTCCAAAAAGAGAAAAAAGATGTTCGTTTATTGGAAAAATATTAGTGTGTAATGATTGCCATATTAGTTTTCCTTATGTTTTGAAGTGTTATAGTTGAAGCTTTGTTATTATATTATTATTTGTTAAACCTTGTTTAACTTATTATGTAGTTATTGTTTAGGCTCATTTATATGACAAGATTTTGGTAGACTGTATAAAAATACAATTTATTGCATTATCACTGGATAACTAGTGGAAAATAGCATGACCACCACTATCCAAATTTATTTTTATTTATTTACTTTTTTTTAATGTGTTATTCTGAATATTATGGTGAAACATTTTTTTTTTTGGAAACTCAAAAATTGTTGCCATGGCAATTTTTTGAAAAATGCTAGTTGTATATATAGATTAAGATAGTGATTTTGAAAATTGCTTTGTTTGCATGAAATATTAGTTTCATATCAAATAAAAAGTAAGATTTTTTTACTGAATAGTACAAATATTATATAAACTATACTTTTTCATTTATACAGTCACTGTTTATAATAACCTAATAGCAATTTAATTACTATTTGTTTTATTATTTTATGTAAATATTTTAATAAACTATTTTGTTTGCATGTAGTGGACTATTCCTTTTCTATTACTGTTACATCGTTTTTTTGCTGCAATTTGAATTCGGGAACATATCAAGAAAAACTGGTCTAGCATGATTAGCACGATACTGGTAGGCTATGTTCAATGACAAAAGAAGTAAATAACACCAGCATTAATTATACTGTTTTCATCATTAGAACTTGATTTCATAAGGCTTGTAATAGGTTTTGAAGTTGATTTTAATTTATTGTATTCTTTGTGCATCTTTGAACGAATATGCCATCTACGACCATGTTGCACCTTCATGTGCAATTAAAAAATTATGATTGCATACTGAACAGAATATGTAGCTAAAAGATTTTGATAACAAACTTATACACAGCCATTCTTTGCTATATTCTGTTCCACATTTCTGTTTTCTTTTTCTTGCTTCAAGCTGACCTAATGAGCTTTCACATTATCCAATATGCCAATCGGTCTACTATTACTTGTTTGGCTTATTTATAAACAATCTTTTTCTCTTAAAAATAATACACAACACACAATATATCTATACATGTAATCCCAATTTTTTTTTTTAAACTAGTAACTATTTAAAAACCATACTTTGTAAAGTGTTATTTTCACACCTGTTATCTAGTATGCATCACTAGACTGGATAGTGAACTGACAAACTTAACATAAAGACAAAGGTAAAGTACGTAGACTAAGACTACAAGTACAAAGACTTAATATAACGGGAAGAAATGGAATTGAACTGTATTACTGAACTGGACTGGATCTACTTCTAAACATTCCATGTGGAGTGTTACGATAGGATGGGATCAATAGTCACCATCGCCATAGATAAATTACTAAATAGCCATACTATGTAACTGGAACTGTAACCATTCCATCTATTCAGTCCCGGAACTTTGGAAATGCTAGAATGCAATTAAACCAGCAAACTGTAGTTTTGTGGTTTCTCCGTAACTCAATATTTTATCCGAGTATTTTGTATTTTGTCCATTTAGAAGACAAAATACAGAAAAAGTAACAGTTGGTGTCTGCTATTTTCATATGAAACCGTGTTAGGTTTTTACGCAATATTACTTTTTTAACAAAACCGTGTTAGTTCTTAAGTCACTTTTTTAATAAGAAAATGTCTGTATGGTTTTTACTGGAAATTTGTTAATTATGAAACAATAACAAGGATATAGTTGGTCATCACAAGGAATGAGTTCCAAAACAAAATGGCCTCAAATAAATCATAAACACACCCCAAAATAAAAAAGGTTTTACAAATTTTAGTGAAATAAAAATAACGTTTACCAAATTGCAAAATGTTTAATAAAACAGTATAATTTATATAATACTTGTACTATTTAATGACAAAATGTATGTTTTATCTGATATAAATCTAATATTTCATGCAAAGGAAACAATTTTTGAAGCACTATCTTTCTATAAAACTTACAACTTCAAAAAACTGCTACAACGACAAAAAGTCTCCATAAAACGTTTTTTACTAAAGTATTCAGAAGAATGTATACTTTCAAACAATTTTTTTGAAATCTTGAATAACGGTGGTCACGCTATTCTCCACAATTATCAATTTTATAAAATAACATGTGTCCTGACTGAGTGATTGATAGTCAAGCTAAAACTACAGAAGCTATAAATATGACATGTAGTCAGTAGTTTCATTTTATAATGTACACGCTCAGTAAAAAAATTGGAAAATTTTACAAAATTCAGCCATTAAAGGAAAAAATTAGTAAAAAATGTGCATTGGAAAAAATATGTTTTTGGGGCAGATATTCTTGAAACTTAACACAAAAACCTACAACAAAAATAGTCAGCATTTTCCAATTCAATCCCTAAAGAGTTTGTAAATGAATGAAAAGCGTGAAATTGTTATGCCTATTATTAATTATCTTCTGTAATGGGGTAGATCTATTTATTACAGATTTAATCATTAATCATTCCAGAAAAAAAAATAATAATGTCCACGCAAACATGAAATGCTAGTCAAACCGAGTCAAACCGTCTTTGTGAACACAAGACTTCCACAAAAAATCTCAAACATCTACTGTAACATATTAAAAAATTAATAATACCATAAATAAACTTCCCAACATATGTTTCTAAATGTATGCACTTATAATCACAAAAATGAAATGTAAAATGATTTTTGTTTTTAAAAGTTGTAATAAATTAAGCAATATAAAAAGATAAAGTTTAAAAGGGTTTTTAATAACATGTTTCAACTAATGAGGCAAGAGAAGAATAAATTGTGGAAAAACTGATCATCTTCAGTCTTCAAAGACAGCCTCTGTCTGTGCATGCACACGTCGTCACAACATAAGTTAACATGTTCACGACGATGTGTGTCACTATCTTCAA
The DNA here is from genome assembly GCA_022606455.1 of Callitettix versicolor. Classification (NCBI taxonomy): domain Eukaryota; kingdom Metazoa; phylum Arthropoda; class Insecta; order Hemiptera; family Cercopidae; genus Callitettix; species Callitettix versicolor. The sequence continues at coordinate 78,919,052 of CM040185.1, read as the reverse complement.
AATAGGCGGCATGTGCCTTGAGTGACACACTCTCTTTATTACTTCATATGGGCTTATTTATGACACCCATGCTTGAAGTCCTGAATTGTGTTGTACGATCATTTTAAAGTGTGCTAAATTAACCCTAGTCGGATTCGATTTTGGTCTATTATATTTTTTTCCTTACCCTGGCACACCTTATAGGTAATTTAAAAAGATAACAAACTTAAATTCAATAGAAATCTTAGTGTCATTTTAATTTTAAATAGAATGCAATAATATTCTTTATCTTGGTGACTTTTACTGGTAAACTAAAATGAAACTACAGCTATTTACTGACAATTATAATACTAATACATCAAAGAAGATATCATATAACTTATGGAGTATTTTACTTGAAACTTTATGTGTGTATCGATCAATAACAGCGTGCCACCAGTGACACACTACACCTATTATAGCAATGGTTTACAAATAGGCATCACGTGCTACCAGTGATGCACAAATATAACCTCTAAAATTTATAGAAGAGTTTATTCCGGTTGAATATCGCCTAAAATGTTATATAGACACATACTCTAAAATTTTTATAGATAAAAGTTTGTACGCCTTTTGTTGAGTTTTCATGTTAACACAAAAAGTTATGACGTATAAAAAATGGCCATCGTCATGAATGTGTTAAAACATATTACAGAATTTCATCAAATTTTGAAATTGTGAATTTTCTACATCGAACATAATTTAAAATATTAATAAAATAAATGTGATTTTATAAAAAAAATTTTGAGTCTTAATAAGAACTACAGGTTTTGTACTGATAGTTGTAACAAAGAAAACGTTACATCAAAATACGTGACACCTTTTTTCATTAAACTTTCATTTTCATGAAAGTTTTAAATAAACTTTGTACATGAGTTTTTTAAAAATTCATATACTGTTAAAAGTACGAATTTTGTAATCGTAGGACTGAAATTTTTTAGAGAAGTGCACCGAGTAAAAACTTTCATCGAAGAAAGTTGTGAACTTTAAAACACGTGCGGTGTGGTAAGACTCTTGAGTGATTATACATCGTGAAACAATTAAATCCATATGTACCATTAAAGAGTATCTCTGAATATCAATAATTTTGTCTTTTTAAATAATAAGTGGTCACAACAAACAATTTTGTCCCTTTCCTTTGGTAGTGTTCAAGGTTATTTTAGTTTTGTTGTTGTCGTAATTTAACGATTGATAATTTTGTATTCAAGTGTTATATTTTTATTTGTTAACTTTTAATAAAATATAATTGTTTTGATTTGACCTCCTTTTTGCGATAAAGAAGAAATAAACCAGTTATAATATTTAATAGCCTGTGTATCAATAATCTGCACCTTACAGACCTACTTGCCTAAGTACATGAAAGTGTTTACCTGAAATATTTATGACTTATAAATTTGTATTTGTAAAATTAAGTTACACTCGCTAGAGAGTTGAAAGTTTTTGCATGGAGGATCGAGTCATTTAATAGATGCTTATTAAGAAAGGATTTCAAATTGACAAATTGACTAATTACATCAATTTTCTTTGCATTAATAAATCAATAAAACCAAGGTACAGAACTTACAATCACGGTATTGATTTATATGTTTTAGGCCATTAAACTGGTATGGAATAAATTGATTTTTATCAAATCATAAAATCAAGACAAACAAATCCACGAGTAACTGTTACTAAACATTTACACCTACAATAATACAGCATACATTAATTACTGACAAGCCGCCTTGGTGGCCTAGTTGATTGCGTACTGGGCTTTCACCCCGAGTACCCGGGTTCGATTCCTGTCCAGGGCTTGGCATTTTCATATGCTATAAATCATCCCATCATCTGCATTAGCCTAAGTGTGCACAATAGTCAAACGTTAAAAAAATTTTTAAATAATAAATAATTATTGACATTACAGTACTGCAGTTCAAATATTAAACAAATATTACCAGTTCCATTCGGAAGGGTTTGCTGGGCTCTTTCTTTATTCGCAGCTCTCTCCGCAGCATTAAGAGCTGGACCCCATCTTGAAATTGTTATCCTCTTTTTTAATACTGGTCTTGGTGTATCCATTGTACGTTCTTAAAGTTATATCTGTAACAATGTGAAAACATACGTGTTATAGCCAAGTAGCAACAGTTATAACGTCAACAAGGACAATACATCACATGCTATTGTATCATTCGAATGTGTTTAGACCTGTAACAGAGAAGGTGAAAGCATTTCAAGAAAACAATACCTATTTGACTTGCACAAGATATATAACTTAAACACAGTGAAACTTCTTCAGACACTGACGAAATAATAACAAATACTGAACGCCCCTAAAGTCATTGACGGTAAAAGTTTCCTATTTAAGGCTTTACGAGCAACTTTTTCCTATTGATATCTGTTGTTTATTTCTGCCTTCTAACCACAGATTACAAGGCACATGCTTGACATGTGTAAAGCATTGGATCAACAAGATAAGAAAACAAAAGATATAAGGAAAGTATCTTATCTCAATATTTTGAAGGTATGTAGCGTGAAGTGCGTGGTACACTAACCTGTTGCAGCAACTAAAAACATCTCGTAGAGCAACTGGCTGAACCTATCATTCATTTTGCTTACTAACAAGAGAATTACATGTTTAAAGTCGGAGAAACAGGAAAAGGACAGGTTATGGACAGAACCATGAACTTCTGGTGTCGATTAACACTTAAATTTAATCGAGTTCATTAAATTTTCTTTACCTAACATGGTATATGAAAATAAAGTATGTTTTACACCTTTTCTTGCTTACCTGAAATGTAAATTTTTAAATATGTTTAAATGAATATGGAACTAACACAAATATATTTTCACACATTTCATGTTAGTTTAGTCATGTTATCAAGACTGGCATAACTTAACTATGCACAAAAATAAAGTATTTTTCCATTTTGTTTTTGGTTTTTAAACATTTAAATCTTTGTTAGCTAAGATTGTAGTTATTTTATTATAAGTGTCCTTGGGTAACTAAGTGACAGTACCCTCTATCTTCCTAACCACACCAACAAGGAAAAGATATATAAACCAAAATTAATAATAATATTTTCCAATAGAAACTAATCTATTAAAACAGCTGTTACGGTTAGATCAAGATCTCATAAATTTTTATCTTCTTTAATTCTGTAACAATTTTGGAGAAGTGATTAAAAATTAAAAAATGTGTATGTTAGCACTTGTTCATAATTTTGGTACAATCTGATTTAAACTTACTTTTTACCTTGTTTTTAAAAACTGATTTTACTCTTGTAATCAAGATTAAAATATGCACGAATAGGCATTTTAAATTTTCAAATTTGACAAAGAACGAAAATAATATAGCAGAGTTCATTTTTGTATTTTCAATGTGGAGTAGAAGCCTTCTTAATCAACCTAGTTGATCAACCTTAATCAACCTAGGCCTTCTCGGTGGCCTAGTTGATAGCATACTGGGCTTTCATCCCGAGGACCCGGATTCGATTCCCAGCCAGGGCTTGGCATTTTCATATACTATAAATCATCCCATCGTCTGCATTAGCCCAAGTGTACACAATAATCGGACGTTAAACACAAAAAAAAAAAAAATCTTAATCAACCTTTATTGGTCCGTCTGGATAGCAAGAAAGTCAGTTTAACCGATAATAGCCTACTATAATAAAAGTTAGACAATAGTAATTCTGATTTCATTTATGCACAATAATTTTAATTGGCTTTCATTTTTTGGCACCGGCCCTTAACTGTTATCATGACACCAAACTGAGCACTAACGAGTTCCACTGATTCACCCAGTTCTACTGATTCACCATTATATAACATTCATTGCTTCTGGTGAACTCATTTTATCAAAATATCTGTTGCAGTGTAAAATGTATAAAAACACATAACTGTAAGCCATACAATACTCACAGGAAACCTTACACAATAACAGGAAGGCAACAACTGAATGACTGATCCTAAATGTTAACAAAACAAAAGAGACTGCCGTTATCATACTTGTTGCTAGCATGCAGAAACACAAAGAAACTGACACATTACATTATCACATTAGGTTTCCTTCTTATCGCCATGAGGACAGATGATGAGCGAATTGTCTTTGTCATTTCCGATGTCAGTAATTAACCTGAACCTGACTGTTAAAGACAAAGCAGATAAAAGGGCACCCACTCTAATTTAAAAGCTAATTTACACAAACTTTAATGCTGATTATGATGAATTAATTCTTCAAAAAATTAATTATGTAATTAAATTTTTTAAAAATAGTTTTTAATTTACATCACATTAGCAAAATACCTATGTGCCGTAACTATTATTATTTATATTCATCAGGATCAACAGCAATAAACAAAATCTCAGTTGATGTAGTATTATTAAAGAAGCAGTTGTGGTACTCAGCTGTTTGGGTCACCATTATCTCCACTACTGTTATTACCATAGTACCAATTTTTCCGTTGCATACTGAGTTAAAAATCTGCATCAATCAATTGTAATTCAATGTGTTTATATTATAAAAGCAGTTCCTGAAACCATTATAACTGTCATAAGCATGTACAAAGACCATCAGGTAAATATTTGTCTCAGGAGTTGGCAGCAATGATTATCAAAATAAGGTCAGTGATGCAGTTTCCACTTAATCTATAACAGTAACACCAGCTTTGTTTAGAAGTTACAGTTTGTGAACATTTCAACGTAGAATACTGGATGCCAAATTTTATGTTATGCTACATAAATCGATGTACAATACTTAAATAATTTCTAGTTATAATCATAATAAACTTTAAACTTTATAAAGTTTATAAACTTTAAATAAATAATTGTAGCAAACAGTGGGTTTGCTAACAAGTGAAACGAATTTCTCAAAATTAACAAAATAATTGTATCACGCTTTTTGAAAAATATGACTTCACCGTAAATATTCAGCATTAATATCTGCAAAAATTACACTTTTAAACTTTCAAATTAAAATGAAAATTTTAAATTTTAATTAACGCTAATTACAATAGTAAAACCAAATTTTTAAAAAAATTTTTAAATTTTTAAAATGGTTACTATTTTGAAATAATATCTTTTTGAGTTGTTATTTTAAGGCGAAAAGCACATTGAGGCTATTATCGCCTCCCTAAATATAAGTGTGAGTATAAAGTGTTAAAGTCGTAAGTGTTGTGTTGTGTGTGTGTTAAGACTCGGGTACCGCGAGGAACCTTCTCAATAGGTGCAGCTAGTCTGCACCCCCCTGCGGGTTTATATCTTTTTGAACCAGACTAAACTATGACCAAAACTGATTTTTGTGACAAGCTTGAATCAAGGGTCCTTGTTGTAGGCTAATGTTATGTTTGCAAACCCGACTCACTCAAATCCAACATAAATATGCCTATATGTTGTATTACTGTAGTAACGATTATAAGCAGTACAATAGTGCAAAACCTTTTTAAATAAAAATACAGTAAATAAAAGCTAACCTACCAAGAATATTCTTTTATATTTACAACATTACGTTTACAGACATCTCAAGTTTTTTTCAATGGATGGGTATCGCAGATTTGAAAACTATATTAATGCATGATTCGGTTAAAGGGAGCTTGCATAAAACATTTTTGTAATGGTAATGTGTCATCCACAGATTGAATTTTCCTTTCTCTTGTCCTATTCTGATCATTAGGAAGTTAAAGTGATTCTACAGTTTTTCCATAATTTTAAGCAATCAACTTTATGGAGATTGAGGAATGTCCAACTGTATGTCCAGTAATCACTACACTTGCCAATCTGTATAAACTTTTTCCCCTTTAACGGGAGATTAACGTTAACAGTAAGGTGAGAGTTATTGGCTACAGCTGTAATTCAAGAAAGGTAAAATTTACGGCAGTAACTGGCAGTTCTGAACTCCACAGAGTATTTATAACAGTATGTATTATTATGGTTGCTATACTAAAAAAAAAAAACAAAGAAAAAATAAACGAATGTGAATTCTTCTAATTGCTGATGCACATAAAATAAAAAGTATGTAATAACTTGAAGTGCGCCGTTCAGAGAAGTGGCAGACTGACCAGCGTCTAAGTCAAACTGACCACCGAGACCTTTAGACAAGTGAAATGACATGAACATGAATGACAACTGATGACATGAAAGGAACAGAAAAAAAGCCGTCTCGTTGGCCTAGTTGATAGCGTACTGGGCTTTCACCCCAAGGACCCGGGTTCGATTCCTGGCCAGGGCTTGGCATTTGCTATAAATCATCCCATCGTCTGCATTAGCCCAAGTGTGCACAATAGTCGGACGAAAAAAGAAAAAAAAAGTAACAGAAAAAATACTCAAAGCAGTACAGTGTCAAGGTTAATCAAGTTGACAAGTTATCAATTCCTAAACACATACAAAAACATAAAATCAACTGTCACAGATTGCACTGTCGTCTCAGCATACCTTGAAATTCCTGCCTGATAAGTATACATTTTCTCACTGACAATTCTGTTGTTGAATCAAGTGTAATTGATCCAGATGACGAACATGTAATATGTATTATTATGGTTGCTATACCAAAAAAAAAATAGATGAATGTGAATTCTTCTAATTGCTGATGCACATAAAATAAAAAGTATGTAATAAATATACTTTGCGGCCTCAAAGATAATGAAAAATTTTCAAATTCACAACAATGTATTTAATATTAAATTTAGTACAATGATTACTTTAACTGTAAATAAATAGTAGACTAGTCTAACAGGAAAATAAATACTACAGATGTACTATACTGTACTAAATTTAGCATACCTCGACTTTTAAAACATTAAAAAAAACTCAGAATAATTTACATTTACTGTTATTTCGTTTAAAGTAATTGAATAGTAGTCTATAATCTAACATTGTTTGTGTCAAAAGCGCACAGCTAGTCATACAGCAAGGCTCACTTGACATGTCTGTTTTGCTCAATTACAAAGTAAGGATGGATAGGACACCTTGCCACTGCTCCACCACATGATGTAATAAGGAAACCGTGTTACGTCTGTGCCCAGACAACATGGACACTGTCTGAGTATTTTGTGCCATTACATGAAATATGTTGAGTCATTATCAAGGATGTAACAGCAAAACACAAAAACACCTCATGTGTTTTCAACTAAATGTTGCAAGGTAAAAAATAAGCCTATTTATGTTTGTTACCATATTGGATTTATTGCACAGACAATCGGGACAAAGCGTACAAAATTACCAGTCAGCAATGAAGCAGCTGTACTATTGTGCTTTTTTTAACATTCATCATCTTCCAAGATATGAATGATTTCAGTCTTATTCGCCTACATCACAGAAATTAAGTCAGCCACTGCAATATTCTATTCAAATGTTTATTATACATAAATAATCCTTTTATCTTGATGTAAAAAACCTGCATTTAGATAAAATACCTAATGTACTACTAAGCAGCGTAACCCACCACACTGATCGTAATAACCGCCTCTAGAGGGTAAAGATCAGAATCAGTACTTATTTCAAGTGCTATATCAGGGTATTATCATGATACGCTCACTTTCCAAATAGAATTTGCTATTGAAGCAAAGTATGGTTTACAAAATAGCAGACAAAATAAATTTAACCTTAAGTTAACTTTATTCATTACACATTGTTTTAAAAATTAAATTGTGTTGTAAATCCATACCAATTAATTCATTAACATTGGGTTCAATTTCATATTTTCAAACGACTTTTAAAAATCTGAAGTACAGATTTTAATGCTGATTCAGACGAAATCCAATTTTCACAAAATTCAAAATAGGCAGTGTTCATTTTTATACTTAATATTCACTTTTAATGCTGATTACAATGGTGCGATTTAATTTTCAAAATAATTTTCCAAAGATTTTTAATGGTCATTTTGAAATGGATTAACAAATTTTCCTAACTTGTTTTAGCTACATCTTGTTAAAATAAATTTGCGTTCAACATTTGATTTTCACTTGTCGTAATATTTGCTTACAAGCTTTTATCATTTTATTTGAAATTTTGTTTTCATCACTGACAGCGATAAAACGGCATTTTTCAAATTCCAACGTCAAAAACATGTCAATGAAAACAAATTATAGCCTTTAAACATTGTATTATAAGACGGAAAATGAAAGTTTAATTTTATAAAATAATAAATTATATTTAACGGTTACAACAATTATTAAAACACCAAGATCATAGTAACAGAATTAGTTTCACTTGAAAATAAACAAGCCATGTTTAAGATTCACACATCCCATGTTAATGTGAATACCAGCCATGCAATGAACTTCACTGACCTTGGGTCCAACAATGTTGCCACATTGTCAGTCTGCAAACTATATTCTACTCTTCCAGTGAGCCAACATGACAAAACCTACTACACTTATAACAAATGATTGGAGCTCAGTCTTGGCAGCAGACCATTCTGTTAACCATGATTCATTTCGAAAACTATTGATTGACTCCGAAAAAAGATAATGGTTCAAGGTTTTTCTCAGATGAAATTAAAAACTGATGTTTTGTCAGTACCACACTTACAAATCCTATCAGATTGCAGCTTAACATTTTGTTGACGAAATAAAACTTAGTATTTAATCACTTCCTTTAATTTTTAATAAAAGGCCGTGTAAATTCGTATCATTTACTGACTCGTGGTTAAAATTTCATTTTGGGAGAGTAGCCAACAAAAATTTTAAATAAATTATTACTAAGAGACTTGATTCCTGAAAATAAGTTTTACACATTTTGCATTTTTAATCGTACATTTAAACATGACAGTTGGTACATAAATTTGAAATAAGAAGAAGTTACGGATTAGGGGTCACAATTTGTTATAATTAAACTAATTTTAATCAAAATCTTAACCATTTTTTTTTTTAATTTCTTATGGCAGCTATCCATAATTTTTGACTACATAACTAATTCTGTCTTAAAGAGATGGTGGAGGAAGTTATCTACGTAAACTTTGAATTAAATTACAGTTTAAATCTTTTATTTCTACAAGTCATTAAACATGATCCGTTCAAATCGACACACAACATTTTTTAAATAATTTGAATACTTTCTATAGAAGTGAGAAAGCAAACTGTATTACTTTTCTTTTCAATTTCAATAAAATATAACCTACATAGGTTTATCTTTTGTACAATAAATCCTCGGTTTAACGGACCTGATTAAACAGATTACTGATTTAACAAACAAAAAAACCAGTTTTTATTTTTTGTTTAAATTTTTAGTGGATAGCGTACTAGGCTTTCACCCCGAGGATCCGGGTTCGATTCCTGGCAAGGGCTTGGCATTTTCATATGCTATAAATCATCCCCACCGTCTGCATTAGCCCAAGTGTGCACAATAGTCGAACGTTAAACACCAAAGAAAAAAAAAAAACAAAATTGAAGGTACATAATAATATAATGAATACAAATTTTTAAAATCAATTTTTCAATATTTCTGGCATAGTACATGACGAATGTACTGGATACATAGAGTAATAGTTTCAGTGCTTCGATGCCTGAACATATTGTAGCAGAAAACTATTACTAAACATACTTTACTAGATTCTATGGAACCCGACAGTTTACAGAAACATTTTTTTTTTAATACAAATGAACAAAAATAATACAAAGCATGTTAACAACTACAGTGAAACTTTGATTAACCGTCAGCTTCGGGACCAGGACTGACTGTGACGATTAATCGAAAAAATGGCAACAGAAAACTCTTTTAAGAACAACCCGCCCCCATTCCATATGAACAAAAATTTCAAAAAAATGCATGTTTATACTTAGATACCTTTCGCAATAAAACAAAATGTTAGTGCTACAGTCACATGTTGTTCTAATCGAATGTTTCAATCATAAGCTGAAACAGCTGAGATACTACGCATTACTAAACAAACAATGTAAACAACAATCATTTCAGCTTAACCAGCCAAAACTGCAATGCCTGCATCTGACAAGAACAGTAGGTGGGCCAAAACATGACTAATTCATCAATAAAACAAAAATATATCCTATTTCGGAGCCAGCTTCACTCAGTAATAAATATAGCTAATATTATTTTTTGCGGCAATATGGTTACTACACATGGTGTGTAACTTTATAACTATACTTTGTAATGTATTATTTACTGTTTTCACTTTTATTTGTTGCTTTTATTATTTCTCTACGAGCTATAAATTTTTAAAAAATTACAAGTAAAAAAATTTTATTACTATAATAAACTTTTAATAACGAAGTGAAAGAGTTAACAGAAATCAATGGTTATCGAAGTTTTACTGTACACTTTTTAATTTTCATATTTAATGTTTTAGAATAATAAGAACTGGAAAGAAAGGATAGGCGTTACTGAAGAATAAAGCTTTCGGCAATAAATGAATTCCGAACCTACAACGTAACCTTGAGATGCCCACTTCAGGTACAGCAGACTAACGAGAGCCTTAGCCATCTCAACCAACGTGCTCCAATTATTATTATTATTATTAATCATGGCACGTACATATTCCACCCTCATTTAATGGTCATTCGGTTGAACAGTCTACCTCTCACCTCATATAGTGTGTTAAACCATGGTTTCGTGAACTACAACTACAGAAAATTCCAAATAATTATGGTATGCAGCTGCCTTACGAACTGGGTAGAAGCGAATCCCCAAAAACCAATAACATTCAAAAACAACAACGAATATTTGGGATACAAGAAAATACACATTTTACAAAATGACCAATTAAAACAATTTGTAGTTTAAAAATGTCTGATTCATAATCATAATTAGAATTTTAAATTTTAATTAAAAATGAAACTTGACCGACATTGGATTCATTTTTATATTTTCAATCAAATTTGTAAATTTAAAAGGCTAGTGTAATTATATTTTAATGCTGCTTAGGACAGCGAAATCACATTTTGGAAAATATGTGAAGATAAAAAATTGTTTGCCTTAAAGCACATTTCAGTACGATAAATCTAAATATTTGATTTGTTTGGATTTCAAAAACTACCACACAGATAAAACTGTAAAAAAAATGTGCCGTTGATAAAAATCATATATTCTTGTGACTAGAAAAACATGTACAGTAATGTAAATTAAACTTATTATACTTTTATTACAAATACGTTCAGCATTTTTTTAAATTACCGCACAAACCATTAACATTAATTATATAAATATTGTTGTTCCTTATTCTTCAATAAAGATCTATTTTTATTGCAGTAATTTTTTTTACAGTAGGCTACCATTTTATAAAAATGATAGACAATTCCAAATAATATCAAATTAAATTAAACGCTGTTTTAAAAACATATGATATACAACAACAAATACGAAAATGATAAGAGTTGAATTGTCAGATGTAGATGACATTGAACAGGGAAGGTCCACACAGCTTGTGGGGAAAATCAATACCTACAGAAGTTACGTCACTATACTCATTAACAGCTCCTTACACTGCTGGTTGCACAGTCTGTGAAACTTAAATAAACAAAACACGATCCTATCTTTTGCTGCATTTAATTATTATAGTTAATAAAACTAAACTGTACATAACGACTGTGTACTAGACATCTTGCTATTCCTTTTTTTAATGTAAGAGGCAGTGTGTATATATACGAAACTCAATTTGAACGAAAATTGTTTACAAATTACAAATGATAAAAAAGTTAACGAAAAAATAAAACCCATTATAAGAAGTCTTATTTATTATCTCATTTACTTTTCAACTTATTATATTATATACCAATAAGAATAATATCTAAACCCAATACATTAAAATAACTAATAAGATTTGTAAATATAAAATGTAAAATGACCCCATGTAGAATTATTTCCTTCACGTTTTTCAGTCTTAAATTTATTTGGAATCGCCACATTTTATTTCTAAAGATAGTATTATCATTTAACATTAAAACAGAAAATTGTAACCTCGATTATTCAGGAACGTATTAATCGAACTGCATAATAACCAGGTAAAACTGAAAAGTATAAAAAGCGTCTAACACTTCATATTCGATTTGAATGTTTTTCTATGATAATTCTGAAATATTTTTACTACATTTTAATGGCATACAGTATTTAAATTTAGGGTTTACATCGTAGGAACGGATTCAAAACAGAACTTAGATCCATTGTTTACAGAAAGTATTGGTTATAAGGGGAAAAATGAATTTGTGTTTTGTTTTTACAGTAGATTAATGTTTTACAAATGTAAAATTTCTCTATTGCGGATCTCTTTATAACGGATCTCTGTAACAGCAAACTGTGTTAGTCCCTCCCCATTCCTATAATAAAAATATACATTGTAACTTCCTCTATTCTGGCCAACAAAATTCCAGGAACGTGTGTACATTTTCTACAGCTGTGAAACGTGTGTACATTTCCTTCTACCCTATTTCTCAGCTTGCCAACACGTCATTTGAGTATTAAAAGCAGTATGTAGTGCATCACCTAAATTGAGTGTTTTGTGACTAGTAATCTACATTTTACAAGTAGTGCATCATTTTTTTTATACTTTTACAATACACTGTATTGGCCTCTAGGCAGAAAATTTTATCATTAGATGTAAAGGTTAGAGTTTTGCGTGAGTTAAAGGTGTGAAACTAATAGACGTTTGCCAAAGTTTTAATTTAGCTAGTTCTTCTATTGGCACATTTAAAAATAAAAAATAATGAAGGCCTATAAAGAAGGATATAACTTCAAGAAAATTGTAAAGTCAGAATTTGAATCTACAGTAATTTTGGCAGAATATTGCCTTTTTCTCACAATTACAGTATTTTATTCATGCAGTATTATTTATTAAATATTGTTTTTTAAAGATCGTACATCATATCATTTTATTTCAATAACCTTTGCACTAAATAATTCAAATTAAAAATAGTGTATAACATGTTTTACAAATAAAAACACATTTTATATAAGCGAAAAGTAACGTTTCCTTCAGTGCCGCCTATACAGAGGTTAACTATATGACTATTTATTAGAATTTAACAATATAATTATTAATACTACTTCTCTAGTAGTTGTACGCTTTAATTGTTATATTTCATTTATAAATATCATTTTATTGTAATACTAATATCATTACAACATAAACACTATTATCGTTCTATTCAACAAAAAAATCAATCTTTTTAAAATTACACACTAACATTTGTATCTTTATGATACATATTTTATTCTGGGAATACATTTTACATTCTAACAAAACAAACACATCTACAACTATGAGAATTGGCAACATAGCTAGATGGCAAGGCCAAATGATACCAACATTTACAACAGAAAAGTCCCAGTTTCTCTTAAGCTATTTATTGTGACAAATATTGAAATAATTGTAGTAAAATACAATTATTACGGCCAACTACTATTAGCTAATAGATCTGTAATACATGTATTTAAGCATGTTTGTGAGCAAATCTTTAGGTGAAAAAATCACTGCACCTTCCACATTCGGAATCAAACTCAAAACATATGCAAGAACAGTAATTAATACAATTTATTAACACCAAATTTTGAAGGTAAATGGTATTTTTTTTTTTTTTTGTTTTAACGTCCGACTATTGTGCACACTTAGGGCTAATGCAGACGTTGGGATGATTTATAGCGTATGAAAATGCCAAGCCCTCGCCGGGAATCGAACCCGGATCCTCGGGGTGAAAGCCTAGTATGCTATCCACTAGACCGAGGCGGCTGGTAAATGGTATAACTTTTTCTTACACTTTCACTTTAAGCCGAACTTTTTTCTACTAAGAATAACAGTAACAGTAAGGTGAAGGAACATATGGGAAAAACTACTGGATGGAACTGAACTCAAACCTGTGACGAATTTAAAACTGTAATGCCAAAGTCAAAATGCTACAGGATCTTCCGCTCTACAAACAAGATACCTCATTGGTAGACTGATTTATTAGCCTAAAATAGATCCAAACTACCAACTTTTAATAATGTTATATTTAATTTTTGTTAAAATGGTTTATGTTTTAAGTAAAATAACATAAATAAAAAAGATCATAAAATTAATCTGAGTAGGCCTATACATTAAGACTATTTTTTTTTTCTTTATGCCAGTTAGATAAAAGTATACACAGTATTGATGTTAACACTGATAACATCACTGATATTAATTAAGCTCAAACCTGCGCACAGATCCGGGTTGTAGCAAATTGCCCTCTATTATACCAGCTAACGACGTCTCCTGACTTACGATAGGTGGGCCATAAATTGCTAATATAAATGCAGATAACCTAAAACTAAGAAAGAATTTGATAAATCATAAAAAAATTTAAAATGTCCATCATTTTAACATTTTAAATGGGTATGATGAATAATACTGACAAATTAAAACGGAACCTTATTTATGTAATAAAGAGTACTGTTAAGGTGTTAAGCCCAGTTAAATTGTGAAATGCACAGAATTGAGCAAATCGTAAACAGCAGGCTACTGATGTAATCGAATATGCTATGAGTATTAAATACTTATATGTTTACATTTCATGATGAATAATATTTGTTATCACAGTTTGCCTTCAGACTGATGCAGAATAATTTGCATATACATACAGTTATATTAGTTTGCTTATAATGACTACTGTTTTGTTATTTACTTTAGTAGAGTACATCTAAATATTTGGATAAAGAGCAGGATTCTGCCCATTATGGCAATAACTCTTACACAAAATAGGAAGGTCAACTTATATTGTCGTCACATTTTACAGAGTAAGTAGGTTAGAAACTATAACGTGTGACGAAACAACATGTTTTCATGTAAATAAGTCATATGCTAACAACAATTAGTTATAACATATTCAAAACATAAGAGGTTAAGCAATAGTAGCAAAAAAAAATGCTCGTATATTACACTATTATTGTGAACCATTTCTTTTTTTTGGGGGGGGGAGATATAAATAACAAATGTTGAAATAAACTTGAAATGTTTTAACATTGAAGTAGCACTTAACAAAAATACATGAAGTACGGCAATATATGAATAAAAATTATCAAAATGAATTATTAAAAATAGGCTATAAATAAACTTAGCGCTTAACAATAATATACGAAGTACCGCAATATATGAATAAAAATTATCAAAATAAATTATTTAAAATAGGCTATAAATAAAACTAGATAATCTTATTTCAAGTCACCATTTATCATGGTCTGTAACAGCATAAATGAAACTGGTCCTAATGATAAGCCTGTCAGGTTAAGTTCATCACATTTTTTTTTTATATATAATTAAGGTTTATGTTCAAAAGATTCAAAATTACTAACTTAACCGGTTTGCTGCTTTACACAACAATCAGATCAAACATTAATGATGCTGCTAAAGACAAATATTTAAATACATTAAAATACCATTTCTTACATGCCTTTTTTGTTTTCTTATTTAATATTTAGTCTTTACACTTTACTTCAATTTTAAAATATTTAATGTCTATCTATACAATAATACTTTGTACAGCTACCGTAACAGATTATGAAATTTAGCGTTTAAAGTACACACCTAAAACAAAAAATATTAACCCTTTCAAATTCTAACCTAACATTATTGAAAAACAAACTTCATACAACATGAATTATTTTTCAACTACAATTATTAAAATACCTTGTAAATACAAATGTACTTGGAAAAATTTCAAGAAAGCCTACGGAAGAATATTTCAGTCAAAGTTGCCATTATTTAAGAAAAAAGAAAAAGTAGCAAGTCTCTTCTGAAATAACTTAAAAGTTCAGATGTACAAATTAAAAAATATTTAAGTAGGCCTTTACCTATTCAGCTATGTCTTATAATTGTTACAAATAACAAGCCTTACAAGTAAAATTAATCACCAATGTAAACTGGTACTTTAATTTACCAATATTAATTCTAACTAATAATGATTCTACAGCATTACAGAATCTAGTAATACATCATAATAGAAGTAGGCCAATGAAAAGGATAAAATATAATAAATTTCATATGCATTGCCATGATATATATCAGAAAACATTGGTACAACTAATTTTACATGTGAAATCGTCTAATATTGCAAAGACAATTCAATCTGTTATATTAACAGTAATCACTGGTCAATTAGGCCTACAAATTTTCCATTGTTGTTATTTAGGCTAGACTTTTCAGAAATCTAATTTAAATATAACTGTGAACAAAACATAAAAACAAAAACATACCACTGGATCCTGCAGCCAAATATAATATAATTATTAGAATTAAGCCTACTATACACATTACAAGCCGCAAAAAGGTTAGTCCCAATTTTGTCAGCCTAAAAAATACTAGTTGCACACAGCCACATAATCAGACTATATGCACAACACCTTTTATAAAGGTTAACCTACTAACACCAGTATAGTGTTGTGACTATTACGTAAAATAAACATCAATCACTATATCCTTACCTCTAGTAAACCGCAAAAACTGATCATAATACAATATTGAAATAGATTTCACTGTAAAAATAAACTGGTCTTGTGATGAGGAGCTGATGCTTTGGCTTGTCTCTAGCATCTGCTCAACTGAACTGCAACACCATCTAGTGACTGTTTCTAAAAGCTCTGTAACTACACAGCAAGAATTTGAAAGGAGAAAGGTGGACCACTACAATTAACATTCAAATGGAATTACTGAAATTAGTTTATTAAATACTGATATTTAAATAAAATTTTAAACAAATTATTGAAAATGACCTGATAATTTTTTTTTATGAAATATAAATTAATTATTTTATGATTTAAGAAGTAAAAGTAACTCGGACTAAACAAAGCAAACCGAATCAACTATTGTTAAACTTTTCATTTAATTTATCGTAAATGCATGTTTCTGCAAAAAACAACCTATAATTGCACACTATAACAATGAGTAAACTTAACATTTTAACATATTTTAAATAACTTGCTGGTTTTCTTTCTTATTTAATAATTTAATCATATTGTTTTTCTTCGAGGCTTGGCTAATAAAGATAAGATTACTTGCACAGCTCACCAAAATTTAAGTGATATGCCTGCAACACATTTTAAGGTACAGTAATGTTCAAGGTTTATTTTTCAACTAAAATCTACAAATTAATTTAGAAGATTAATTGTTAAATCACTAGAACAGTGTGACCAACAAAATATACATTATTTCTCAATTACTAGGTTTTACGATCAAAAATTAATATATTTTATACAAATATTTGTTTTTTTATCGATATTTACTTGGTAATAACGAATATTTGCTAGGTTATATTTATCGTGAAAGAGTTAGTGCCTGTATTGTTTCCATATCCGCAAATGATGGCCATTGTTCAAATGAACAAAAACAAAGACATTAATAACAAAGTTAAGTAACATCATCATTAAGTAACAACATCAATAAGTAACATCATCATTAAGTAATTATTATGAAGTAACAAAGTTAAAAACAGAACAGTTTCTGTTGGGAGTTGCTGTATGTGGTTTCAAAGACTTTTTGACACTGGTGGTTGCAGTTAGTGTTCAGAAAACTTTGAACAATGCTTTTTCCTTTTCTCAACCTGTATTACATTGTACTCTAGATTAATGGTTTCAAAGAATTTCAGATGATACTTGGTTATACTGACGGCTACATTCTGTGTTCAGAAAACTACAGAGTATAACAACTCTTAATTTTCAAACTTCACTACCAATTCCAGTTTAATGATCTTTGTAATCAAACTTTATCTTTTACTTTAGAAGATATTAATGTTGCTGCAAATTTTTATTTAATGTAGACACGAGTTAATTTAGATTTGATCAGTCTAAGTTGTTACTGCTTTAACATAAGACTTTTTTTATGTATTTAATTAAAATGTAATATTTTTGAATGGACTACATAATCAGATTAATTTAAAACCCACTGGCAGAGGCATCTGAAGTGAACAGCTAACGGACTTAGTAATCCCATTGTACCTCTAGATCACATTACTCTCACTCATATAATCAAGGCACACATTCACTACTTAATTTGGCTAACCATAAAGTGTGAAACAGCCCGTACTGATGAGAATGAATGACACCAGCCTAACGGTGTATCAAATGGAGCCCTTGATATCTGGTGACCTCCCATTGTTCCTTAGCTTCACCTCATTTCCTTTGTTATTCATGGGAAAAACATGAATAAGAATGTTAAATAGAATACAACAAAAATCTTCCCAAAATGGAGCACTAACTCCATAATAAATGTCAAAAGAAGGAGAAAGCTAAAAGGGAATTAGCAGAACAAGCACCTAAATAATACTGAGAAGTCATCAGCCATCCCCAATTTTCTCCATATCCTAAACTTTATGAAAAGTAGTCTCTTAATGCTTTATGAAGAGTAGTTATGCTGGAGAAAGCGCCATAACTGAACATCTCTGGAATATAGAAAAAGGGGCCCTTGGGGGGCAGCAAAATGCAGATGTCTGAGCTTTGACGCAAAATTATTCCCAATGTAGTATCAGTAACAAAAAGTTATTTTCATTTACGACACAACGGACACGTATTGTACTTAAATACGTAGGCTACAGATTGCATGTGGATTATTTTATTATTTTCCTTTTGTTTAATTCATTCAGTCTATCTATATCACAGTCAGTACAATACAATATGTAGCCTATAAACAAAAGTCATTCAGTGACTAACAACTGATCACTTACCTCAAAATAACAAAACCTACAAAGTTAAAATTTCACATAGATGCTCCCCTTATAGAGTAGATATGGAATAAGGCTGAGTTTTTAAAAAAATCTTTATTAATTTGTTTTAATAATGCTTCTTTCTAGAACACAAAAGTTTCAGCTTTTTAGCACTATTTGCCTGGTTTTCAACGGAAAAAGTATTCACATATTTTGATGAAACTTTTTGTTTTATGCAGCTGTGACAGTTGGTTAAGTTCTAAGCAATCTCAAACTGCCATACACCTATTTGAAACTAAATTGCTGGAACTCAAAATGCCTGATTTATTTGTCTGGTAATAGGACATCATACAAAAAGGCCTAATTTATCCACTTTTCATTATGATTCTATTTAACAGATTTCAATGAAAACCTTAATACTTGTAAAATACAAGTAATTGTTATTAGGGTTTATGCTACCTTAAACAGTTGTACAAACATTCAAAACAGCAACTCGAAATGTCTATTTTATTTTATAACAAGCTATTTTCAAGAGTTAACGGATTGTCTGTATGTTCATAGATTACATTCACATTAAGTACACTAGAAAAGCCAAAACTGATGTTAAAAGTTTCTGTCTAGCAGGTAAATTATTGCAGAGAAGCACGGGTAAACAGCTAGTATATTTTATACAAAAGTAAAAACCAATGACTGAATATCACTTTCTCAAGAATGACAAAATTTCGAATGAGGGCCTCCTTTATGACATAAATGTGCAAAAAGGCTCGGTTTTGCTTAGCAGAAATCTCAGTTTTGTTTGCACTATTTGTCCAATTTTCACAACAAAAAAAAAAAGTCTTTGTACATGACATTTTTTTTTGCATTATGATGAGTTTTTAAGTAATCTCAAATTTTCACTCATCTCCCCAAATTGTGAAGTATTCACACCATTTCAAAAACATGGTAGACACTCAAAATACCTGATTTATCTACTTAGTTCACTTTTCACTGAGAAACGGCACCATGCATTCTTATGAAAAAGTTTATTGTTGTAAATTACTACGACAAGGTTTTAGACGATATCAAACACCTATTTATAATTAAATAGCAGGCACTCAAAATGCTTGATTTATTTGTCTATTACGTTAAAAAGCTGGAAAACAGTTTCACGCATTCCGGTGAAACTGTTTTCTTTTTCTTATATTTCTTTTTTTTTTTTAAAAGCAAAAAGCACATTACGGCTATTATCGCCTCCCTAAATGTAAGTGAGTGTAAAGTGTTTAAGTTGTAATTGTAGTGTTGTAAGTATAAGTGTATGTTAGACTCGGGTACCGCAAGGGATGTCTAAATCCTCTCAATAGGTGCAGCTAATCCGCACCCCCCTTGCAGGGCCTCTTTTTGTTATAAATAGATGTAAAAAGGTTTTAGGCAATCTCACTGTCACGCCCTTATTTGAAACAAAATATTGCAGCTGTCAAAATGCTTGATTTATTATAAATTTAGGTACTTTTACCAGCTTTAAACATATGGCCTAGTATAGTTTACATTGAAACAACATTTTCAAGTCAACTTTGATATTAATAAAATTTAATTTTTATTCCTAAAAAAATGTAGCGAAGCATGTGAACACTGCCAAGAATAATAGAGACCTATAAATGTTTCCAGAATTAAAAAAAAAGATTTTCCAGTTTTCTGTTGTATTTTATTTTTATATCAAAATCATTAAAATTCAGAATAAAGTTAAAAGTTCACTGCATAATCAAGACAATTTTGATCATAAGTGATGCTCTGACATTGAACAAAGCTTATCTAACATTTGATTCCATGTTTACAATGTTACTTTACCTACGAGATTATTTCTTATAAAATTTATCAAAAGAAGCTGGCCAAACTATAAATGATTATTACCGAATGTGAAATTTAACATTTACAATAAAGCCAATGAAGGTATTACGCAATGTTGTAATGGGCAGCAATGGAAAAGTTGCCCAAGGCGGCAAATCTCCTAGGGACTGGCCTGGGGACACAATAGATCAACAAAGGTAGCAATGTAACAGCAACCTAGAATACATTCATTCATTCAATACCCCATACATTGGAAACTCCTTTGAACTCCTAATTTACCTTCTAAATTGCAAATTAAGATAGACTAATATTTATTTCAATGTATATTTAGCAGAACTATATCTAAATTCAACTCTACATAAAGAAAGTTTTTAAGAAAATATGTTCTAACAAATGTTCTAACAATTGTGTTGATTGCATGTGTTATTTTTTTTTATTTATTTTTTTTTTTTTTAATTTTGTTAAGGAACATTGAAAATGTTTAATAGGGTACAAAAATTGTTACATAATTCTTGAGTGATGCAAAAATGCAACTACAGCAAGATGGTGCTGCACTACTAATTTAACAATGACATTAAATGTAAGTTGTTTGCTGGCTGTAATTTCTCTCTAATAGCACCCATGGATTTGTATTTATGGAGTTATCTAGAAGTGAGAAAAATACAGACAAGTTATAATGAACTATAAATTGACACCAAAGTTAAATGAACTATAAAAATCAATCAAAGTTAAAGATTGAAATTTTTAAATTATTCAGCTGCTGAGTGAAAAAAATACTTAATTTTCTAATTCACAATAAAATTACTTTATTTTAATTAAAAGAATAACATTCCAGATAGGTCGTGTAACTATGAATAGTCATAGAATAGTAAAAGACACAGGTTATCTGCCTAAGCATTTCAATGACTCGGTTAATTTGCAGGTATCTTGGAAGGTCTTTGGCACAGTGATATATTTGTTTTCTGATTATTTTTGTTAAGATTTATTACTTATTTCAGTCCAAAATGCAGGATATAGGGAGAGAAAAACTATTACGAATAATTTGTTGGGAACAAACAAGAACATGGATGAGGAAAAACTGGACCAACCACGTCCAGTCATCTTTAAATATAGCGTTGATTATGAAAATTAATGAAAAGGTTGACAGATCTTATAACAGAACCACAAAAACAAAAAATAAACCCATGGCCAGGTATCCACTCATCTTTTGGTATTACAACAGTTATGGAAATTAATGAAAAAGTTTACTAAACATGTAATAGAACAACTAAAACTATCAGTCGCAGAGTACGAAAATGTTACAAAAATCAGTCAAAAGACTTAAAAATCAGTTACACACATTCTAATTTTAGCATAACCATTTGAGCCCATTCCACATCCCCTCCACTTTATTCAAAACATGTTATACAATGTTGAATCCTCCCAGCAACTAAATTACTTGATCTGAACAGAAGTTTGGCTTTAAGCAGAGTTACCACATATTTTCAACATGAATAAAATTTCCTATTATGTACAATGTTTCAGTTCAAAGTTAACATGTTTCACTTAGTTTTTTTACAACAAAAAAGTATTTTTTTAACTTATAACCAATATCCACAGTAAAATCAAAAATTACTTAAAAACATGTTAAGTCAAGAACACACTGAAATATGCTAATAACATAAATGACAACGATGTAACCGTCTAATATCTAATAGAAACACGCTAGGGTTTCTACATGCTTCAAAGAAGTGCAGTACAGTATCAAAATGTGTAAAATTCAATCATAGTATTATGACTATTACTTACTTCTTAATAAAGAACATTTACTTTAAAAAAAGATTAAGAAACTTAGGTATTACAGAATTTTTCAGAAATAGTCACAGAAAAAGTTACGCACAAATCAATTATTCTTCTTTTCACTTCACAATAATTGATATTAATGCACTTTAAACAAAATGTTTGCACTATAAATGATCTTTTCGTAGCTAGGACCATTTAATTTACTTTCATTATTGTAACATAGCCACCGGACCACATATTTAAGTAATTAGGATTATGACCTATTCTTCCCGTCAGTGGTCTATCCACTCACCTTGCAAAGGCTACCGCGGTATCGAAACTCTATCGTTTCATCCTCAGGCCGTGATACAAAATGTTAAATACCTCTGTCAAGGTTTTCACAAAGTCAAACAAAACATTAAAACATACATCACAAACACTGAGCACAATTACACGATTAAAATATTTACGATGAAATTCGGCTTGGCCAAGCAACACGCGCGACTCGTACGTCGTTACATTCCGGATTCAACTCCGTTATAAACGTATCCAGGTTTTGAAGTTGGTCCAAAGACAAGAACAAATAAAAGTAAAATACTGCTTGAAAATGTTAAAATCATGGTCCAATATGATTTACAGAGTCAATACAATGGTTTGTTATTTAATATTGTCATGGTATTGTGTCATGGTGGCATAAAGTATTGACAAAAGGAAAAAAAATGTTTACAATTTCAGAAGATAATCCACACTAGATAAATAAAAAAAAAAATGTTAAAATTTTACCCCTTAACTACTATATTTTTGCTGTCCACCACCTTATGTTTTTCCTGTATTCAGACACTTACTAAGATAATTTCATAAATTTTTCTGTGATCAGTCGCACTCTTTACGAGTACAAGATGCATTACCGACAAACATGTGCTGTTAGTATAAAACTTACTTTATATACTAAAGATACAATATCTTCCTTCATATATATCCTTCATATATTCACAATATACAATATATCCTTCATCAATATCTGTACCCAATATAGGATATTAGGCCCACAATATGTACGGTAACCCACTCTGTAATATTAAACACAACAGTTTGATTTCTGAAAATGTCTTTCCTAAAACACCCTACAAGGAACAGAGTGGTAAAAGCTGCTCTACAAACACTTATTTGAACATTATTCAGACAAATACCACTCGACAGGATTAGTTAGTTTTCTAACACATATCGCTAACATAACAATCCGCAGAGAACAAAACAAATTAGGCCCATATGAGAGGAAATATACAGTTTGTATGAATTATTTAATTACCTTGGGAGAAAGTAGTTGTTGTCCTTATTCCAGTTACTTTTGTTTCTTCTAACAATAACCTAAAATTATAATTTAATAAAGAAAAAAGTCATACCTCTGAAGAAGCTAATTACATATAAGTTAAGAATATTTGGATCAAATTTTAAAAAATTGTAGTCCCAGAATTCTTTTATAAAACTGGTAATTGTGCAGTAAGTGATTAAAAAACTTTAGAAACTGAAAATACTGTGATTAAGCATTGTGGTTAAGCATTTGGGTATATCTAACCAGTATTGTAGATAAGACAAATCATTCTCTCAAAATATGGTAGGCCTATATAATTGCTCTATTCGTTCTACTCAGTTCAATTTTCTGTAACACTTACAAAATTCTGTTTACTATTTCAAAAACTTTTTTGGAACATACTATAAACACATCTGTGTTTTGTGATGTCTTAACTGTTAATGACTCCCAAAGAAGCTTCTAGAAAAGTCTAACATGATCTTCCGCTCGTTATTGGGGCCACTGTGATTTAATTAATTTTATTTAAGTATATTTTTGACTAACTGTAAAGAAAACGACTATCCAGATATTAGTTACTATTTATAATTTAGAGAACTACAGAATAAATTCTTTGTTTATTGTCTAACATGTACACCTGCATCCATAGCGCAACATCTTTGCAAACCTAATTACCGTTGCCATTGATGTATTCGAAATACTTGTTCGTTGCCTAAAACTATTCTAAAACAAAATTATTTCAAGTTCAATGATACATTTTATATTCAAAATGAAGGTTTAGCCATGGGCTCCGCCCTTTCCGGCACTTTGGCAGAATTGTTTTTAAACCATATCGAAAATGAATTTTTATGGTGGGATAAGAACTACAATAGAGAAAAAGTAGTTTTTTATTACAGGTATGTGGATGATATAATTGTAATTTTCGAAGGCAATAGTAGACAATTAACAAATTTCAATAAATTTCTCAACACAATACATCCGAACCTTCATTTCACACTGGAAGAAGAGGCCGATAATAAATTAAATTTTCTTGACCTATCCATTTCAAAAGTAAACAATAGTTTCAAATAGTGTTTATAGGAAACCTACCACAACCAGCCAAACAATACATTCTTCATCTCACCATCCATACAACATAAAAATGGCAGCTTACAATAGTTTGGTACACAGGTTAATTTCACTCCCTATGGACAAAGGAAGCTATGGAAATGAAGTGAACATCATTAAGTACATAGCTGTTTCTAATGGATATAAAAGCTCAATTGTTGATAGGCTTATTGCCAAACACAAAAACAAAAATTAAAAAATCGTTCTTGATATAAAAAAACATACATCTCCACGGAATATGGTTCAACTTTAAGCCACACCATAAAAAAAGAATTAGCCAAAGAAAATATAAATGTCTCTTTCAGAACAAGTAATAAGTTGTCAACATTATTAAAGAAGCCAGTTGCAAATATAAGTGGAAATAACTTTGAAAAAACTGGCATATACAAAATGAAATGTAGGATTGCCGAAGCTTCTATATCGGTCAGACATCTCGCTTTTAAAAAAAAAGATTTAAAGAGCACATACCCAGAAATGCATTATCGACAAACTCAGCTTTCGCAGAACATCTTATGGACAAAAACCATAAATTTGAAGACATCCATACCAACATGGAAATATTACATTTATGTAATAAAAGTAGTTATATGGATGCGATAGAAGAATTTGAGATTTACAAGAGCAAAAAAGCAGACCCCCAGAACATTCTCAATGAAAAACTTTCATTTAAATCAAACTTAATATATGACATGGCTCTAAGGATAACTGATTTGAGTAACAAAAACCAACAGACGCACCGTAACTGATAACGACGGGCACGCTACTAATGATGGGAGACTCCGCAGTCCAGAATGTAACGACGTACGAGTCGCATGTGTAGCTTGGCCATGACGAATATTTTAAATGTGTAATTGTGCTTAGTGTTTGTGGTGTATGTTTTTAATGTTTTGTTTGACTTTGTGACAACCTCGACAAAGCGATTTTTTTTGGATGGACATTTTGTATGGCCTGAAGATGAAACTATAAAGTTTCGAAACCGCGGTAGCCTTTATGAGGTGAGTTGATAGACCACTGACGGGAAGAATAGGTATATAATCCTAATCATTTGAATATGTGGTCCGGTGGCTATGTTACAATAATGAAATACTTGTGCTTGGGACATCGGTTTACCGCAGTTATTTACAACTCAGAATGAGGCTGGCAAATTCTGAGATATAGAAAATGAGAAGTATTTATTTGAAAAATGTGGTTTCCACCTAAGTGAACTGGTTAAAATTATATGTTAATAAGATTTGATTCATGCATGGAACTTAGTAGGCTATTCAACTCTTGGATCTTAACATCACGATTTGGCATAGCTGGTTTTGCGTATTTCAGCTATGGTCACGGATAGCCTATTGCATTGTTTATATATTTCATAATCATTATTAATTTTAGACATGTCATAGTTAGGTTATTCAGAAATTATGATTTGTAACAGATTTATAAGTTACAAGTATAACACTTCTAGAAATTATTTTGAAATATGTTAAAAAATCAAAAAATAATGCAGGCCTAGCCATATCGCTACTGGTCTATTATTGGGTTTACATAAAATTAAATAATTTACAAGTACACTACTTTAAAAATATACTTATTTAAATATGTTTATTAGGTTACTTATGTATTTGAGTTAATAAACACATTTTAAAAGCTTTATAACAGACCTGCACATTTGGGAATAAACAAAAAACTAAGTCAATTTGGTCTTATTGCCTAAATAGGTAGGAAAGTTTGCATTTTTAAAAAAGCCGAAAAAAATATGTATTATAAAAATCCGAACATTTAAATATCTCTGTATTTTTTTTTTTACCAAAGTGCTTTATTATAATTAGAGGACATATAAAAGTGAAAAAATACGAAATATTAAATAAAAGTGGGAAAATACCTACAGGTAAGTAAAAAAATAATATTCTCACTCAACCTAACCCTATTAAACCTACTACTGTGCAAAAGTTATTAACATGTTTTCTTCTCACAAAAAGTAATGTGTGTAAGTAATTTGAACAGTATTTGTACCTAACAATTTTTTAAGCGTTAGGCGTTAAAGTTACTAATTTCTTAATTACTATTACGGCAGATACAAAACAGCCGCTGTTGGTATGTGAAATCATTCACGTTCCATGCTTGTCATGTAGATGGCAATGACGTAACAAGATATTTTTGTTAAAAATTGCAAAAAATCATAACCTACAATAAGAAATTTAATCTTCTGTAGGTTAATTTCTTTTAATTGAATGATAAAGGTTAAGTTCGACTTTTCACTTGTTTTGGCAATTTTCATAACTTTTATAGCATAACACTTTATTACATGCTCATTAGTAATAATACAAATATAAAAGTGTGGAACATACGGGAGAAAATTATCTCCATAACCTAACAATTAGGTCTACTATAGTGCAAAAGTAGCTAACATGTTTTTCATCACGAAAGCAATTTATTTAATGCATGTAATCAATAATAGAAACAATAGAACCCAACTAACACAGTTTCGTATAAAAATAGTATTGCCAGAAAGTTATTAACCTTGTAATAACTATTATCGTACAATCTTCTTAGTAACTTAGCTATGTGTTTTTCATTGTGACAACGATGAATTTATTTAATGAGTGTAATTAATAATAACAATAATAGAAACTTTAAAAAAAATAATTTCACGGACATAACACAGTTTCATATGAAAGTAAGGTAGTATTTTTTAACAAAATTATCACTATAAGAATTAGCAATGTACTGACATTGAGATTGTGAGACAGCATGAATACCTCAGTGGGTGACCTTGGCATAGTACATCTAATGTGCTCCATGCAATGTAAATGGCAATGGCATCACAACATAATTCTGTTAAAAATTGCATAAAATCGTAACTAATCACACAAAAATTTAATCCTTTTAATGTCAACATCTGGTCAATAACTTTTAACTGAATGAAGAAGTACATAATAAAAGACAAAATATTTAAATATCGTTAGTTTTATAAAACAAGCGAGTAAAAATGCACTTTCACCAGTTTTGTCAATGTTGGTATTTTTTTAGTCAAAACGCTTTATTATATGTCCAATATTAATAATCCAAAATATAAAAGTGCAAAAACTATTGGAAAGTTTAAAAAATGGAAAATAAAATTGATAAAAATAAGCTTAAAATTATTTACTGGCGAAAGTAGGTGAAAATAGAAACCTAAAAAAAAAGACTTAAGAACCTTACTACCATGGTTTTGTGTAAAAAACCTAACGTGGTTGTGCACAAAAAATTTTAAAGTAAATAGTAAATAAATTATTCAAGTTGTATTGAGGACACAAATAATTGTGATAGGATTTTGCTAACATCGTTTTGTAACAAATTACTGTCCTTTTGCTTGCAACATAGGTTTACTTAAGCAAGCCAGTTGATATTGAAATGAAACAATGTTTCATAACGCGCATGTGCAGTACTATGGTAGGTGACCTTGGCGTAGTAAATCTAGCATGCTTTATACATAGTAAACAGCAGTAACATCACAATATAGTTTCGTTTCTTTATAACTTTTCATAACAAATTTATGCAGTGTGACTTATTTTTTTCAAATCTTATTTACTAAATATTTTTTTACTTTTATTATATACTTTATTATTCAATTAAGAAATTGTCACTTGCAGAAAATTATTTTTTTTATGATTACTTACACAATTTTGGGATATTTTTATATTGTAGTTCATGTAAAAATGAACCACTGTTTATACACTGCATTGAGCATTCTGGATTTACCAATTCAAATCACTAACTACGATGAGCGCCTCTGAGGTACTGCTCATTATCATATTGTAATAACCATTACTTTCCTAGTTCTTATAATGAAAACTGTTACAATGGCAATTGTTATTTGTGAACTTTGTGATTTACCGCTTTTAGGTTTAGGTTAGCATTATTGTCATTGTTTTCTTATTAATCATAACATTTTTAAAGAATTGTATTTTTGTTTGATTTGTAGTAATCTGTAAAATTAATAAGAAAATATTACCATTTTATTGCAACCGGCATGGTCACCAGACAACATTTGCAGAAAAAGGGAGGCAATATTCAGGAACTCGCGTCGTTCTGTTCGCAAATATACTACCACGTTAAGAATGAGCGATAGTTTGGTAAGACGCATTTTATAAACATCACAAGCACAATGGTAGGTTCTGTCACAAAACCATGTTAGGTTCTTCACATACAAATATATACCCTGCAGGGGGGTGCAAACTAGCTGCACCTATTGAAGATTTACACATCCCTCGTGATACCCAAGTCTAATAAACACTTACACTTACAACACTACACTTGCGACTTAACACTTTACACTCACACTTACATCTAGGGAGGTCAATGTACTTTTCGCCTTAAAATAACTTAAAACAAAAAAAAAACAACTGTATTAGAACCTTGAATCTTTTTGTTTTTTTTAAATTTTTAGCGACAAAAAACAAGGTAACTATTTTGCATGGTAGCAATTTTTAGATTATGCATGTCACTTTATACAGCATATTTGCCCAATATTAAAGTACATAATAAAACAAAACAAAAAAAATGTTTAATCATTACCGTAATAAATTAGTGAAAATTCAAAAATACCAATAATAAAGTAGGTATTAAAAAAAATGTCACTCATAACTGCTTTACTATTACATAAATACCCCTACATGTAGGCTTACAGTATAGAATTTAACCTCTTCATTATTGAAATATTGTACAATAGGCCTATAAAAATTTTGGTTAAACTTTAAATTTGAAGTTAAATATGTTACTACTTATTACGCCTGACTAAATTCAATTTATCCCCGGCATATATTCCTAATAAACACAATGAACCTAGCCTACAAAAAAACTCAAAAACCATCATTACTCCTTCTAATTAACATTGTCATTCCCATTATAACTAAACAGGGCCTTGTTATTAAGAGTTCTTGGATTTTCGTATCAAAATCATCAAAAAATCATTATCAAGAACTAAACTTCTCAGACAAATAATGTTTTACAAACAATCATCTACCCAAATATAGAATATCCTAGGCCTGGTTTGAAAATTATTTTTTTGGAAACGAAACAGCGTACTGTTTACTTATCAATTTAGAACATATAACTACGTCCCTCTTTTATAATGAACTGTATTATCAACTAAAACAACGTAAATGAATCATAGAAAGGACGCTGGCCTGTTATTCCTGAAGTAGAGGCATGCAGGGGCCATGAAAAGGTTAAAACCAAGATTTCTACGTCGCATCCAAGCTAACGAAAATACCAAGAAATAAGTTAATACCCACTCACCAATATAAAAAACAGTTCTACTTATGATTATAAGTCAGAACATAGTCGTATCACACACAAAAACAATAATCATGTGACGAGAAACTACAGCTTTATAACTTAAACATAAACTTTAACAGTTTCGACGCCATTTACAAAACGCTTGCAAAGCCGATAATTTAGTTATAGAAAAATCCACGTTAGCTCTGTAGTCGAATTGCAGCTCAAATTGGCGGCATTCCTTGGTCCTTGTTCCAAAACAATAAATTATTTTTATTTTTTGAAGTCCTACGTTAAAATAGTTATTATAGAAATAAATTATATTTATTTGTTATTTAAAAAATCCTACGTTAACATAACCTTATTGTACAATACAATGTTAAATAACTTCCATAACTAGATAACTTTGCCTTTGTTATGATCAAACTAACAGTATTGTATTTTTAATTCTTAAACATTTGTCTGTCTGTTTTACAAAAATTATTTTACATTATTTCACAAATAATATGACAGGCTTACATTTCAAATTCAATTGAAAAATATCTATAATTAATTACTATTTGATATCATAAGATTAATAACAAACTTTTTTTTGAGATATTGTTATTTTGTTCATTACACCTTGAATAAAAAGAATCTAGATACCTCATTACAACAAATAAAAAAAGATATTATAAAAAAAATGCTTTGATTGATTGAGTTTTAGAATCACTTTTTATCTCAATAAATGTATCATGTGTGTTATAAGATTGGTTGTGTTTCATTCAAATTGTAGTTTGGTTTCTTTAATTAAATCAATGGGAATTAAGTAAAATACCTTTATTGCCCTGTCTTCTTTATGGTTTTTTTAATGATTGATTTATTACTATTTGCTGAATAATGCTTCAAAAACAAATGTGTCAGAGCATTCAAATATAGACTGTACATTGTGATATCTACCTACTTACTTGCATGCATCATTTCTGTAATTAAAGTCCAATATTACTTTGTATATTTGTCTACAGTATGTAGGCATTATTTTTTGGGGTGGATTTTGTAAAATTTCTACCTACTTAAATTATTTATTATATTATAACATATACTTCATTACAAAATATTGTTAGTTCATTTTTATTTTTTAAAAACTCTCAATAATAACTCCTTTATCTTTTTTGAAACATGTATTATTTTAAATTAACTGTATGTATACAAAACTTGTTTATATTCAATGCCTATCTCGATTGTTTGTCCTAGAAACCAAACAGTGCCATTCTGTTGCTGTATCAGGTGACGGTAGTCTGCCCATGTCAGGTTCCTTGCTTTGCACTAATAATCTAACATGACTGATATGGACATTTAATTTAAAATGTAGCATATCTAAATTTGTTTTCAATAATATAGAGAAAATATAAAGGTTTGGTACTCAATAAGTCCATTTCTATATTCATTGTACCATTTCATATATTCCCGCTATATATTTAATTAGGTTACTGTGATTCCAAATTTAGTTGTAAGCCTAGAGATGACATAATTGTTCAAGTTACCATTAGCTTCATTCACTAATCCTGTACTACTCCATTCTACATATATTTGTTTGTTATACTTAAAATTATTGAATTGTTGCAAGCCTACTACTTACGATTTTATTTTCTAGTACTATAATAGTTTTTCAACTTTTAATGTGACATATCTTTCAAAAGTGACATCTACCAAGAAAAGAAGGAAACAAAATCAGCTGATACCAACTCAAAATATTTATGGAAGATGTGGATATTAATATCAACTAACATCAATAACAATACTGTTAAATTACATTTTGCAGATATTTTGACCGAGAAAAACAATATCATACACAATAATACAAATTTTTGTTATTATTTATTTCAAATAAATTAAGCCTATCTGATTACTTTGTAATGAAAAGAAAGAACGTCAATGTTCATTTTTCTTTCAATATTAATAAGAAAGTGAACATTGACTTTTTTTTCATGTTTCTTTTTTTTCATTATTGTAACATAGCCACTGGACCACATATTCAAATGATTAGGATTATGACCTATTCTTCCTGTCAGTGGTCTATCCACTCACCTCGTAAAGGCTACCGCGGTTTCGAAACTATATCGTTTCATCTTCAGGCCGTTATACAAAATGTTAAATCCCTCTGTTGAGGTTGTCACAAAGTCAAACAAAACATTAAAACATACATCACAAACACTGAACACAATTACACGTTTAAAATATTCATCATGAAATTCGGATTGGCCAAGCTACACACGCGACTTGTATGCTGTTACATTCCGGACTGCGGAGTCTCCATCATTAGTAGCGCGCCCATCATTGTTATTTGTTGGTTTTTGTTACTTACTCAAATCACTTATCCTTAGAGCCATGTCATATATTAAATTTGATTTAAATGAAAGTTTTTCATTGAGGATGTTGTGGGGGTCTGAATTTTTGCTCTTATAAATCTAAAACTCTTCAATTGCATCCATATAACTACTTTTATGACACAAATGTAATATTTCCATGTTGGTATGGATGTCTTCAAATTTATGGTTTTTGTCCATAAGATGTTCTATGTTTGTTGATAATGCACTTCTGGGTATGTGCTCTTTAAATCTTTTCTTAAAAGAGCGACATGTCTGTCTGATATAGAAGCTTAGGCAATCACTACATTTCATTTTGTACATGCCAGTTTTTTCAAAGTTACCTCCACTTGTATTTGCAACTGGCTTCTTTAATAATGTTGATAACTTATTAGTTGTTCTGAAAGAGACATTTATATTTTCTTTGGCTAATTCTTTTTTTAGGGTGTGGCTTAAAGTTGAACCATATTCCATAGAGATGTATGTTTTTTTATCAGGAACGATTTTTTTATTTTTGTTTTTGTGTTTGGCAATAAGCCTATCAACAATTGAGCTTTTATATCCATTAGAAACAGCTATGTTTAATGATGTTCACTTCATTTCTATAGCTTCCTTTGTCCATAGGGAGTGAAATTAACCTGTGTACCAAACTATTGTAAGCTGCCATTTTTATGTTGTATGGATGGTGAGATGAAGAATGTATTGTTTGGCTGGTTGTGGTAGGTTTCCTATAAACACTGTATTTCAAACTATTGTTTACTTTTGAAATGGATAGATCAAGAAAATTTAATGTATTATCGGTCTCTTCTTCCAGTGTGAAATGAAGGTTTGGATATATTGTGTTAAGAAATTTATTGAAATTTTTTAATTGTCTACTATTGTCTTCGAAAAGTACAATTATATCATCCACATACCTGTAAAAAAAACTACTTTTTCTCTATTGTAGTTCCTATCTGACCATAAAAATTCATTTTCGATATGGTTTAGAAACAATTCTGCCAAAATACCAGAAAGCAAGGAGCCCATGGCTAAACCTTCATTTTGAATATAAAATTTATCATTGAACTTGAAATAATTTTGCTTTAGAATAGTTTTAGTCAAAAAAATTAAATAATTTATTGCATTCATTGTGAACGAAGAATGCTTGGGGAGGTTATACCATGGTTTCATTGATGGTTACGCTGGTATATAAATTGGCTATGTCAAATGAGGCTAACTTACGCTTGTTTTTTATTTTTAGTTCATTAATTCTTTCAACCAGATCCAAGCTGTTCTTCAGGCTTAAATTATTTTCAAAAATTATTTCATTTATAATTATTTTATCAATCTTTTTTGCGATAATGTATGTTGCAGAAGGTTTTAAATTTACCAAAGGCCGAATGGGCATATTTGGTTTATGTATTTTTCACAGTCCCTTAATATTGGGGCATGTGGATTCCGTACTTTTGAAGCTCTGATGCAATCCTTTGATAAGATTGACATGCTCTTGTTTATTTCTCTATTGATTTCTCTGGAAAAAGATAAGGTTGGGTCTTTATTTAATGGTTGGATGTTATTGTTTGTAATGAAATTCTTAACTTTGTTTACATTACATTAGCTTTTAGTCATTACATTAGCCCCTGGGTTGAAATTCATACAAAGTTATGAGAAAGTAATATTCAAAATAAGGTAATATTCATTACCTATGTGGACAATGTTGTCTGTCATTCAATCATCATTACTTTTTCCTGTGACAAATACAGTTCGATATAAAAAAAGGTAAGGATTTTAATATTGTAATTTAAAGTAGACAAATGCTTTACAAAGCAAAAAAATAAACTTAAATAAATACAAATAATAACACAAAAGTTTTTATGACACTTGTTACTTGGGCATGGATTTACAAAAGTGTGAAGTTGAGTTTGAGTTGCACAGTCAACACTCAAAGTTGCAAAAGATATTCATTGTGTACGTAACTGGAAACTAACCCAATTTTATTAATTCTCATATCTCCTCCCTTAATTTCAACATGTTAGGAAAAAAAATTTGCAAAAGGTATAAGCTTATTTTAGATTAAAACAAAATATTTCTTTTAGGATTTTTGATATTTAAAGTATTTTTAATTTACGGACCTTAACAAAAATGTGTTTTTGAAAAATTCACCAACAATTTTTACAAGATTTTTTTACGCTATATGACCTATTGCAGTGTATGTAAAAGTCAATAGAATATAATCAAGTCTTTTTTTTTTGTTTAGATTCCGATATTTTTAAGAAGGAGTACTTAAGTTGTATGCCACAGGCTGTACAGTCCAATTGATATATTCTCAGTGATTGATATGGCCCAGTCCAATTAATATATTCTCAGTGATTGATACGGCTCAATCCAATCGATATATTCTTAGTGATTGAAATGGCCCAGTCAATTGATATATTCTCAGTGACTGATACGGCCCTAATCCACACGGCTGCAGTGCAGAGGACACAGAAGACAGCAGACCTATTCTTGAATCAGCTTTGTAACTCTTAAAAACAAAACTCTCAAATTAAAACATTTTAACAGTTGATACCAATCTGTGAGGACAAGAAACAAAGAGCTTATACTACATATTTAGCTCTAAAAGCATGTGCTTGACCATTTTATTTTCAGTAGTACCCAAACTGGATTTCTTGGATAAACAATTGAAATTAAGTTTTAGCATAATTTATTTTAATACATTTAATTATTTATTTTTTATATCATGAGCAAATAACATGTATTCAGCTAGCATTTCATACTATAATTTATAGTTTCTTTTTTATAATTTTTGATTTAACACTGGAAATTATATTTCAATTAAGGAAAGGCAAGATGAGTATAGTCTTCAGGTATCGTAAATATAATTCAAACTCTATCATATGACAATATCACACTTTATTAAAAAACAGAATGATTTGACAATCAAGTATTAAAATTAAACATTACATTTACAACATAAAACCCAACATCTAAGTAAAGAGGTACACACTGAACAATTTTCTTTGGCTTTGTCAAGCTGATAAACCCTTGTATCATAAAGTTGAAAGTCTTACTCCATTGTATTTCATTATAAAGTTGGCAGAACTATTTCATTACTTTATGAAGTTGGTTTACTTATTCTCAAGCTAGAACTATTAAAGAACATTTAATTAAGAATCTGCAACATATTAAATCATAACATTTATTAAACAATGCATGTTAGTATTGAAAGAAATATAGTTTATTAAACAAAACTGCAGGTTATCTTAATTTATTTTATTAAAGAAGCTTATGCACAAATTTGTAACTGCTATACGAGTGGTAATTACAGGTTGAAAGGGTGAAAATCATTGTTTGGGAGATCGTCATTTGACCATATGCGAGATTGCAACAACTGCATTCTGAGTGGTTTGTGGCCTCCAAGAATGCTTTTCACTTTCCAACAATGTACAATCATTCTTATATCGGTTGAACCACTCCTTAATTTGTAACCCTCATAGTATCATCTCCAAACACTTGCTTAATCTTACAAACTGTTTTACTTTGAGAATCACAAAGCTTTTGACAAAACTTGTTGTGGTATCTTAACACAACTTGTTCACACATCTTGAGAGAAATCAAAAATTTTATGAACACTTATATTAATACATCACTCAGCAGCCAGCAGGCAGCGACTGATACTGCTAAGTAAAACAAGATGAAAAAATTCAGGCAATCACACTAAGCTGTCTCCCTGCATCACTGTGCATAGTGCTGCCACCCTAGCATCACTACTGTGTGCAGAAAAATTCAAGGTTGCATACTTTTTAAAGGCCTCATACAAGGTGCTACCCAAATATTCAAGGAATTCAAATACCACATGCGAACAGTTTGTAGTTGTGGGTGAACAGTAGTACTGTTCACCCCTTTATGAATTATTGCGCCAACAGCTATGACTGTGAGAGGTAGCATTCTTGAGTTTTGTGCATTTGCATAACGTTCTGTTTAGTGTTGTGCCATGTGTTGTAATTTATTTGTGTAAATGGTAAATATTAAAGAGCAATAAATTTGCATCAAATATTGCTTGAAGGTTAAATAAATTGCTACAGAAACTCATTGCATGCTTGTGGAAACATTTGGGGACAATGTCATGAGTCAATGTAAAACTTTTTTGTGGTAAGGATAGACAAACGGCTGCCAACAACTGAGCGTTCAGAACAACCATCGACAAGCACAACACCGGAAAACATTACAAAAATGCGAAACACTATTGTTGCTGATCATAAATGAACAATTCATGTTCATGTGTGATCGTATAAATGTCATACAGGTCCATGCAATGCATCTTGTCAGAAAATTTGGGCATGAGACACATTGCTGCAAAATGTGTACCGAGACCAAAAAGATCGCTTAGCTGTTCGCATTGTATTTAAAACTGCAGCAAGAGATAATCCCCCAACTTTACCTCCAATATTGTAAACAGTAATAAGACATGGGTTTACACGTATAACCCTGAAACTAAGCAGCAGTCATCGCAGTGAAAGTCGCTATCTTCGCAGAGGTTCAAAAAACCATGCAAATTCACAGCAACGTTTGAACTTTTTTTTAACATTTTAAAAGGAATTATTTGTTCCCCTGGTCAACCTATTTATTTGAAGTTTTGAAGCTGCTTTGTAAGATCATTAGGTGTAAATGTTCAGAACAATGGAAGAACAATACAAAATGCCTGCATACACACTGCTAGTTGTTCAGAACTTTTTGGCTTCCAAAAATATTGTAGTGATAATCCGTCTATCCTATTTGCCTGATCTTGTTCTATGCAACTTTTCCCTGTTTCCCCAAAATAAGGTTGAAAATTAAGGCTGTCTTTTGACACAACTGAGCAGATCCAGGCAGACTAGCAGGATGTGTTTCAAACACTTACACTTGCAGATTTCCAGGAACGCATAGAATCATGGTAAAATGCTGGGATCACTATCAATTACACCCAAGGGGATTATTTTGGAGTGGAAACTAGAAGTTATGGTAAACAATTTTATTTTTATAGGAAAATTCCCTGGACTTTTGGGAAGCACCTCGTTTATAACTGCAAGGAACTAAAAAAGATTCAAAAATATTTTTAACATATTTAACTAACCTGAAGATGTGGAACACAGATGCTCATCAACTATAACATCATGTACTTCCCCGCTGGAATGACTTCCCAATGTTAAATCAAACTCACAAACTCCAGGCAACTCATCGCTACTGACACTTTCAATACTGCCACCACTCAAGTTAACAGAACTTAGTTCACTGGGTGTTTCTATAAACATTTCCAAATTTGGAATCTGGTCTTCTAGTTTCATTACCAATCTATCATTAGATGTTGTGGAAGTTTTCTTCAATACTATTTGGCCTACTTGACTATGGTTACATTCAACATGCCTTATCTTCCTCTCAAAAATTGATCTATCTAAAGTTTTCAATAAACTCTCATTATTTTCTTTCATCCTTTCTTCATTCCTGTGAGTTTGCTCTGGTTTATTGGTTACTAACTGATTTCCAGATTCTATTTTTTGTTCCACGTTTTCAGTAATATTTTCTTTATTTTCATTTCTTCTAATTTCACCTTCATATAAGTTGGGCTTGCTTGTCTTATTGTTTGAGTTTTCACTGACATTATCTGTAACTGTAATTAACTCTGTGTTTTCATTATCTAGTTCGTTTAATATATTGGTTGCCAGATCACTGAATGTTTTTGTAATTATTTTATTTTGAGAAATTCTTTTAGGACTTGATTTGGTAGAGTTAGTTGCAAGCATTTTTAAGTCAATTTTATTATCAGCAATACTAACTGGAACTGTTATCTCTTCTATTTTTAAAAAATCTGGACGAGGACTAATATTTCTTGGAATAAAGTTTAACTTCTCTTTAGATGCAGAATAAGTCGGCTCAGGTGTGGAAGTCTCTGTTCCTCTTCTTGATGTTTTTCTTTGAGGTTTTCTTTTAATTTCTCCTAAGTGCATTAAGCTGTAACAATTTGTTGCTGGTACATTTGGATGACATTTTACTTCACCAAAACTACAGACATCACTACTGCTCGATGATGGAGCAACTTCACCTTCTGACAGAGGATCATCCTGTAACAAAATAATGATTGTATATATATATATATATATATATATATATATATATATATATATATATATATATATATGAACTAGATAATAAACCACAAATTTACAAATACAGATGTTAGTGAAAACTCAAACAATAATACAAGCAAGCCCAACTTATATGAAAGTGAAATTAGAAGAAATGAAAATAAAGAAAACATTATTGAAACCATAGAACAAAAACTACAATCTGAAAATTAGTTAGTAATAAATAAACCATAGAGAACTCAAAGGAATGAAGACAGGATGAAAGAAAATAACGAAAGTTTATTGAACATTTTAGACAAATCCATTTTTGAGAGCAGGTAAGGCATGTTGAACATAACCGTAGCCAAGTAGGCCAAATAATATTGAAGAAAACTTTCACAACATCTAATGATAGACTGGTAATGAAACTAGAAGACCAGATTCAAAATTTAGAAATGTTTATAAAAATTCCCAGTGAACTTAGTTCATGGGGCGATATCAGGCAAATAGGGTGGACTGAGGAACACTACTGTATTTCTGGAAGCCAAAAAATTCTGAACAACTAGAAATGTTGTGCAGATATTTTGTTGTAGTGGATCATTCCCCCCCACTGTTGTGAATGTTTGTGCCTAATGTTTTCACATAGCTGCTTCAAAACTTCAAACAAATAGTTTGACGGGGGGACAAATTTCTTGTGGAATGTGAAAAAAAACAAGTTCAAACATTGCTGCGAATTGCACGTTTGTTTTCGCACTTCCACTGCTTAATTTCAGGATCATAACTGTAAACCCATGTCTTATCAATTGATTACGATATTGAGATGAAGTTAGGGTCAATTCTTGCTGAAATTTTCAATGAATACAGACAGCTAAGCGATCTTTTGGTCACTGCTCAGCAGTTTCATTAAAATTTTACAGTAATGCATGCCCAAATTGTCTGACAAGATGCATTCCATGGACTCGTACTACATTCTTATGATCACACAAACTTGTAACTCTTTGCCTAAAGTACTAAAAAATGTACCAACCCCAAATATAGGAATTTGAATTTTATTTTATCATCAAAAAATTCATATTTCATTAAAACTACGGATTATAATATTTCATCGCAATATACTTACTGAACTAAGCAAAGAAGACAGACTCCACTTTAAAGATTTTAATCTGAGAGCTACAGATGAAGATGAAGTACTAGAGCTAGGTCTTGTATCGGAGTCTGAAGATTTAGTCGGCAACAAGCTAGTAGTACTTTTTGTAATATCGTTTACTTTATCATCACAATCTGTGGATTTAGAACTGATCAATTTTATTGTAACATCGCTTAATTTTTTACTTAAGTTGGTACAATTCACTTCATCGTTAATTGTTTCTTTATCCAAACTTTCAGTGACTTGAGTTTGTACTGCAAATTTCTCACAATCAGTTTGAACAGCAAGATCTTGCGTTACTTTCTCACTTTGTGTAACTTTATCTTGGCTTGTTGCTGGTAAATCTTTAAGAGACTGCCAGAACCCACTGTTCGATTGCAATATCACATTCGGTTTAATCAGGTTTAAAGTAGTTTCGCTTAATTTTGATGTGCCGAGATCATCCTTTGTTTCTCTACGCTGTACAGATTCTGTTTTAAGAGAAGTATTGGATTTAAATTGTTCAAACATTTCATTAACTGTTGGTTGAATGACATATTTTTTCAAATTTGAACCAATCAATTCATCAACATAGCTTTCATTTAACGTTTTCATACCTTCTGAATTATCTGATACTACAGGAATATTTTTAGTTGTATTTTTATCAGATTTTGAAGTATTCTCTAAGTTTGTTTTATCAGGCCTATCGGAATCATTTATAACATGCACTACCACATTTACACTTTGATTCCCTTTATCTGTATTAACTTCAACAGAATTTCCCTGTGTTTTTGTTTTAGGCATGGAAACTTGAATTAGATTTTCAATAGGATTTGTATTAAGGTTCAAATTTGGAACTGAAAGGTCAGAAATCTCGGTATTTAATTTTGTGGATGTTGTTTCATTCTTGATTTTTTCTGGAACTCTTTCCACCAACTTTGTCTTACTTGCAAAACCAAACATAGATAAATCAAGAGGAATTTGATTTATGCCATCCTTAAAACTTTTCTTATTAGATGTATTACATCCTACAGATAAGCTCTTGACTATTGGCTCATTTTCTAAATTATGTTTTTCGAATAAATTGCTTGTTGTTATTGATGCAAAATTTGACTTATCTTTTTCATCATTAGTTCCACTTGTACTTTTATTTTCACTTATTAGTTTTATGTGTTCAGTTGATTTGGTACTTGTTACACCATCAGCTGTTGTTTTTTTCTCATTATTAGTAATTGTTTCTATCTCATTGTTAGTAACAGGTTTTTCCTCGTTATCAGCTGGTATTATTTTTTCATTGTCAGCTGCTGAAACTTCTTCAATCTCTTGAATAGTTAGTGGGTTTGATTTTTTCACCTCTTCTACTGAAAATAATACAAAAAAATATATAATTTTAAAACGTTTACATTAGAAAACAAAATCTTATAATAAGGTTTTAATTACAGTTTATTATTTGTCACAGTTGTTTTTCACAATAGTGTGACAATGTTATTTACCAATATTCAGATATTTGTCCTTCCTATCGATTCTAGTGTTCTCTCTCTCTCTCTCTCTCTCTCTCTCTCTCTCTCTCTCTCTCTCTCTCTCTCTCTCTCTCTCTCTCTCTCTCTCTCTCTCTCTCTCTCTCTCTCTCTCTCCTCTGTGAATAGCCTGTGAATTATTTTCTTAAACCACACATTCCTTTAGCAGGATGGGGAATCAGTATCCAGATCCAAGAACAGACTTACGTGTTCAGGTTGAAAGAATTAATGATCTGTTATAGGAAGACTGTATTAACAGGGCTAAAATGTAACAGTGTCGCAGTGGAACAGAGCACACCCAAGGCTGTGTGACTAAGGTGGAACTTAGATTTAAGTTTACGGACTCTGAATACCAGGCAAACTCAAGTTTTGAACTAATCTTTCCAATACATGCCGGATCTGTATGGGTAGATCTTTTCAACTTCCTTAAGGGATTTTTATGACTGAAAACAAACTGTCATACAACAAAACCCTGAGAAACAGGTGAAAGTGGTCCTGGAGAGTTAAAATTCCATATAGGTGAAGATAACTGGGGCTGTACTTTACCTCATGGAACCCAACACATCAATTTAAAAAGCTTTTGGTGTACCCCTATTACTTCATCTTAAACCGACTCCGGTACCCTTAACTAGCTCCAGAATCTTGTTGAACTTCTGATCTAGTTGCTGATCCAAAGAGTCTCCTTCTTTTGGCCTCTAGGACCTCACAATCAAGGAGTATGTGTGCTGTGGTTTCAACACTTCGCCGCGGTTTCAACTTATAGCAAAAAGTTTTTTTTTAATTAAAATGATGTAATTAAGTAAATAAGCTTTTCATTTCGTACCAACTAAAAGAGTTATCATACACATTAAAAAGTTTACAGAGAACTTCTTATAAGAAGTTAACTAGAGAAATTTGATTTTTTTAAATCAACGTAATCTAACGGGTCTGGTTTCTGAAGAACTTGTACTTTTTGTAACAATCCCAATCTTGATTCCAGGGCGGTGTCTGGTGATTGTGACTCCATCGTTAAACTGAATAAGATCCTTGTCACTGTTCTGGTCCTGATTTTCCCAATCTTTTGCCAGGGAATTGTCTCCATTTTTGATTTCATCTGTTTTCTTACTGCTCCTCTTGCAGTTGTGCGACTAATGCTGCATGCGGGCTCTGTTCCCACAAGTCAATCAGCAGCTCCTCTCTTGGCCATCATATCTGCTCTCTCATTTCCCTCAATCCCGCAATGCCCAGGTAACCATCCTAATTGCACCATATTACCATTTGACAGGACACAGAGGGAGTGGAGGGAATCCCATACCAACCTGGATGTGATTTCTACAGAGCTGAGAGCCTGTAATGCCGCGCTGGCTGTCTGTAAGTATTAGAATGTCCTTACCTAACTTGGGAGTCAGAAATACAACCCTTAAAATGATGACAGGAAACCATACTCCAAAACTGAAAGGATATCAACTAATAACTTTTATTAAAGTCTCTCTAGGAGAACTTGAGGGGGGAATTTAGAAAACATTGTGTAAAGAGCAATTCAGAACAACCATAAAACTCATTATGGGATACTTTGGTTTGACGGTACATCTAAACAGAGTAGGAACTTATTCCATAAAGAAAACGTGTGTAGACTATGCATGATGAGTAAGGAAATTGCATTTCACATAATCTATGATTGTGTAGCATTGATTGAGAAGCCAGCAGGAAATAAAAGGTTTTTGTGAAAGGCTTCTAGGACTCTGAGGAAACTGAATGAGGTAATCATACTCACTAAGGGAACGAGACTAGTACACAAAAAACTTAGTTGTATTAAAGACCCTTTGTGGTTCCAAGAGCTATTAAAACCCTGCATCCTATAAATATTTAATATATATTCTCTCTCTTGCTTTGATAAAAGGTTGCACATACCCCCCCAATAAATTAACAGGATTGATCTAAGTACACACGTCATTGTTACTTTGGTTTCACCTTTCTCATATTTTTCAAGTATATTACAAAGGTACAGACCATCCTATAATGTTTCTTATTTTTCTGATCCAAGGCGCAGCAGATGAATTTTGTTTTTTTTTCTTTAAGAGAGATTAGGGGACATGATAAATCCACATAATATCCAAGAGCATTATAAACTGGGATCACTATATAATTAAACTGATTGCAAAAGGTTTTCTTTTTAATTAAAATGCTGTAATTAAGAAAATAAGCATTTCATTTTGTACCAAATAAAAGAGTTATCATACACATTAAAAAGTTTACAGAGAACTTCTTCTAAGAAGTTAACTAAAGAAATTCATGTTTTTTTTAAATCAACGTAATCTAACGTAACCTAACCTAACCTATTGTTTCTGAAGAACTTGTATCTTCGTCATCTTCTTCCCAATCCTCTGCATAATCAGGCTCAATGTCCTTCAACAATATACAATTATGACACAATAAAATACAATACCAAATTAATTTATATCTATGAGTGCTAGATTAATTTCTGCCTGAATTTTAGAATAGACTATTACATCAGAGAACAGAAAAGGTAATGTTACCTTAACTAGAATACTTAAAAAACATAAACTCATATCAATCTAATTTCCAAATTCAGTGTTATTAGATTATGTATTTTCTCAGTTCAAAATACATATTATATACAGTTTAAAAATATTATGCCTAGATTACTGTACTTAGAATTATGGCATGTTCCATCGCTTCAAATATGATGTGTTTTCAAAACTCTGCAGAATGTTTGAATTTTAGCTATGCATCAGCATTAGTAACATCATATTGAAAGCTATGATTTAGAATGGTACAAAAATACACTATACTTGTGTAACTTTTATTCATTAAGTAAAATTTCTAACACAATAATAAAAATATGTAAACAAATCTTCATAGAAATTAATGCTGCAAAAAAAAATAAAAAGCTGATTCAAGAAGGGATCAGCTGACTTTCATGATGTCTGTACTCCCGTGATGACTAGACTATGCTGTTCATTCAGGCTTTACTACTTGAAGTATGTGACTTAAAAGCTCTTTTTGAAACGTATTTGATACCTAAACATTTTTAAAAAACACT
Source organism: Callitettix versicolor (assembly GCA_022606455.1). NCBI lineage: Eukaryota > Metazoa > Arthropoda > Insecta > Hemiptera > Cercopidae > Callitettix > Callitettix versicolor. The sequence continues at coordinate 78,875,109 of CM040185.1, read as the reverse complement.
TTTTTAGATCCTTAAATACAAAAATATGTAAAATATATAATAATTATAAAAATCTGTTCTTTTGTGTTGATACAAACTAGTTTGTAATTTTTCAACATTTTTCGGACCTAATACATCCAAATTAGAAAAATGGACATGAAAACTTGACCTTTTGTACTACTGGCAACTCTAAACTAATGTGCAAAAATTATTTATATTTGGAATCGGTATCATTTTTAGTTTCAAATAGCACCCAATGTCACTACATAAATAAAAATAAAATCGCTTCTTAGTTTACAAGTAGGAGGTGAGTTATAGACAGACAGGACAAACACACGACTTTATAAGGGTCTTTAGTTTTACCTACAGAACCTAAAAAACAATTATTTATACATAAGCAAAGATGGGATACAAAATATAATCATCAAGATAAATGTCAAAACGTTTCTAGCTTTCATGCCCAAAAGGCAGGCCTATCCTAATTCTACTAATGTTTACCAGGTAGCACAGAAAAGGCTACCTTTTGTGTATAACTGCGTGGATTATTTCATCAGTGGGCTTAAAAACCCACAGGCTATATTTAATGGTTATTGAACCACAAACTGGAAAAACAACTAGAAGAAAAAAACATTTTTAAAGTTTTAACTTACGTTATCAATATCTGTTTTGTCCACTTCACTCACTGATGTCATTTTTTCTTCTGATTCATTGCGTTCATCTTTTGAAGTAGTTCCTTTGATATTTTTACTCTTAACAAAAAAAATTGTTTTGTAATTATTAAATAATTTTAATAGAAGTTTCCAAGCCCAAAAATTGGATACAATGATTATTTTAATTGAAATTGTGGATTTCTTTATTCAACAAATTATATTCTAATGAAAACAATACAAAATTTTTAAATAGAAATATTTTCATATTTTATAAAATAAAAATGTGAAATATGTCAAAATCTTAAGAAATGTTCAACTTCTTTATCTTAACACTTTTTTGAAAATATAATTTCATTATAATGATATATTCTGTAAAAATATATTCTGCTAATAAATATATTTGTTATATTATCTATAAATAAATTTCAAAATACAAAAATATAAATCCATTGGCAGTCATTTCATTTTTGAATTAAAAAAAACTTAAATGTTAATTGATGTAATTTTTATGACAATTTTGAATCAAATTGGATGAAAATTGTGAACACCAGAGTACTTAAACAAACATATATTACTGTATATGTAATATATATATATATATATATATATATATATATATATATATATATATATATATATTTTATATTTCCAAATACCACTAACTGACTCACTGATCACAATTTCTTCAAAACCACCTATATTTATTATATTCAACAGGTGTCTTCTCATAGTGTAGTCATTCACTAAGAAAGGATTCCCTAATATTCAAATTTTAAGGAGGCTGAAGAGTTGGAGCTCAAAAGTGTACCGAACCTTCCCTGTTCTTCTCATTAATATATATATATGTGTGTGTGTGTGTGTGTATACATACATACAGTGGTACCTCGATATACAGTGCCCTAATATATGAGTGTTTTGAGATACAAGCAATATTTGCTTTGAGATGAGAGCAAGATTTGAGATACCAGGAATCGCACACTACACCACTGCACACGACCCCAACAAGCGGGGCGTCTTAACTGTTTCTCCCACCTCAGTCTGTGTGCTTGTTTCCCTCGTTTTCGAAGCATTTTTGATAAGTTGGGTTCGCGTTTTTACTTTTTGTACATTTACAAAACATTATCACATTTATTTTTATAACCATGGAACCGAAGAAGAAGAAGATGATGTCTATTGAATTAAAGCGTGAAATCATAGAAAAACATGAGCAAGGTGTGCGAGTAATTGATTTGGCGAGGATTTACAGGCGTAGCACATCAATGATATGTACTGTGCTTAAACAGAAGGAGTTGATAAAGGGTATAACACCAGCTAAGGGCGTTACAATAATTTCTAAGCTCCAAACCTCTCTCCATGAAGAGATGGAGAAACTACTGATGGTGTGGGTGACAGAGAAGCAGCTTCAAGGAAGAACCTTAACACAAAGCATCATATGTGAGAAGGCACGAGCGATTTACGATGATTTGCTGAAGCAGATCCCACACACTTCCATAAACGAGGAATCGGAAGACTCATTTAAAGCCAGTCGGGGCTGGTTTGACAAATTTAGGAAAAGGACCAGAATTCACTCCGTCATCAGGCATGGTGAAGCAGCAAGTTCGGATATGAAGGCAGCTGAGGTTTACATCAAAACGTTTTCCAAACTGATAGTAGCCAAAGGATACATCCCCCAGCAAATCTTCAACTGTGACGAGACAGGGCTTTTCTGGAAAAGGATGCCGAATAGGATTTACACAACAGCAGAGGAGAAGACGATGCCAGGTCACAAACCCATGAAGGATAGATTAACTCTAGCACTTTGCGCCAATGCCAGTGGCGACTGCAAAATGAAGCCTCTGCTAGTATACCATTCGGAAAATCCCACAGCCTTTAAGTAACATAAGATTTTAAAAGAAAAACTGCAAGTTATGTGGAGGGCAAATCCGAAGGCGTGGGTCACCAGGAAATTCTTTGTAGATTGGATAAACCTGGTGTTTGGCCCTTCTGTTAAAAAATATCTACAGGAAAATAACCTACCCATGCAAGCCCTTCTCGTCCTCGACAATGCCTCTGCTTACCCATCAAATCTCAAAGATGATTTAGTCGAAGAGCTACTATAAGAGTTTATAAAGGTTCTCTACCTACCACCCAACACTACTCCTATCCTGCAGTCCATGGATCAGCAGGTGATTTCTAATTTTAAGAAGTTGTACACCAAGCACATTTTTCAGCGCTGCTTTGAGGTGACAGAGAACAAACCTTACCCTACGAGAGTTCTGGAAGGACCACTTTAACATCGTAATATGCCTAAGAATTATTAATCAGGCCTGATTGGGTGTTACAACGAGGACCTTAACCTCTGCATGGAAGAAGCTGTGGCCTGAGGCTGTAGCTGAAAGGGCCTTCGAAGGATTGGAACCCAAAGTATCAGTGGTAGAGGAGATTGTTTCTCTATGATAATCCATGGGTCTGGAGCCATATGCAGCAGCATATGGTGGTTCAACGAAAAATTAGTTTTGAAGAGGAGCCAGAGATGGAGGAGGTTATCTCTACAAGAGATATAAAGGAGATCTTGGGAATGTGGGAGAAAGTTGTAGAGTTTGTGGACAAAAATCACCCCGAAAAAGTTGCAACTGGTCGTGCATCAGAGTTGTTCAACGAAACTAGTCTAAATCATTTCTGCAATATCCCGAAAGAGAGGAAGAAACAAACCTCCTTGGACAGTTTTTTTAAACGATCTGCAGGTGAAAATGAGCAAAGCGTGACGAAAAAAGCGAAGACCAGTGACAAAAATTAAGCGCTTCCATAAGCACTTCACTTTTTCTTTTATTATGTTTTTATAGAATATATATTTGTTATTTATAAATAAATGTTTCTTCTTGTAAATACATTTTTCTTATTCAAAACACTTAACAAAAACAACTGAGGTGGTGTTTTGGGAGCTGGAATGGATTAATAGCATTTCAATTAATTTCAATGGGGAAAATTGCTTTGAAATACAAGCAATTTGACATACGAGCAAGGTTACAGAACGAATTAAACTCGTATGTCGAGGTACCACTGTATGTGTGTGTGTGTGTAACACAAAAATCACCGTTACCATAAAAATATATAAATTTTGTCTAAGTTAACAAAAACAAAATTATGTTTAGCTTGAATTTCAATATAAAAAAGACCACAAGTGCATATTCTCTTAATTAAGGTGCTACAGGCCAAAAATAGTGTTTATAAGGTCAATTTTGAATGCTATTTCTTTCGTTTTTGCTATTTAATAACAGAACATAAAAGCTAGATATACTGACAATGACTTTTTTAATGTTTAGTTCAAGTTGAACAAGACGGTTTTTGTTTCACCTCCATAGCTGTTTCGAGTTTCATATCGTTACGTGCAGTTCTATAATTCAATTAATTTATTTTAGGCTACAATGATCATGTGATGTTAAAGAATTATTTAAATTAGTAACAAAACTCGATTACAATGTATATGGTCCATTCAAGGTCCACCTAATGGTGGGTGTATAAGGATGTGTTAAAGCCCCCAAAACCAAACAAAATTAATTCATTCAAGTTTCGTTGCAAATCACGGGCAAGTCAGCTATGTCAGTACAAAATAGTATGATATCAAGTTTTTCAACAATGATTTGTTGAATTTTTTTAATGATGCATCAAAGATACAATATTTACCTGATCTTTTTTTGTTTGCATTGGGATGAGTTAACATTATTTCATTTATAGATAAATGATTATTACTTTGGAATGATAATTATCATTACTGCAGTGGAACAGCAATTAAGTTTTCACTCAATTTTTTTAATAGGAGCTTTTAAATATAATCAAAAATACAGGTGAAAAACAGGGATTACTGTGCTTGCAAAATTACGAAAAACCATTTTTCTTTCTTTGTATATATGTACTACATTAGACGATGAATATTTTCAAATTTTCTTTTACAGTATTTAAATTAAAAGTGGTATAAAAAATAAACTGTTACATTTCCAGCAAACAAACTACATGAAATATTCTTTTAATTTGTTCTTTAATTCTTTAAATTTGTCTTGTGGTTCAAAACAAAAGTGCTACTCCTTAATTAATAATGGTTACGAAAAACTCAGTAACACGAAAAATTAATACAATCACATTGTGAAATTTTATTCATGAAAATCTGCACAGTGCCTTTAATTTTACTAACACAAGATCTTATGCTAAATTTAACACTTTTTAAACACACTCTAAACCTTTTTGTATTTTGTTTCCAAAGTTTAAAAATTATCAAATACAGTTTTTTTCTAAAAAAAAAACAGTTAAGAAATAATTGAACAATAGCTTTTAACGTACCATATGTGAATTTTCTCCTGCTTCTTTGCCTCTATCACTATCAGGAGGAGGAACGGTGAGGTGGCTGAAATATAAAAAGGTCATTTTTAAAATTACTTTGATTTAAAGAAACACTTGTTACCGTCAGATGTGCGAAGGAACGGTAAAGTCAGAACAAGACAACAACAGTGTTAAGAGCACACATGTCATGCATGGTTTGTCAGATCGATTTTTTTTTATTTTTAGAAATATCCTTGTATTTATAGTTTTAACATATTTTTGAAAGACCAGCAACTACTTAAAACAAGTTTAAAGTGTTAAGAATTATTTTTATTACTTACCGTAAAAAAGAATCCTCTGAAACCTGATCGCTAATTTGAATGTATTTTTTTACAAATTCTGCAGCAGAACTACTGTCCGAATGAACATATTCTTCACTTTCACTTGCTTTATCATCCTTATAATAACTTTTTTTCGGTCTAGTGAGATTCATCTCTGTTAATAACAGTTTTTTATGTATCTCTTGAAGGGTTTTCAATTTTTCATTTCGCCACTGTTTCAATTCATAATTAATCTCTTGATTTTCATTATGTTGTATATGTCTGTTTGTTTTCGGTATTGCACCTGTGCTAATCACATTTACATCACTTTGTCTCAATTCTGAAGGAACAGGTGTTGCAGTTTTCATTAACTTAGATTTCATATAGGTAGAGTGTGTTAAAGGGTTTCGATTGCTAAATCTGGTACTAGAATTTTTTTCAAATTCCGCAGCTTTTTGAAATACACTTTTTGTACTAGATATATTTGGATTTCCATCGCTATTGGCAGGTTTATCCTTTATAAATTTAACATGTGTTTTTGCATATTTTGTAGAATCCAATGACAAAGGTGGTTGTGAGTTATTTTCTTTAGCTATTTTCTGAAAGCTACTTTTTGGAGGTTTTACTGAGGTTTTCAAATGAGAATTCCCTAAAGGCGTTGTTGTTCTCTGATGATGCCTCAATTCACCTTTGCTTTTCTTATCTGAAAGTTTAGAAAAAAATATAATAATACTGAACCAAATTATATTTTTTTTAAACTTAGACTAATATTCCATATGAATAATATTAAGCTAAAAATATTGTTTCTACACATTTTGTCATAAAGTATAGTTATTTTTCCTATGTACGAGGTGTGTTTAGAAAGTAACAAGAATTTTTAAATTTCATGGGCTTGGTGAGTCCGATTGTCAAACTTTTTTTTTATTATGTTGGTATACATGCCCTTGAAGTATGATAAAACTTTCAGCTGTTTTCATTGTTGTCTTTGTCTATGACAGCCACTAAGGTTAGACGTGTTTTTATGAGCTCAGCGATTTTCGTTTGTTAAAAGAAATGGATCAAATAATTTGTATCAAATTTTGGGTAAACAATGGAATAAAGTGTAACAAAGTGTGTAAAATGTTAACAAAGGCCTATGGTGAGTCTGCTATGAGTAAATCAAGAGTTTACGAGTGGTATAGGCGTTTCCAAGAAGGCCGTGAAGACGTTGAAGATGACGAACGCCCTGGATGCCCCAGCACATCAACAACCAATGAAAACGTGGAAAAGTGAAAGAAATGGTTATGAACAATCGCCGAATCACAATTACAGAGGTCACTGATGATGTTGGCATATTGATTGGATCATGTCATGACATTGTTTCCAGTGTTTTGTGTATGAAGCGCTTGGCAGCAAAATTCATTCCTAAAAACTAAACTTGGTTTTTCGCTTGGCAGCAAAAAAGAACTAAAGGCTATATCAAAGATCGAGTTTGAGAAGTGTTTCAAGGATTGGAAGAAGCGCTGGCACAAGTACATAATCTCCAATGGAAACTATTTTGAAGGCAATAACATCAATGTAGAAGAATAAATAAATATTTTGTTCAAAAAATTAAAATTTTCGTTACTTTCTGAACACACCTCGTATAAAATTTTTCAAATTTTCTAAGAAGAAAAATGGTTTTAAGTTTAACGTTTTTCCTATAAGTCATCAACCCCATAGGCTGAAAGATATAGCCAAGCAATAAATTAATTGAAATAAGAAGTACATCCAGAAAGTATGTTCCATTTGGTAATAAAAACAAAACTAGTACAGATATAGAAAAACTATTTACTGCAAAAAAATCCACAAACCCTATAAACAATTTTTCTACATAGCGCCCATTATTTTGTAGGCATTTGTCATAACATGGCACAAGTTTTGTATGCCTTTTTCATAAAATGTTGCCACCTGCGTTATTAAACATGTGATAATGTGTTCTATGGGCTTGACATAGGTTTTAAGTATTCACTACCGAGGAATAATTTCAAGTGTAAAAAAATATAGAAATCACTAGAGGTTATGTCTGGCTTGTATGGAGGATGGTCAAAATAGTCCTGCCCTGTAAGATTTGTAGGTCATGTTTAAAGCATGTGCTTTGCAATTGTCATGAATCAAAACAATACCATTTGAGAGCATTTCTCAACGCTTATTCTGTACCGCACGACACAGTTTCCTAAGCGAAACACTGTAAACATTTGCATTAATTGTTTCTCTTCATGATAAAAAATCCAACAGTTGAATACTGTCTACCTACTAAAACAGTGAGCACATGATTTTTCAAGTATTCAAAATTTGCTTGGTTTTAAGTGTACCTCCATGCCATTGGTCTTTACTTTGATAAACGATCCAAGCCTCATCCCTATTACCTATTATCTGGCTCAGTTTTTGCCTTAATCTGTCAAAAAGTCAAGTGCACAACAGCATTCACAAAGTTTTCAAAAACCGATTTTAGAAATAATCTTACAAAAAAGTGATCTTGAAATTACATAGAACTGACATTGTAACTTATGGTTTTTCTTAAACTTTTCTTCTACTGCGTGAAACAAAAATGGACACCCACTTTGTTCACAGATTTGATCACGTCCTTCAAGAATTTTATCTAGTTTAGCGTTATTTATACTCAGAAAATAAATTAAAAATCTAATCTCAGAAACACAGGATTCTCGATCAACTTTCCCATTCAAAACAAGCACTACAAAGCATGAACAATAAAGAAAAATGTCAAAATGGTGTATTCTAGTTCTCATTATCTGAGAGCAACTAACAGGTATGCGCCAAACTACAACTACAGGCTACTGTGGCAAGAAATGCACACATAATTTACTTTATGGGTGTACCTCATATTACATACAGCCACTCCTCAGCACAGGAACCATAGCTAGTAGCTTTTCCAGCTACTGACCAACATCCTTCCATCATGCACTGATTTTTGGGACTGTCTCTTTAGACTGGACCACAACTTACTTTTCTACCCATCTTTTGTTTTTTTTAACTGCTGTCCTACACAACTCTTTGCTTATAAAAACAGACACCATGTAGACATTTCATAATTTTTATTAGGCTCTGTTAATTTTGTTTTCAGTTTCTGTTATATATCTAAGTTAACATTAATATCAATCCTAAGATGCCTATAATTTTAATCCTAACACAATTTACATTTAATTAATGGAGACAGTTGATGCTCATGCAAACTATAAGTGAGAATTTATGCCTATTGACCTTAAAATAGGCTTATAGGTTAATCAAAATTTACCTATTGTAGCGGTGACAGCACTGGGCTGAAGAGGTAATTTCAGGTTTTTTTGATGAATCCGCGCCTCATAATCTTTTTCCAAGTCTTGAATTAAATAATGCATCGACTCAATCAATTTACAATAATACTTGTCTGTCAAAGAATGGGGATTCTTCAACTCTTCCAATAACAAACTTGTGATTAGATTCATCCGAGGCGACAACCCTTTCCGACTGGATGGAACTACTTCCAAATAATTATCAAACAGTTTTGTAATATTATCGCTCAAAGTTTTCAACATCTGACTTAGTTTTTTATAATTTTTACTTTTCTTTATGTTAACGTCCTTGTCTAGCTCCAAAGATACTGATTTCACCAAGGCGTTTAGCCTATCATGATCACTGACTTCGTCAAAGACGTCTTTGTTTGGTCTATCAACTTTTTCTTCTGTAATGTTGCATCTATCTTTTGACAAATCAGGCACAGTTTCACTATTAATTTTTACATAATTTAAATCTCTTTCTGCTTCTTCTCTTATATTATTTCTCTCTGGACAGTACATTTCTCTTCCCTGGTAAACAACTGAAGAATGAAAGAGCTCTTTAAATTCTACATTTCTTCTTTTCATATATGTAGCAGTGGCTTCTGAAGGTGGTATATGAACTTTAGGCCCTTTCTGTATTGTAAACTTTGGTTGTATTTTAAGAGAAGGCATTTTTTGGATCTGTAATGTCTTCCGTAAACTACATGTTTTCCTTTCGTTATTCTCTGCTAATCTTGTAGATGTTTCTTTTGTTTTCACATTTATCACGGATGCATTTGGAGTGTTTCTGAATGGAATACCTGACTCTGTGTTTGTTTCTGCATCTGATTTTGTTTTTAATACATTAATTTCTGATGCTGAGTTTTTCATAGGTTCCATTTCTGTACCGGTGTTTACTTTCTCTTTAATCATCATCTTCTGGGATTTAATTATTCCTTCTCTAGACCTATTGCAGCTACAAATATTTTTTATTGTTGTCTTGGGTGAAACAATATCATTCAATAACTTTCCACTTTGAACTCTGCCTTGAATTTCTACATTTTTGCAATCTTTGTCCTTATTTTTCACTCTAGAAATAACTTCAACTATTTCTTCTTGGCTTGAACAATGAGCATTTGTTTCATCTTCAGCAAGAATACTGGGAGAACTGTTTTTCAAAATTTTATCTTGTGAAGCCTCAATTTGCTCAACATCTGAATTTGGTTTTAAAGGGATGCCTTGCTGCTGTAATTTTGTGAAGTTTCTGAAATCCTGCAATAACAAAAAATATTTAAATAAGAAATTAATAACTATGTACATCAACTACATATACCAAATAAGCCTTCCTATGTAACTGAACCTGAAAAAACCTAAAAAAACCTGAAAGATTATCATTGCCCAAAACAGGGTTGAAAAGACAGAAACCATTAATTCAATAAAAACTTAAGTTTTGGTAACATACTTAACATTTTATTGTAAATTAATATGAAAAGTTATCGCAATTTCAAATTCAAGGTCAAATACAAAAGGTCAAAGGCTGCAATGACCTTTTTTTTATTGTTGCCAACAAAACGTTTACAGTAACTTTTTTTTCTTGAAAAATCAGCTTTTCATTAACATTCCCTGGCATAAGTTCTCTGTATTAGAGCCTACTTCATCATATTCTGAAATTAGAAAGCTTCAGGAAAAAATTTGTCAGGTGCCTTAAAATTCCTGCTGGTGAGCTTGAACCTCAACACAAGGATCAAGAAAAAGGCATTTTTTTAATGAATATAAAAAATATTGCATCATAGATATTTAAAATTTTAAAAAATACAAAATATGACGTGTGTTCAGGAAGTAACAAGAATTTTAATTTTTTGAACAAAATATTTATTTATTCTTCTACATTGATGTTGTCGCCTTCAAAATAGTCCCCAATGGAGATTATGCACTTGTGCCAGCGCTACTTCCAATCCTCAAAACACTTCTCAAACTCGATCTTTGAGATAGCTTTTAGTTCTTTCCGTGATGCGCTTTTAATGTCATCTACGGCTGTAAAAAACCGACAGCCCTTTAAAGTTCTCTTTATTTTTGGAAATAAAAAAAAGTCACACGGAGCCATGTCTGGTGAATATGGAGGCTGGGGCATCGTTACAGTATTGTTTTTGGTCAAAAATTCATGAAAAAGCAATGAAGTGTGAGCTGGTGCATTATCGTGGTGCAAAAGCCATGAATTGTTTTTCCACAGATCTAGGCGTTTTTTTCTAATTGCTTCACGCAAACAGCATTGAACTTGTAGGTAGTACTTCTCATTGACCGTTTCACCTGGTGGTAGGAATTCATGATACATTATGCCATTAATATTGAAGAACACAGTGAGCATAACCTTCACATTCGACAGCACTTGTCAAGCCTTTTTCGGTATTGGCGAGCCAGAATGCCTCCACTGGGATGATTGAGCCTTAGTGACTCCTGAGCAACTTCCACTGTTTTTGTTCAAAATTCAACAATTTTGGAACGAATTTTGCTGCCACTCGTTTCATACACAAAACATTGGAAATAATGCACTGACATGATCTCATCGATATGCCAACATCATCAGCGACCTCTCCAATTGTGATTCAGCAATTGTTCATAACCATTTCTTTCACTTTTTCCACATTTTCATTGGTTGTTGATGTGCTGGGGTCCAAGGCGTTCATCATCTTCAACTTCTTCACAGCCTTCTTGGAAACGCTTATACCACTCGTAAACTCTTGTTTTACTCATAGCAGACTCATCATAGGCCTTTGTTAACATTTCACACACTTTGTTATACTTTATTCAATTTTTTTATGCAAAATTTTATACTAATTCTTTGATCCATTTCTTTTAACAAACGAAAATCGCCGAGCTCATAAAAACACGTCTAACACGTCTGTGGCTGTCACAGACAAAGTCAACAATGAAAACAGCTGAAAGTTTTATCATACTTCAAGGACATGTATGATACCAACATAATAAAAAAAAATGTTTGACAATCGGACTCTCCAAGCCAGCGAAATTTAAATATTCTCGTTACTTTCTGAACACACCTCGTATATACCACATATAATTTTTACTTTCTTTTAGACTAATGAAAAAAAAATTAATATATAATGTACACATTTTGATATAATATACTGTGATTTTGTAATACATCAATTGAGACAAAGAATTTTTATGTTCTCAATTACTGTTATATTGTTTTTTTATAAGTATTAACCAATAATATCTTACCTTTGGAACTAAGAGTTTATGTTTGTATCCTGGCTGATTCCGCATTGTTTTATCATGACTGAAAAAAAAATGTTTGATGAATTATAGAAATATTCACTACTGTTTTTCAATAGTAAAAACTACTTTGTTTTTGCTATTGAAAAACAGTACTTTAACTGAAACTGCTAACAAAATTTTATTTTGTCAATCAAAACATTTAGGATAGTTGTAAAAAATTAACCGTAAAATATAAAATATCAAAATACCAAATCAACAATACATCTTTTCTTATGTAAGGTATTGGAATTGGAGGCAGAGAGACAAGAAAACATCAAACTTTAGGAGCTCTCTGGCTCTATATCAACTCTTTATGTGCAAAAATATATTTGTATTCAGAATCAAATTCATTTCTACTTTCCAATGATATCCAAGAGTATACAATAAAAATACAAAATGTTTATCTTTGCCTATCCCTGCAATCGATATGAGTTTCCATTGTTCAAAGCATTGCTGGAGTCTGTTTCTGTCACCTTGTTGTGAACCTCCATCGCTTTTCCTGTAAAAGTTTCCACATGGGATATCTTGCCTTCTTAAGCTCCAATTTGACCTAAAATGGTCACAGGGGACCAGGTCAGGCTTAGTACAGAGTGGTCCAACACAGTGAGACATAGTTCACAAAGAATTCCTTCACAGACAAGGCAGAATGGGCAAGCACATTGTCTTGGTGAAACACCCAGTAATTGTTCTTCACAAATCAGGTCTTTGTCTTCTCACTCTTTTACAAAGGGCTAAAACCTCGAAGTAATAATGATGATTGACAGTCTGTCTTTCGGGGACCCAGTGAATGTAAACAATTCCAGGCTTGTTAAAAAAAAATAATCATAGCCTTGAATTTTGATTCTCTCATTTTCGCTTTTTTGCCTTGGTAAGGTGGAGCTCTTCCAATGCATTAATTAGTGCTTTCAGGATCATAGATAATAAAAAACGACGATTCTTCACAAGTAATTATTTTCTCTAATAATTGTGGATCATAATTATTAGATAATTGTTTAAAAGGTAAGCAGAATGTTCATTCTTGATTCCTTTTGCTCTGACGTGAGAAGTTTTGGCACCATTTTTGCACAAACTTTCTGCATGTTCAAGATGGACACAATCTTTGTTAATTCATAAGATTTCAGAAAGATCTTGGATAGTCAGGTGACGATTTTCGAGGATCAATTTACCAATTTTCTGGATGTTGTCATTTGTTTTTAATGCTGAACAAACATCAAACCCTCCTTAAACCTCTTAAACCAGTCAAATACTTGTGCATGCAATAAACATTCACGTCAATATACTTCCTTTAACATTGCATGAGCTTTTGTAGCAGTTTTCCCAGTTTCATAAGAAACTTGAAATTAACTCGTTGCTCCATCTGAACACTGCATTTTTTTCGATAAGATGCCAGTGCAAGGACTTGAATGAACGATTGCTACAGTGAGACTGAGCAACATACAACTGTACCCATCGAGCTCAGCATAGGGAAAGCATCAACAGAAACAGACATGTTTAAACCTGTTACAGTATGCTCGCTGATTGCAGGTAGCAGCACCAGTCTCGGTTATTTAGTTGCCACAGCTCATACACTACCTAATTTTATTTTATAGGTACATTTATATATGAAGCAACACATTACAGAACCTTCTTAAATGTTGTTATTTCCTGAAAATCTGGTTTAAAAACTATAGAGTAATAAAATCATAACAAACAAAAAGTCAATTCATTAAATTTTGTATAAACTGAAATATTTTTTTTGATAATACTATCAAAAAAGTTCACCTTAAATTACAGATTCACATTAGCATAAATATATAAAAAGCACAGGCCAGTATTACACTGTCACATTTCTTTGTCAAAAATCATTAATAAAATTTATAAGGGTGAGTAGGCAAAATGTCCCATTTGTTGGAAACACATCTCTAATTCATAAACAATTAGACATATAATTAAATTTTTGTGAAAATAGTCTTTGCAGTGGCCCAAACCCAGGAAAAATATAAGGATTGATGACAAAAAATATTTGGAGGGGTAGTTAAGGATAATATCTTCAAAGTAATACCATTTTATGTTTTTATTTACATACTCTAGGTTATTAATGGAAAATATAAATAATACTTATTCCAAACATAAATAGTTTTTTCACATAAAAAAGTTCACATAAAGCTACCAGAGCTCTCCAAAAGTTCAAGTTTTCATGTCACCTCCTCCTCCAAAGTCAACACCTCACGTCAGAACTCTTAAAAATATTACAAACCTAGTTTGGATCAAAACAAATAACAATTTTTTAGAATGTTCTGGTGTTTTACATATTTGTATTTATATGCCTCAATAAAAGCAAATTTTGAAAAATTCACTAACAAAATGTGGGTGTTGCGACATCATCAGCACTATATTCAGGAACCATACGTTAATTTTGAGCACAAGTTAACTTTTCTTTTTTTCAGTACTTTAGAAAACCTTGTAAGACCTTAGAAAAAGACCTTGTAGAAAGTGAAAAGGATTTAACCTACTGCCCACAGCTATAGCTATTACCCTATATTTTAAAACAATTAATTTCCTATAACCATTTAACTTAAAATTACAACTATTTGCCTGCAGCCTCTGGGTTTGAATTAAACCTTTGGTACTTCTGCTGCATGGCAAAGGCACACAATAACTGGTATTACAATTATGATAAAGAAATAACTATGTATATTTATTTCAATAAAAAAAAATTAATGTTATTAGCTTAAAATTAATTACCTCTTTTTTTTATAATTCATTCTATAGGATTATTACCATAACAACTAAACTTTAAATTTATACAACAAATAAAACATGTGACTTAACAATAGGATTACATAACAACAGTACCACACACTACTATTATAAAAATGACATTGATTCAAGCATTTCATTTAACATTTAATTGTAAATAACAAAACAAAAGAAGTTAAATAAAACACAAGAATTATTATCGTTCATCAAAAACTAGGGTCACTGTATTGAAGAACGTAATATAAAGTTCGTCTTATAGCCAACTTCATATTTATGGAAGGCTTAAAGGGGCAGCAGGCGTCTTAGGCAGAGCATAAATCAGGAAAATCATGGAGTTTATTACTGGGCACTGTGGTCTGAGGGTGCACATGAACACGATAGGTATGTACCATGGTGAAACCATGTGTAGGTTGTGCAGGAAAGAGGAGGAGACTGTAGGACACATAATCCTTGATAATAAAGCTCTTGCTGGTAGGTTAGGGATTTTTGATTGCCAGGATCCTAGGGATCTTCAGCAGATGAGCTAGTCATCGGATTGTTGAAACTTACTAAGGGCATCAATCTGCTGAACTAGTACTTAAGAGGTTTAGTTGCACAATAGGTCTGTTGATCACAGTACCTGGAGTTGTGCTATCCATTCCTCTAGTTTGAATCTATCTATTCTATAGCCAACTTTATTTGTAAGTCCAATTATTTATGCATATGGATGTGGAATAACGATTATTGGATCCTCAGCTACTAAATTTAATATTAAATATTATATGAATTACACACAGAAATAACAAAACATAAGCAAACATATGTTTATCACTGTTGCCTAGGCTCAGGGTTCAAAGAACATGTATTATTTATAACATACATCTTAAATATTCACACATTTATATCGAGACTCCTTGTAGTTCTAGCAAATTTCAGGTCATGGTTTGATAAGCAGACACCCCATTCAAGATTTATGATATGTTTACAACTGATAATGAAAGAGCCAAAATGAATAACTTATTATTTTTTTAAAGAAAATTTCAAATTGTAAATTAAATGGTCTATTCAGAGAATTTAGTTTAAGCTAATATATTTTTTAAATAATTAAAAATAAATTGTTATATCTTTAAGGTGAGTTAATGGTTAGATTAGATCACAAAGAAATCATGAAGTAACTATTTACTACCAATAGTTACTGGATTTACCGCACCCAATTAGTAGCGTTTATTTATCGTAGATTAAATCTCGTATATGCTGTATTTGTTGTAAGTAATAATTTTTCTTTTATATTATCACTTTTGAACTAAACTTCTCACGTCTACAAAATTTTCTATTTAAAAATTTACTTGATGTCCGAGCGCTCTTCAGGACTGCGTTATGTTCGGCATTATCTAAGCTAGTATTTCAACTAATGCTTTCTTCTCCAGATCGGAAATTCAAAATGTCCTTCTGTATTCCGTCGTGCTATGTTGGGCAAATTTTTCATGTTTCTTATTTTTCTGATTTAATTTGAGCATTTATAAGCAAAATTTTTTTAAAATTAATTTCTACTTCCTAAATTTAGAATCTGTTAAAATAACTTCTATGTTTTACTTCTATTGTCATACAAATCAAACTAATATTATAAATCAGCTTTCAGAAATCCTGCATATGTGGGTAATCTCGAAACGGGTTGTGACAAGTGCAACAAGCCCTGCCTTCGACACTACTTATTACACATATGTTAAATATGACCAACAATTGCATGTTTACATATAAAAATATTAAATTATCCTGACGTATTTCTCAATATCTGATGTGTATTGAATTTGAGTATTATTATATCAAAATATGTCTACATAAGTTGTTTTTATAATTTCTTATGAATGAAACTAATGTCTCTTTTAAACATTAATCTCCCTTTAGTTTACTTGCTGTTTTTTTTTTTTTTTTTTTTTTTTGGTGTTTAACGTCCGACTATTGTGCACAATTGGGCTAATGCAGACGATGGGATGATTTATAGCATATGAAAATGCCAAGTCCTGGCCGGGAATCGAACCCGGGTCCTCGGGGTGAAAGCCCAGTATGCTATCAACTAGGCCACCGAAGCAGCTTTCTGACGTCAGCACTTAGGAATTTAAGCACCCATGATTCTTATCGTACATTTTTACATTTTGAAGTCATTCGATGTATCTCACTAATTAGTTTCGAATTATGAGTTGTTACATTTATGAGATTTTTTAAACTTTTTCTTTTACGTATGTCCAAAATAAATTAAATTCTTCAAAACACAAATTATAATTATATAATTATTATACAGCACTTTTTTATTTTATAATTTTAATAAATTGGTTTACTATAGATTGATTATTTTTATCACTTAATTATATTTTTAAATTACAAAATTAATCAATAATTTACCAACATTTATATAATTACAAAAAATTAAATAACTAACTTATTTATCTTTAATATATATATATATATATATATATATATATATATATATATATATATATATATATATATATATATATATATATATATATATATATATATATATATATATATATATATATATATATATATATATATACATATATATATATATACTTGTAGAGAACATATAGTAACAAATTAATTAAAAACTTATTCAATTTCGTACTTAGTCTGTATTTCAATTACTTTTTATTGATTTCAAATTTAGTTATTTTTTGTACTTATGTCTCATTTATCTAGTGATTTATCAGTTCTCAATGACCACACTCAATAATTTATAATTAGCCACCTTTTTAATTTTACCAGTCACATTAACTTTATTTTCTTTACATATTCATATCAACTTTCTCAAATTTGTTTATATTTTCTCAAATTTTATTTATATTTTGAAATATGTACTAGCATATTATTTCCTATATTACTTTAGACAAATAATATTTATTATAAAGCAAATTTTAGAATATAAATATTCTGAAAATTGTACTTTGTTCACTGAAGAACATTGTTCTGCATTCCTGGGTTTCAACAGTCCTGAGTCGTCGTCCTGTCCATGGGAATATCAGTTCCTGTCCAGGGATATGTAGAACGGTGATGGTGAGTTTTAGAACATAGGTTATTTCTGTGGAATAACCATACGAACGGCACTGTACTGGTTCTTTTGTGATAAACAGTTCAATCCAGTCTACAATGCTTGAATACTATTCCTTGGTATGTAGCTCTGGCAGTGTTCCTTGGAGACAAGTTGAATGCACGTCCGATACCTCGGGAATCAGATGCAGAAGTATCGACCAGCTAAAACTTTCAGCTTTGCTCTCACCAGCAGTCTGGGTAGATTTCCGAAGTTAAATATCTCACAGTATATATATATTCTTTAGTTTTCCTTTCTTAGATGAATTAGCAGTATCGTTTTGCATTCTGGCTATCCTGATGGCCTTAGCCTCCCTCTGGGCACCTGTCTTTGCTCTCCTGTGATTTCATTCTGGATCTTTTTAATTAATTCAATTTAATTGTATTTCTAATTCAATTGTTGCTAATTGGATTTAAGTTGGCAACACTGGTCAGTTAGGTAGAGATGGGTTATATGTTACTGTTAGGTGCATAATTCAATCTTGCTTTTCCTACTCTTATTTGGTTTCTTTTATGCTCCTTTACCAAACTAGTTTTTTGTAACTACCGAAAGGCTAGTCCAATTTTCATTCATTACTTATGGTCTTGTTCTATGCTCTTACTGTGTTATGTGGAAACTTGAATAGCGAGCGTAGCCCTAACAGAACCCTATATAGCTTATTGTGGGATTTTTTATTACCTATTATTTAATTAAGGATTTGCATTAACACTTTAATTATATATATTTTATACTTTCTGGAGTATGACTGATTTGATTTCCATATGATTTAACTTTTACCCTGATTTATTCAAATATTAGTATTTTAATTAATTTTATTTGATTTTATATAATTTAATTATATTTTTATTACACCTTAAACACTTTTTTACATATGTTTGAGTTTAATTGAAAATTATAAAAGTTATTTAGATTTCTCAGCATTGGCTCTGCCGATTTCACAATATTTTTCATATATTTACATTTACCTATTATGATTTAAATTCATGAATCCCAATGGACAAAACAAATCCCAATGGAAAATATATAATTATTTTTCTCCAAATTATATATGTGTATATATTTGACACATTTATGGTTAATATTGTACAACAATTTGCAAATCAGTTTACAACATTTATATATATTTCCGTCCTATTCCCATTTAATATAGACATCATAACGCTAACATATTTAAAACCTTGTTACCTTTACTTTATTGAAAATAGCTATTACTTTTTAACTATTAATAAAGTGATATACATTCATTGGAAACTTTTTATTCAGAACGTATTTTGCTATCGATTTAAATGATTCATTCCATTTTTGTGTTAAATATATTTACTGCAATTATAATTTTGGTACCTTAATTATATAAGGCCAACATCGAAGAATCATTCTAATTTGCAATATTTTTTTGTAATATGCTCCTTGCAAATATATTTATTCAGGCTCAACTTAACAAACTATAAGTGAGGTATCCATTGTAATTATTTGCTTCCTAAGGCCATTTGGTATAGATTTACAAACAATAATTTCGGTAATTTAATATAAGCTTTGTTACAGTAATTTGCAATAAAAATTTTGACATATTTTTAATATATGAAATTTTCTGTTCCAGTTGTTGTTGTTCTTGTGTGTGTGTGTGTGTGTGTGTGTGTGTGTGTGTGTGTGCGTGTGCGCACGCACACGTGCAAGTGTGTTTGTCTAAATCTGCACAAATAAAATTATTTTTTTAAATTTTGTTGAAAATACAAAAACCAATTTGACAGCAGTTCACGTTCAAAAAATATGATAAAAAATTATTACATAGAATATGTTTAATAAAGTTATGTTTTACTGTGTTTTGCAAACATCAACCATTGTACAACTTGAGTTGCTATTGTCAGCAGTTATAAGGTTTTACAGAAAGCATTGTTGCCCATAATTGTATTTTCAAAAAGAAGCCAATAAACGATGTTTATTCAATACAGTACAATAACTGACCTTAAAGAACTTTTAACAAATACCTTTGTAGGCCAAAGATAATGATTTTTCCTTTATATCAAGCGTAGGTGTAATCAAGAAACTTTATGTTTTCAGTCTGTTTGTTAGTAATGCAACTTTAAATGGTGTGTTATAAAATTATAAATTGAGCAGGTTGTAGAGTATCATAATTCAAGTCTACGAAAAATATAATTCAGTTACTATCACATCTTCCATCACACATTCCAGTTATCAATGGTTAAGAGATTAGGAGGACAGTCTCTTTTGGAGAGTCTCCTTTATTAGCTAATTTCTATTTGAAAATGAGCTATTGGAACAACAGTCAAGGAATGAGCCAGAAATGGTATGAAGTCTAGATCTCTTTTTGATAGGCTGTTATATATGATAACATATATTTATATTTATGTTATATAAATATATGGTGATTCTTGTATATTTCTTGTATATATATATTTATAAATATATGGTGATTCTTGTATATATATATATATATATATATATATATATATATATATATATATATATATATATATATATATATATATATACAATAAACAAATATAAACATCAATTTTAATATAATCTGTATTATGCATTTTTCTTTAACTTACAATTTACTTTTAACAATTTTTAATTTTTAATAACAATAAATATTTTAGTTAATAATTTTATTAAAATTTTGTGCAAGAAACTTATCAATATGTCGGATAAGTTACAAAAATTTACTTCATTTCAGGTATGAAAAAATATGGAAAAACGAAAGTGCAAAAACTGTCCCAGAACAGCTCTAGCTTAGCTGCAGGTTTACAATGTGGTCTTGTTTCCAAATGTAAGAAAGACGCTTAAGTACTTTATGTTCTGGCAGTAACATTTACAGAACCAAAATGCATGTTTTCTACTTTGAGACAGCTGAAATCGTGGTTGAGGGCCAAAACAACTGAGACCAAACTGAGTGCAATGGCTGCGCTGAACATTCACAGAGAAACTGATGTATAAGCCCTGAAGATGTTGTGGAACAGCTTGTAAATGGAGGATAACAGAGTTCAGACTTTAGAAATATTGAAAACCATCCTAGTTTTAAAATGATATAATGTTTTTGAAACTCATTTATAATAATAACATGAATAAAGTTCATTTTATAACAAGGCCTACAATTTTTCATTTTTTAAATTAAATCATTTTACATGTTCTTTGAGTTTACGCTGGGTTTTCACTAACAGAAATGTTTTCTGTAATGTTTCAAAAGCAGATAACACTAAATAAAACTGAAGATTTAAACAAAATAATTAAAACAGCCTTTTAATTTTTCTCTATTAAACAAATTATAACAAAGATTATTCACTAAAAATGAGTTGTAGTCATGTGGTAAAACTTAAAAATAATTCATAAAAATCCAGGCTCAGCCCCCTGCCCCAAAAAATTCCTGTATAAGCTACTGAGAGAAGTAAGTGAACAACAGAGTATTATAGTATTAATGATATGAGACTACAGTGATTCATTTGATCTCATAATGAGGTCATAAATTTTATTAAATAATTTGTTTCCTAATTGAAGCCCTATATTTAGATCAACAGCAGAAGAAATTGTTAAACGTTTTGAAGACACAAAGAATGCCAAGAACTGTTGTAAATGTGGAAGAACTAAATCTGTCAAAGTAACATGAAGATTTTACAATTAGTTAATCGACCGCCATTTTGGATGCAAATGACATAAAGACCTCTAGTTTGCACTGTTATATAATTTTTTAACAAGATTTTTAAATGAAGTGACAATCGGTGGTTACAAGAGATTTTCAAATTGTTTTAAGATAGAAAACAATGTTAGAAATTTGTAATTTTAAACTCTTACTATGATGGTCACTCCAATAATTCATGTTTCATGCAGACACTGTAGTCTCTCTTCATCATCAAGGCATTGGTTGAAGTAAAGCCAAAATCCAAATAACTGTTGTCATGGTTGTAATTGGTCGGACCCCACTGTAAGCCCTCGTACTACCCAAGAGGCAAATTTACATTGGCCCTAGTAATATTTTATAAAGGAATAATATTAATAATATTTTTATACGAAAATTTTTGCGGTCTCCCAGGGCACAGTTAAAAATCTCTGCTGTAGCCTAACAAGTGATTAGCATGATTAAAAAAAATAAAACTATGTTATATAGTAGTCTATCATGTATACATGTACTATATATTTTACAAGGCTCTTCCTACCTCCTCCTCTCATTGCCACAATCTACCATCTTAATACATTTCTCTTCTTTTCCACTGTTAACAATTTACACTTTCTTTTACATGTAACATTATTAACATTATGCAGAAAACCCATTTTCATAACAATAGAAAGCCAGCACAAACAAACTATAGAGTGAGACTGATTGTGAGTGGGGGACAGGTGGAAGAAGGGAAGACTGTCACACCAATACTAATGGTGCAAACATTTGTATCCAGACTTTAGTGTAAACAGCTGGAGCATTTAACTAGGCAGCTTTAAGTAACTTTAAAGCTACCATGTGGTTCGCAGCAGGAAACTCTACTTAGACTTCAATTAATAAAGGTTAGCCAGTACAAAACTTAAAGTTATTGACATTTTTAAGATACTATCAGAACCCCTAAAAATTCAATTTATCGAGGTAATAATTTCAAAAACTTTGATTTATACAGGTGTTTTGACCATTGAGTGTTATGAAGATTTCAAAATGATTTTTAAAAAATTGAGTTATCGAGGTATTTAAGTTATCAAGATCCTCAATAGCTGCATGCTTGATGTAGGTCTCTATCCATTTCTAGAACAATGTACTACATTTTGATTCTTGAATAGTTCATAAAGTATAATTTTTTTAAATTAAATAGTTCACCTGGATTGGATTTTTTTTGTTTTTCCTGACTTGTCACCAATGTGTAGACTAAATGCTTCTCTTTGCAATCTTTGGATCTGCCGTCTTGCAGAGTTAATCTTATGAAGAGTGTCATTTACAAAATCAGTAGCATCAGGAGAAGAGTCTGTTGTGAGATGTTCTGGCGAAGGATGTTCGCTCTATAAAAACATTTACATGTACTTACCATACAACTATTTTTCTGTAGATTAAAACTACAAATACTTACCTGAAGAGATTGAAAAGCACTACTACATAAATTAAATGTAAATAATAAATTACATTTACTGCATAAATTACTGTACAACATAAATATGATATGATTTGTAATGATATGATTAATGTACTACATAAATTAAATGATATGAGATTCACAAACATTCTCATCAGCTTATAACAATAACGGAGTGAAAGCTACAATTTTGATTTAATTCAAACTTTAGAACTAGATGTTTCTATACATTTCCTCTTGTGTTTATTGAATTAGCTATCAAGCACCAAATTAAAGGGTAGATAACTTTACCCTTTTTACTGTAAGAAAAATTGAAAGTAGAAAAAATTTACTGAAAAATTTTATATTTCAAGAAGGAAATCAACAAAGTAAAATAATTCTACTAGTCACGGCAAGTAGCATATTAGAAAGAGGAATAAGTGAGGGAAAATGGCAAACTGAATGAATGAATGGTGGATTTTAAGGATTACTAATACACTGAGATCTTTGTAGATGTTCTTTGCCCCTTCCTATATTCCTGAAATACTGAGTTACGGCATCTTCTCCAGCTCTAACTTCTTAATGTAGTCCAGGATTTGGGGAGCATTCAAGGTATGTAACTCTCTCATTTCTAATTAGTACTTTCTCCAAAATTCTATTTCTCCTTGTAGGTAAGGCCAACCACTGGTAATGAAGACTTTCCTCTTCCCATCAGCAATATCTGCAGGCTGAATCTTTTGACAAGCCAAGACAAGTCTCTTAAAAGTGCCATCTCTAGGCATTTAGTGTTCATTTTAGGATATTCAGTGTAATTTTAAAATGCTAATTTATGCAAATATTAACACTGATTATGATGGAAAAATCATATTTTCAAAAAATGTTAACATGAAATTGGCTTCCATCGTATCAGCCAGATATCTCTGTGCTGCGATTATTTTAATTAAAACTTTCCACTGAAAATATGTGTTGTACTGTTTATTTGAAGTGGTCAAAGAAAAATAGTACCATGCATCATTTTAGACTTTTTTTTTAAATTATAGATGTTTTAGAAATATTTATAGTGATCACTTAACTGTTCACAGTTATTAATAAATACCTAACCTTATTTAAATATGAGCACTTCATAAGGACAATTTTGTTAACATATGATTCACTGATTTAATCAAACTTTAAAAACATCAATTTTTCAAAACATCAAAATGATGCTTGGCAGTGTTTCCCGTTACCAGCAAAACATTGTTTAGAAAAATTTTTCCATGACTAAACCACACAAAAACACAATCAACTGTCAAAAGCTAATTTATTTGTTATGACATTTAACAAAGTCATGGAAAGTGACTTTTAAACGTGTAAAAAGTCAGCTTCCCTTGGTAGAACAGTTTACCTATACAAGTAAAACAAATATTATAGGTTTATTATGGTTATTACAGACATTTTGTTGTTTTTAAAATTCCTCATTAATGATGGAATATTCATGATTATTGTTTATTTGGAAATTTGCCACAATTTGTGTATATGAAAACAATACAATACTTTTCAAGAGTATGGGTAAATTCTCATTCTCAAATGC
Source organism: Callitettix versicolor (assembly GCA_022606455.1). Lineage (NCBI taxonomy): Eukaryota > Metazoa > Arthropoda > Insecta > Hemiptera > Cercopidae > Callitettix > Callitettix versicolor. The sequence goes on along the minus strand of CM040185.1, from coordinate 78,850,877 downwards.
CTAACTGTGCCACTCAAGATATCAAGGTATCAGCCTTGAATCTTAGTTTTTAAGTACTTTAAACATAGGCCTAGGCATCTAAGCTTATGTTCTAGTTGCATGTTTAGGCTTTAAGTTAAGTACTTGAGAACGAGTGTTGATTCATACTCTCGAAAAGTTGTGTATTGTTTACGTAAATATAAATGATGACAAATATACCAAAAAACAATAAGAATATAGATATCTTTTGAAATTTAATGTCTTTAATTTATCCCAGTTAGATTAATGAAAGACGGGATGAACATTACGCAAGGAAAAGCCAATAGCAGTAACTAGATTCAAGTTAAAAGTGAACTCTTCGCTATCATACCAAAAAAAGATAGAATGATTCTTTTAATTAAATATGGCAAACAAATTGTAATTTACAGGTAAGGTAATGTGTAATTTTTACTAACCAAATATTCATCCAGCGGATACTCCACAGTTTTTTTTGTCAGATCTTGTCTTGGAGGTGTTTCTAATGGAGAACAAGTCTGTACGTCAGCATCTTTGGTCCTTATTAGGTTATCAGCTTCCAACCTGAACAAACACATGAACATATTAAAACAAAATTACTATAAATCGAGAAAATTAAAATTAGATGTAAGTACATATCATTTGTAAGGTGAATATCAAGCAAAGTTACAGAAGAATTGAAGAATGGTGGAATGAACAAAAGTAGAAAGGCAGACTATGAAAGATTTAAAGAGATGGTGTTAAGGAAAATCTGAGAAAACAGGAACTGTAGATCAGTTTTTGCTGACAGATAATTCTGGAAGAGCATTGTAGAATAGAATACTCTCTACATAACTGACAAAATATTTAATATTTAAAAAAATAATAATTTGTGTTTATTTATTTTTATCACAAAGATCATGATACATAATACAGGATCAGCTGCATTATAGGTAATGTCATAATAAGAGGTTTGATTTTCACAATTTCATTTTTTATCAGTAAGCTGTAGACAATTAACTTTTTTGTTTCTATGAATGAGCTATCACTATGGATGAGAGATTATAATTTAAAAAATTTATGATTCTGAGCACAATCACACACAACCATAAAACTACATTTGTTTTTTGCTTCCAAATTTATAAATCTATCATATTATATCCAGTTCAATCAGTACAGAAAAATACTTAGAGTCTGGTTGCCCGTAATATATGATGATTACGTCATACTAGGTCATGACTCCCACACAAGTCAGTGTACCAAATTTGAAATAAAAGAAATATACTGTTCAAAGGTAAAAAAAAGGAACCTGACAACAGCCACTGTATAAAAATTCTATACATTTAATTGAGCAATGTATTAAAATATACAGCCACTGAACTGATTTATACGATTTGAACATTTTTCTCACTAGCTTCTAAAATAGAATTTTAAAAGATTGTTACCTGTCCATTTTTTCTTTTGTTTTTTTTTTGTTTTTTTTGGATAATTAAAAAAGTTTGACACATAGGATATCTAAACAAAATTTAATTTAAAATCGTTCAAGCCGATTTTGACAAAAATCAGATATTTGTTGGCTTTTAATGAGTGTTTGACCAAAATACGACTAGAAAACTATTTTTTATTTGTATTAGATTAGACTAAATTAGTAGGAGTTAAGAGGTTTATAACTCCTTGCACTACCATCAAAGACCTATTGTGCAACTAAGACCTTGGATACTAGTTCAGTAGGTTGGTACCCCCAATGAGTTTTAGCAGTCACAAACACAGATTATGTGGCTCTTACTTCCTGCATAAACTATACATTCCTGTTCTGTTCACGTTTACCTTTAGACCACAGTGCCCTGTAAAGGATCGCATAGTTTTCCTGAGTTGTGCTCTGCCAAAGCTAACTACTGTCCCTTCACCTCCTGCTAGAAGGACCTTTTTAAAAATAAATTTTTACTACGGGAATGCTCTCTAAAGTTAAACCATCTTGTCTAATGTTGCTTATTGACCCACCTATTAATAGGATTTTTTAATTAAAAATATATCTCTGAATCTTGTAATCTCTGGGAGGAATAGAAGTTCGGGCGTTTGCCACTCAGTTATAGGCTGGCAAAGAATGATGAAAGAAATTTGCTTCTTGTTGTGAGTTGGCCAGATTCTTCCTAATTCCTCCCGAGCAAGTTGTAATTTCTTGTATAGTTGGTGCGGGTGTTGGTAGGCTGCGGATAGTTGTTCTGTAGTGGGTGGTCCTCCTCGATGTTCTGCTGAACAACGATTTTCGACCTGTATTTATGCTTGAAATTATTTTGGCAAACAAAATTCCATTATTAAAACTACAGAAAGAATGCACCAATAAGAATGAAGCTATTGTATACAGAAGATGTGAGGTGATGCGCCTGCAGTAATGCCTGGGCAGAAGAGTATTCATATAGCATAGTATAAAACCAAAATATATGTGCGCTATGAGCCAATCAGAAGTGAGTAGGTTATTGGTTGACAAGAGTGATTAGGTTTTGCAGGCTTACGCTGTTTCCAAGCCAGGAGAGAAGTACAGGGATTTTTAGCATGGTTGTTTAGGTGTTAGTAAGCGGAACTAGGTTGTGTAACTCAGTTCCTATGTTGTTTAGGCAATGACAAGAATCTAGACAAACTAAACCTACATACCAAATTTGAACAAAATCGGTTATTTCAACCGATTGTTTGTTGCCTCTAACATTGAGTACAAACAAGTAACATATATATATATATATATAAATAAAAAAAAAAAAAAAGTTAGTTGAACTTTGAAAACTGTTATAGCCTATTCATCAAAATCTCAAGACTGATTATGTTCATGATCAATATACTTACTGTGTCATCACTTAAACTATACAGCAACTGAGTTCACAATCTAGTTACGCCTACTAACATCAAAAACCGTCCATGCTAAATTCCCAAACTTCTCTCTCAGCTTTGAAACAGCTTACACCTGCAAACCTAGTTCACAGTTCTCCGGTAAACCAATTCTCACTTCTCATTGGTTAGTAGTGCTTGTTTATCTCTGGTCTAATGTATGCTAGATTATTATATTTCTATGCAGACATTATTATTGCTATTCGCATTTCCCATTCACACTAGCTTCATCCTGACTGGTGCATTTTTTCTCTGGTTTTAACAATAAATTTCTGATAAATTATGGTCCCTGCCATTATTTCAAAAATCAGTACAGGTCAAAAATCATTCTTCTACTGAAGAATGATGAGGACTACTCATTACAGAACAATTATATGACTGCTTACCAACACCAGGAAAAACTCTACAGAATCCACCAACTTGCTCGGCTGGAAATCGGAGGAAACCAATCAAATTTAAAGAACAAACCAACTTCTTGCATGTTACCAATCCGAACCAGAAGAGTATCTCCCCCCCCCCTGATAAACACCCGGATTTGCAGTATTTACCACATAACCTATGATAAAAAGTGAAATTGCACTATACGCTTTCAATAGAATGTTGTTCAAAGTAGGTCAGGACAAAAAACAAACAAATATCATTTGCCAAAACGTATGGCCAACATGTGTTGGTCGGGTGATATTTATTTGTAGCTGATGACACAGGTAAATGAAACACGATAATAGGTAACGAGAAACAAAGGTAAATATCGTTTGAAGGCCTAAATACCAATAGGCCTACTTAACAAAATATACACACATTCCAATCTATATTTTTTCAATAAAATAAACACAACTAGCAGCTGTACCTGGTAAAAAAGTAACCGAATTTTGTACTATCATATAAACGAATATTTAAATGCTTCGTTTTCACACAGTAATAATACAAAAACTAACCGTGACCGTATCTAACAAAATTTTAATTTTACATTTTATGATTGGATTTCACTGTTGTAATCAGCATTAAAATCTGTATTGCTTAGACAAAACCGCTGAGAATTTAGGTATGATTAACACCTTTACGATTGTAAAGTTAAAGTATGATTTTTTAGAATTTTTTATGGATATCATTTTTAAATGGTTGAACATGGTTGAACAATCTTGTCCAAGATATTACAAAATTATTGAGCTAAGTCTCAATTAGCAAAAATTGTGATCGTTAAAAAGAAGAAGTCCTGAATGACTCATAATCCAAACAAAATGCATGGATCTCTGTGTTCAAAATGCAATTCAGGAATTACGAACAAATTATAATACTGTATTAACCTATAAAGCTAGATTGGAGTCATTTTTTTATCTGAATGGTTAAAACCATTTTTGAGAAAATTTGTATTTTTCTTATAGCAGGGATCTTTAGTTTTGGGGCTACATTCCCTGATTCCCCCCACATCTTCGCATCTTAACTTGTTAACACACACACACACACACACACACACACACACACACACACACACACACCTGTATTTTTAATTTAATGGGTCATGAATATTTTAAATGTGCTAAAATTGGCATATCAGTTTTTTTAGACCATTGCATTACGTTTACATTATAGGATTTCCAGAGAGTAAAAAACTGAAATGACTAAAACTACCCTAGCACTATTTTAAACGGACCTACAGAGCTTGGGGTTTGGCCAATTCCAAGCGTTGTGGCTGGTCTTTAATAGGATCTTCGTACACACCACAAGTTTTCGGGCTCATTAGAGCAGGTTGGCTAGAAATTTATAAGGCGCATTTAAAAAAATCATATTTCTCTAATACACGAAATATTAATTTCATTGTTACTCATAAGCTAATGACAGATTTCTCTTACAGACCACTAACATCTCCAGTGTGCCTCTCCAGGGGCGGATCTAGGAATTTCTCAAGGAGGGAGCAAAAGATAAAAATGATGATGGCAAGAAAAAAGAAGAACAACAACAACAACAACAACAATATGAGAAATAAAGTAGATTATTATTTATTAAACTAAATTAAACATAAAATTTTAAACAATAAAAAGTAATATTATTTATAATAAAAATTAATTGTTGTTAGGTATAGACAATTAACGTTCAGATAATTAAAGAAATAGTTTTTAAATGAGAAAATACTTATTTTATATAGGCTAATATTTTATAAAAGAAAATTAAGTCTTCTTTTTTTACTATTTGCAAATCGATTTAAGACATCGTCAGTATTTATTTTAATATCCCGGTGAACGTGCAAGACCGTACAACAAGCAGTGCAAACCCGTCAAACGATTTTCAGCCATTCGCGATCTTAACCACGTCTGAAGTATAAAGCATTGTTGAAAAAGTACGTTCTGAGCGTTGAGAGTAGCTTTAGCAATGTCTTCATACTGGATGCGAATGTTCATCGCAATAATCATAAGCTACTGTATTTGCTTCAATTTATTTGCTTGGATTTTTCATAACCAGAACTGATCTTAATAGAAAAAACTTCACTGAAAAGTTTTATTTTCATTACCAAAGTTTCAACACCAAACAGATCACAGTATTGTTCGCATATAGGCTCAATGGATTTGTGCAAAGGCTCTAAGACATTCATTTTATCAAGATTATATTCTTTATACAGCTTTATAAATTTTTTTTTTTTTTTTTTTTTTTTTTTTGAGTTTAACGTCCGACTATTGTGCACACTTGGGCTAATGCAGACGATGTGGATGATTTATAGCGTATGAAAATGCCAAGCCTCTCGCTTTATAAAAGAGCATATATATATATATATATATATATATATATATATATATATATATATATAATATTAACTAGCTTTCTGAGTACCTAATATTCAGTTTTAGATCGCTGCATTAAACCCAAAATCGGCATAATTTCATAACGAAATTTAATTAATTTAAAAAATATTAGGCTAAACTCAGTAATTGTCTTTAACTTTAGTGGTCACAGTAATCATATTTTTTTATAAATCCTCAAGAGGGGCGCGCGCCCTTGCGCCCCCGGCTGGATCCACCGCTGTGCCCCTCCTTAACCTCCTAAAATAGACTCACTTTTATATAATGCCATTTTATTTTTAAACTACTCAGCCGCTTTTAACCTCGCAATGATATGGTTCACATGTTTTCGCCTTTGAAGTAACCCCCCCCTCAAACCCACCTGGTGAGTTTACAACCCTCGTTGGAAGCAAGCTCTCTTTGCGTGACTCACGCGGTTTTAAAAATAACTTTCTTCTTTGATCTGTTTTAAATGTGCAAAATATTTTGGGCGTAAGCCAGCGAGAAAAATCCTTGAACTGCAAATAAAAAATTACGTAGTAACAGAAGGTTGCGATTAAACGTGGAAAAGAGAGCACGAAATAATGGGGAATTCAAAATATAAGTGTTACTCAGTTGTGAGCATCATTTGAAATGAAAAAGAACCAATGAATTTTGATTTTTTTATAATAAAATATATTGGAAATTGATTGAAATTTCTATCACGTTTCAGACCTGAGACCATTAGTGTTATGTTATTTCATATCAGTACAAAATATAATAAATCGAATTTAAGAAACAAGGCCGATTTTCGGGGGAATGAGGTTATTTTGTTGAAAACATTTTATATGACAAAGGATGTGAATGTTTTTGTACCATTTGTCCCTCACATTGGGCTACTAAAGCCTGTCTGTAACCTATATTTTCTTAAAATAATTCCTACACAGATTGTTAAATATTTTCACCACGTGAGGTACAGAAATTCCCCAACGCTTGTCATAGCTGCCAAAATCCGCATATCGTTTAATAATAGCCTACTACTGAAAACACAACAATAGAAGTAAAAATGAACTATGCTACGTCACATCCGGTCGTGACGTCACCCGATGTTGCCCGCCAACTGTTCTGTTGACGTTCTGCCGCCTGTAGAAGTAACTACTAGTTCTAATTTTAACCTCGTCTTGGGATCGTTCCAAAAGTCGACGCACGCTGAAAACTAAAAACCGAAACGGATTTTAAATTGTAATGGCAGTGGTTGGGAACTGTTTCGCCCAGCACGTCCGCTACAAAATGGCCGCGTCTTTGTATCGCACTAAATTCTCCCAGGCCAGTGCTCAGTAGCGTGGCGACGAGACCGATGGTACTTTTAAACATTTTATCTTAAACAAGGAATCTATGTGAAGAGATTTATTTGACAAATAGAGTAAATACATAGCGCAAACTTTCTCACATTCAATAAAATGATTAAAAAAAGGTACCCTTTAATCACCCATTAAAGACCTTTAAAACTAAAGGTCACCAAAAATTTCATATGCAAAGCAAAGTTCCACAATAGTTTTTTTATTACGTTAACTTTTTTCCAACAAACAATATTTTACGCGATTTTTGTAATTAATTTCCGCACAATTTTTTTAATATTTTCTTCTAAATCCGCCCCCGAGTTATACTTACAAAGTATCCAAATTCTCAAAAAAAAAACAATTTTGATAATGAAAATATCGATTTTTAAATTTGGATGGATTTTATATAGTCTACGTGTGCACATCGCTCGAGGCTGCGCGAATGCATTGATTTCAACGAAATAATCTTTCTAAGAAAAAAGGACATATATGCTATTATCGCCTGAAGATACGTTTGGGACCCGGGAAAATCGAACAGTGGTCCTCTGCGGGCCAGCCAAAAACGCTAACGACTGTACCAAGAAAGACCCTGAACAAATTGAACTTGCAGATAGGCCTATTATCTTCCAAACAATTTTTATTGGCGAATTTCCATTGGAAAATGATTTGCTGGAGTTTCTATCACGGTAAAACACAAACCCAGTCTTTTGAAATTAGTACCTATCCTGACTCTCTAGATTACTTTTTGAGGAGTCTTTAACAATTATATATATATATATATATATATATATATATATATATATATATATATATATATATAGATAGATAGATAGATAGATAGATATATAGATAGATAGATAGATAGATAGATATAGATAGATAGATAGATAGACACATACACACACACACACACACACACACACACACACACACACACACACACACACACACACACACACACACACACACACACACACACACACACACACACACACACACACACACACAAATCGACCTCTCAGAAACTGTTTTAGAGGTCAGGATCTGCGCTCATTTCAAGGTCTTGGGTCTGGATCTTAACATTTTGTGAACATTTTCAGACTTTGAAAAAGAACATCTGCTTGTGAATTCACTTGCTTGTTTATTATATTTTCTCTCTTGTGAAAACCTGAAAATGTTCACAAATTATAAAGATTAAGCAGACCGTAAAGAAAAACACCTTCGAGGACCAATCAACTGACTAACCAACCTGACTAGGCGTAGAATTAGTGAGGGGGCATTAAGGTAGTATAAAAGCACGTACTTAGAACTTAGGGTATAGTACAGTAGATTACATTATATTATATTCTAGAGGAAGGGATTTGTTCAACCCCAGGCACTGTGATCAACTGACCTATTGTGCAACTTACCTCTTAAAATACCTAGTTCAGCAGATTGGTGCCCCTAATAAGTTCCAACAACCCACTAAATAGCTCACACTGCTGAAGATCCCTAGGGTCTTGGAAACCAAAAACCCCTAGCCTCCTACAGCAAGAGCCTCACAATCATAAATTATGTGACCTGCAGTTTCCTCCTCCTTCCTGCACAATCTACACACGGTTTCTCCGTAGTACACACCTATCCTGTTCATGTGCACCCTCAGACCACAGTGCCCTGTTATGAGCCCCATGATCCTCCTGAGTTGTGCTATGCCCAGGACATCTGCTGCCCCTTTGATTCCTCCAGAAGGAACTTTGCTTTAGAGACGTTTACTATGGGAATGCCCATGAAGGTTGTCCCATCTTACCTGGTGTTGACATGTAATCCACCCATTAATAGCGGACCTGGCCAACGATAGAGAAATCCCTAAAGCCGGCTCAGGTCCGATAAACTCAGATGCAGATCCAAGTCCAGCCAGTCGGTCTGCCTCCTCATTACCCTCAACTCCCCTATGCCCCGGAACCCAGTGAAGAGTTACCCGGTTATCCCGGGACAGAATGTCAAGGTTCTTCCTACACTCCCAGACCAGCTTGGACTGTATTTTAGGACCCGCAAGTGCTTTTATTGCCGCCTGACTATCGGTATGAATATGAATACGTGCCTTTTTGAAGCCCCGATCCAAGTTCTCCCGAACACAGTCATTAATGGCCATCACTTCAGTCTGAAATACTGTTGTATGCTGTCCCAGGGTAATTACTTTCTTTAACCCTGGTCTCAGACAATACACCCCAGCACCAGTGCCTGACTTTGTCTTGGAGCCATCTGTATATCATACTATGTCTCCAGGTTTTTCCAACACACGATCTCTCCTCTCAAAGGCCAAGTTGACATCAAAGGGTCTAGATACTATGTGCCGTTTAACCATCTGATCAGTCCCCATCATCAAGACTGGGTCAAAGATCTTGTCTGTGATTTTAGCATGCCCATAGATAGAGGGCAGCCAGCCACCACCACCCTGCAGTCTGTAAGCTGCTTTACGTGCCGTAAACTAGGTTTTTCAAAAAAGCTAAAAATAAATATTTTTGATAAGATTATTATGCGCAGATACAGCACAAAAGACATACTAAATTTCAACGAATTCGTTTATTGTTTATTCCAACTTCACGTTACACTGTGAAAATAACGCACACGGGAAAGTAAGTGTGGAAATGTCAATTTAAAAGTATCTACTCGCCGATGTTAATACGACAAAAATTAAAAACAGACCTAAGCTTTGACGTCAAAGCATTCGTATTTTCAGTCGAAAATAACGTCTCGGGAAAGCATCCAAATGTACTCCTACTGACGCATTTTCAAACAAATTGTTATGCCTAATATTTTACTTGGAGAGTGCGCAAATAGGTCAAAATACGAGTCGAATATTTGATTTTATCATTATATCATGTAGGCTGTGTAAAATGTATCAAGCGAATAAAGAGTTTAAGTGTCCTCCTTATCGGTTTAAAGCACATCATTGAGGACTAATCGATTTTAACAAAAATAAATTTTATGTTGTAGGTTTAGTTTACACACAATTCGCCTTTTTAGTTTTTTTTTACCTTTGATTTTCTAATTGACCGAGCGAAGCGACATCTATTTCAACTCAACGTTCGGCGTTCGGTTCGTGTGTTTATTTGTTACAGTTTTGGCCAAACGCATTGACCGACTATTTTAAAATTTCGTAAGAAGGTAACCTTGTACGAAGCCCGAACGACTTATGCGTAAGATTTTTTCACACTCGCTTCCGTTTCAAGATGGTGGTCTCTAATTTACAATAACGTGTGTACGCAGTTTTAGCCAAATTCACTGACCGATTGTCTTGAAATTTGGTACGAAGATATTTTCGATAAAGCCAAAATGACGTATTGGTAATTTTTTCTTATTTACTTCAGTTTCAAGATGACCATAATTTAAATATTTAGTCTATGGTCTAACTAGGACGAGAGCACGCAATTTTGATCAAACGCATTGACCGATTGTTTTGAAATTTGGTACGAAGTTACCTTGGTATAAAGCCCGAAAGACTGTAAAATCTTTTCTCATTCACTTCCGTTTCAAGATGGAGGGCTCTCATTAAACGTTCAGAGTAGTTTTGGCTGTTTCCTATAACTTTGGCTGACCGGCAAAACATCATAATTTCGACTGCTTCATGGAAAAAGAGCATAAACTTTCCATTAAAGCTGGTCCAGTATGATTTTTCGTAAATATTACGGTTACCAAATAAATTGGCGGAAAAAGTTACGAGCGCTGTCGTGTAGCGCTTTGTATATTAATTAAGAATATACTGCGAGGTTTATTGCTTTTTAAAACTACTAGTTATTTACTGGTTAATTAAATTAGGAAAAACCCTCCTTTTTCAAAATCAGCCTTAACTATTAAGATCAAATTTGGGTCCAAATGTATGCGTAAACATTTCCCCAACCGCTCACACATTGTACGTAGGCCTACGGGTTCGACAATCCTGAGATGCCCCAGTTGGACCTAACCTTTCTATATTTATCTGATCTTCGGTTAGTTCCTTCATCGCAAGCCTATGTGTAACTGCTTACACCGAAGATTACGTGCCTAAGGAGAATACTCAACTTTGAAGGGGGTCGATTGAATTACAAGGATTTAGAAAATTTAAGTGTTAAATCTTGGATTATAAAACCATTTGAAAGCGACACGGCCGATATTGATTTCTCACTACAAGAAATAATTGAACTTAAAGAGAATTCGGAACTCAAAATCGACTTTAAAACAAGTGGATATGCCGAATTTTGGCGTTGCAAAAACATTGGCACAAAATACGTCAGATCAAGAAGTATCAGCGAACCACTATTGTTAGCATGGTTCTTACGTGGTTGAGGCAGGATTTAGCTATGTAAATAATTTATTGCAAAAGATAAAAAATCGATTCAAGATATCAGAACGTGTGATTAACAAATATTTCCTCGGATATAAGTAACATAATCGAAGAACATCAACTGCAACCATTTCTTTAAAATTTTATGTATTTATGAGATTTATATTTTATTCTAATTTCTGCTTCTATAAACATAATAATTTGAGTCGCCTCAGTGGCCTAGTTGATACGTACTGGGTTTTCACTCCGAGGACCCGGATTCAATTCCCGGCCAGGGCTTGGCATTTTCAAACGCTATAAATCATCCCATCGTCTGCATTAGCCCAAGTGTGCACAATAGTCGAACATTAAAAAAAATATATATATACATATAAACATAATTGATATCTTTAATGTATATCTAATAATACAAAATACAAATATACTAAAAAAAATTGTATCATACTGAATTGCTCCTACTAAAAGTTTCATTTGCGGTGATATTTGTGAGATTGTAAACATATGGTGGTCTACGAAATAAAAAAAATGTATTTAGGGGGTCGAATCAGAAAAAAAGGAGAACCCCTGATCTAAAGTATGCAGACTTTGGATACCAGGCGATCTCCAATTGTAACCAATTCATGCGTGTGTATGGGTGAACTTTTAATTTCCCTAACTACTTTGATGGAGTCCAACATCTTACATCAGTAAGGCTGGCTTACCTCAAATCAGACGTTTGTAAACACTCAAGAATGACGGATTGATGCAGTTTGGGGATGGGAACGGTTGGTTGGATGATTCAACTTACAGGAAAGCCTCCCTGGGAATGAACATTTTTGAAATAATACCTTCAAAAACTACCACTGTTACGCTGTTTTGAGTCTTAAAACTTATTTAAAAAACGCTTTACCATTAAAACTCGAAAGCCGTTAATGTTCACATTACCTAGCTAATCTGCAGATTAACTGATTTGCTCCGTTAACGTGCTGAATCAAGGGTTTTCCGCATTTTACCTAGGTAATGTGCACATTAACCGTATCGTTAAAGTTCAAAAGTTTGTTGATTCTATCAAATAATTTGTTGATTGTTTGATTGTACTAACTTGATTCTTTAGATATCGAAAAATAAATAAATAACGTTACGTTAATTCCTTTAATTTTAACAATCTTTTAAACCGTTTGATTATAGCTTTGATTTATCTTAATTCTTCAGATATCGAAAAATAAATAACGTTACGTTAATTCCCTTAATTTTAACAGTATTTTAAAAAGTTTGATTATAACTTTGATTTACCTTAATTCCTTAGATAACGAAAAATAAATAACGGTTGCGTTAATTCCCTTAATTTTAACAGTATTTTAAACCGTTTGATTATAATTTTGATTTACCTTAATTCCTTAGATAACGAAAAATAAATAACGTTACGTTAATTCTCTTAATTTTAACAATCTTTTAAACCGTTGATATGATTGTTTGATTGTATTAACTTGATTTTAACAGTATTTTAAACAGTTTGATTATAACTTTGATTTACCTTACTTTCTTAAATATAGAAAAATAAATAACGTTAAGTTAATTCCATTAATTTTAACAATCTTTTAAACCGTTTGATTATAGCTTTGATTTATCTTAATTCTTCAGATATCGAAAAATAAATAACGTTACGTTAATTCCCTTTGACTTTGGCTTTGACTTATCATAATTCTTTAGATATCGAAAAATAAATAACGTTTTAATTCCCTTAATTTTAATAGTATTTTAAACCGTTTGATTTTAACTTTGATTTATCTTAATTCTTCAGATATCGAAAAATAAATAACGTTACGTTAATTCCCTTAATTTTAACAGTATTTTAAACCGTTTGATTATAACTTTGATTTATCTTAATTCTTCAGATATCGAAAAATAAATAAATAACGTACGTTAATTCCCTTAATTTTAACAATCTTTTAAACCGTTTGATTATAGCTTTGACTTATCATAATTCTTTAGATATCGAAAATAAATAAATAACGTTACGTTAATTCCCTTAATTTTAACAGTATTTTAAACCGTTTGATTATAACTTTGATTTATCTTAATTCTTCAGATATCGAAAAATAAATAACGTTACGTTAATTCCCTTAATTTTAACAGTATTTTAAACCGTTTGATTATAACTTTGACTTATCATAATTCTTTAGATATCGAAAATAAATAAATAACGTTACGTTAATTCCCTTAATTTTAACAATCTTTTAAACCGTTTGATTATAGCTTTGACTTATCATAATTCTTTAGATATCGAAAAATAAATAAATAACGTTACGTTAATTCCCTTAATTTTAACAATCTTTTAAACCGTTTGATTATAGCTTTGACTTATCATAATTCTTTAGATATCGAAAAATAAATAAATAACGTACGTTAATTCCCTTAATTTTAACAATCTTTTAAACCGTTTGATTATAGCTTTGACTTATCATAATTCTTTAGATATCTAAAAATAAATAAATAACGTACGTTAATTCCCTTAATTTTAACAATCTTTTAAACCGTTTAATTATAACTTTGATTTATCTTAATTCTTTAGATATCGAAAAATAAATAACGTTACGTTAATTCCCTTAATTTTAATAACATTTAAAACCGTTTGATTGTAACTTAATAACTTTAGATATCGACAAATACATAAACATTGTGTTCATTTAAGCTTCACAGAAACGTTACTGTTGTGTCCAGCAAATATATTATTTTCACTTTAACGAGTTCCCAGTAGGTAACGTGCAGATTATCTAGGTAATTTGAAAAATGAAACAATTTTCGCATTTTAACGTATCACCCCAGTTAATCTGCACATTGCCTAGATAATCTGTAGAATAACTGACTTCTGCACTTTAGCGGTGTGTGTGTGTGTGTGTTCCAATTGTGGCCATTGATATCTTTAAAAAAGTAAATTGTTACCTTATGCTCTACACTTTTTTTGAAAATCTAATATCACCGCCATATTCATCATTAAATGTGAATAAACTACGCTTTCTTAATTTATAAATAGGCCTATTACAATATGTAATCATCTTTTTCCGTTAGGAATGTTTTTATTTTGTTGAATACGTGCATCTGTATTTTTTGAGTACAGCAAAAAGTTTTGATAATGGAGGTATTCCGAAACGCGTCAACGAATATAAAATATTTTAAGCTAGGAATTGAAGATATAAATATATAAAAAGCTCAACAAAATATAAATATTAAATTGAAAACAAAATAAAATGAACGTGTCGCCCGGTTAATTTTGCAATTTAAATGGTGTGAAAATTTAAAACGCAAATTTATGTATTTTTTCTGAAAGTATAAGAAAATAGTTACTTGTGTAATCAGCGGGCAAAGCTGCGTTTCTTTAAACGAGAGAAAATTGTTTACGCAGAGGCTTGCTGTGCGGACATTTTCTCGAGTTCAAAATAGACACTGCACACGAAATGCATATAAAATATTTTCTACAGTACTAGTAAGAGTACTAATTCAACAATACGAATTTATAGTTCAGCACAATGTAAGGTTATGTTAATAAAACTTCTTAAAATATCTGGGAATACATATTTTGTCAACAAATATTATATAATATCATTCATCTTACAGTAGACGTGTACAAATAAGTTCTGTTGATATTTCAGTACACGGCATTTTTCTGCATGCACTACCCAGAAGTGTAGCCTACCCAAAATTGCCGACCAATTTTTCGGGATTTCGTAAGAATTTCGTAAAAAGAAAGTATTTTTCAAATTTATTAAGATATCATCGTGATTTTTTTTCTTCTAATAAACCTATCAGTAATATTTACTAACCTAAAAACCCTTGTAACCTACAAAAAGTAAAATTACATACCTTAAAAAAATGTTAAAGAAATTTTTAAATTTGAAAAAATCACGCAGAAAAAATAACCTAAAACCTTGCACATTATTCAAAAGCACAATGTGTTCACCATATGTAGTAAACAATACCTTACTAAATTAAAAAGAAAATCATTATTTTTACACAAAATCCCTGAAAAACCCTGAAACAGCTGACTGGATCGATGTTAGCACTCGAGTACTGATTTTACAAACATATGATATGAAAAACAATGTTTTCTTAACCGATTGATGTTAAAAAATACAAATATTACTTTTTCCATTTTTTGCGAATTTTAACATGTTTTAGGGCTGGTTGCGATGTTTGATTTAGCGTGGTACGAGTACACAACTTTATATTGATATATAATCATATATTTTGTGCGTCACAAGTCTAATATTAAATTAATTATAATTAAAATTTAATATATTTCTGCCTAGGACCTTGCGCGTGTGAGGCGCATGTGATAACCACTACTACGGAAACAACGAAGACATTTGACCGATGTAAATACATGAAATGAAATGTAAATACATTTAATTTTGATAAATATGTAACAGTAAAAGATCAGTTGTTTTATATTAATTCGTAACGATCAGCTGATTTCATTGAACAGCTGATAGGCTATAATAAGTTCCGTATTGTGTTGTTAAAAACTAGCTGTTTGTCGTGTTTTCAAACAAATTATCGTAAAATAAAAATTAAGATAAAATATGATACTTGATTTTTTATTTTTGGTTCAATAACAGAAATTAATTTTTTCTTGACGTCCGGTAAAACGAACGTTGGCACTGAAAGGGTTAAAACTTTAGTTTTATTTCGGTGTCTTTGAGGGGTGAGGAAAAGTAAAAGTAGTATGAACAAAGTTCGTCTGTTTACTGTTTTTAGTTAGAAAAACATTAGGAAAAATGCTGTAGGACATGTTATTTTCTGGAAATTCACTTCCATTACGTCAGCGAGGCAGTTGCGTTCCTCGAATACATTAAGACTTGCAGCACTTATCGCGTAAACCAAGTTGGTAAACCTTTTACTTAATACAAAACGTCCACTTACGCTTCATTTTCTATTAAAATACCCGTTTTCCTACCCATGCCAGCGGGTGGAGGGTAATAACTACAGATTTATCCTTTCCTTTCGTGACCGCAAAAACCTACCCTTAATCGGATAAAACCTACCCTTAATACACCCACTCGACGGCATGGCGTGTCGGAAGGCTGTAAAATATTACCACGTTAGTCAGACAGACAGACAGGGCTATGGAGTCACGTGACTTGGCGTGCCGTCAATGGATGTGTAGCGCGCACGCACGTTCGCGACATAACCTATTTCTTACTTTGAATTAGATAATGCGCTCGGCTGATAAGTGCACGAAGATAATTAAAATAGGTTACGTTGGTTTTGAGTTATCTTAATGGGTCTTGAAAAGTATTGTTTAATTTCTACAGTATAACTAACTTCAGAGATAACTACACATTCATAAGCTATTTACGGGAAAATGAACTGTTAAAAATATCAGAACGCAGTAAAAAACGATAACGGGAAACCTACTTCCAGTAATTGAAAATAAAATATCACACGAACGAAAGCGTATAATAATTGACAAACTAAATCTTTTCTATTTTCAAACCCTTTTTAACACGTATCATGTTTTAGAACTGTGATGGTTGTGATGGATTTTACGTGATGCGAGTGCACAAATTTACATTGATATATAACAGTATATTTTGCGCATCGCAAGCCTCATATTAAATTTATTATTATTAAAATTTCCTGTGTTTCCGCCAGGGATCTTGCACGTGTGAGGCGCATGTGATAACCACTACACTACGGAAACTACGAAGATGTCGACCGATGTAAATATCTGAAATGAATCGTTAATTTCATTTTGATAAATATGTAATAGTAAAAGATCAGTTGTTTTATATTAATTCGTAACGATCAACTGATTTCATTGAACAGCTGATAGGTTATAAAAACTCTCAGGTTATGTTGTTAAAAACTAGTGATGTTAATTTGTCGTGTTTTCGAACAAATTATCGTAATTAAAATAAAAAGGAAGGAAAACGTGATACATGATTTTTATTTTTGGTTAATAAAAGAAAATTTTGATCAGAAATTATATATATATATATATATATATATATATATATATATATATATATATCAAAACGAGACTTTTTGTGTCAAATTACTGAATAACGAGCTAGAATTAAAGCCACCATTATAAAAAGCGTACTCAATATCAGCGGCTAAAGTCCAAGTAATTAAACTATCTGCCGCTACGAACGCTGCAAGATACAAGGACAGAGGGGAAGACGTTTGAGAAAATAGACAATACTACTTAACACTCTGCCGCAAGATGCCACCAGCAGCACAAGGCTCGTAAGGGTTACAAAATATTCCAATACGTTTATGTTCTATTCAATGATTGAATTGTTGTGGCCTTGACGCCAACTCGACACATCATCCCACATCACGTAATGTCACACACGCGATATGGATAATATTATTTTAAATAGTCATCGCTTTAACAATAACATTTCGTGATAGATATTTTTGACTTTCAACAAGCCTACTGTTATTGTATACAGTACAATTAATGAATGCAAACTGTTTTAAGGTATAAGTTTGCTAATTTAGTACTCTACAATAATAACTTCCTTATCACGTCATAGCCTGAACAATACAAAAACACAACTAGTAACGCTTACTAATCTTGAAAAACATTTACTCTAACTTGTTTCCCGGCTTTCAAAGAGCCTACGCCTGCGAACCTACTTCACAATTCTAAAGTCAACCAATACTCGTTTCTGATTGGTTCGCAGTGGTCGCGTATCTTGGGACAAATATACCGCAGGCATCACTGCCGGCGCACCATATCGCATCTCCCGTACCGTAATACTGATTGGTGCGTTCTTTGTCTGGTTTTAACAACAGACTTATGTGATATTATGGTTCCCGCCATAATTTCGAGTATAAATACAAGTGGAAAATCGTTGTTCGACAGAACATCGAAGAGGACCACTCACTACAAAACGACTATACGACAGCCGGCCAACTCCTGGAACAGCTCTACAAAATATACCAATTCGCTCGGGTGGAAATAGGAGAGAAATCAGCCAAATTTAAAGAACAAAACGAAATACGTGTCACCGTTCCGAACCGGAAGAGTGCCTCGCTAGCCCGATACCGATCTGGTGGACGCCCGGACTTCAAAAATTTCTCCCGGAAACTACGAAGATTAGGCTGCTATTTAATGTCTTGTAGATTTATTATTTATTAATTTATATTCGATAAATTTTGAAAAATAAATTAAAATTAACTGTTTCAATTAATTCAAATTATGCATTCCCTGTGCTTCCGCCAGGGATCTTCCACGTGTGAGGCGCATGTGATAACCACTACACTACGGAAACTACGAAGATGTCGACCGATGTAAATATCTGAAATGAAACGTTAATTTCATTTTGATAAATATGTAATAACGAAAGATCAGTTGTTTTATATTAATTCGTAACGATCAGCTGATTTCATTGAACAGCTGATAGGCTATAAAAACTCTCAGGTTATGTTAAGTATTGATTCAGAGAAGTTAATTAAAGCATTAAACATACAAACGACTTATGGGATTTGAGAAACCGTGAATATGGTAACTACAGTTGGTATTGCAACTACAAATTGGTCAACTAGATCTATTACACTCGATTTGATAACAGAAATTTCATTGAGAGGGAAAATATAGTAGTACTCTGACGTAGATCCTATTCAATACGTCACGACTCGTCGAGTCTATTAGGTCGACTGTACACCGCAACGAGTGTTTAGGAATTGATTGTCGACTCGTGTGTTTTCACCTAGCTCGTACGATACAAGCAGCATAGTCCGCGTCGCGGCAAAGCAGAAGGTACGGGTCAGTTGATCCATTCTTGTACTTTGTATAGAAACAACGCGCCCTCATTACGACCACTTTGTACCTCTCAGTAGCATTTATGTGTTTAAATTATACACTGATTTATATCAATGTAACAAACGAGAAGTACAGCCACTAATATTAAAAGCGTGCTCAATAACAGAGGCTAAAACCCGAGTAATTGAAATACCTGCCGATACGATCGCTGTAACCTGTTAGAACAAGTGGTAGAGACTTTTGAGAAAATATTATCTATTAAATTGTAGTTGAACACTCTGCCACAAGATGCCACTAGCAGCAAGCGCATAAGTTATCACGCATAAGGGTTATCATTCTAATACGTTATAACGACTGAAATGATATTCAGGCGCAGGGCTGATAAAATGAATACAGATATGTATTGCGGGTTGCCTATTCAATGATTAACTAAACGGATTATAGTATTGGAAGTAAAAACATTAAAAACGAGTAAGTCGAGCGCTCTTTTGGCTCCATTTGAAAAAGAGCTATTGGAGCGTCCGTCATGTGAAATAAAACACGAAATGATCACCGCTCATGACGCTGTGAGAGCACAGTTAGGATATGACCTCACCAATTTTGTTGCAAAAGATTTTTTCTGGTTCCACGTCTTCGTGCCAGATAAACTAATTGAAAAAGGCGATCGACATAACGCACGGGAAAATATAACCGTTTGTAACTGAACTCGAACTAACTTGTAATAGAGATAGAACAATGGAACAAGCGGTGTTTTATTATATGTTCTAAACGATTTCCATTGGCAAATCAGCTATTGCCAGTTAAGGTAAGACCCAGACTAGGGGCCTTGAAATGGCCGTCGATCACACACACACACACACACACACACACACACACACACACACACACACACACACACACACACACACACACACACACACACACACAATTCAAATGTTTCTCCAGTTTTATTCAAACTAGACTCAAAAATCGATTTTCGTAATAGCTGGCGAAATTCGTTAAACATTCTTATCAAAACGGCGCCATTTTGAATCTTTAAAAAGTCATAACTTCTAGCCTTAATTATGTTTTTTAATGTGTTTTCGAAAATCTTCAAAATTTGTAAATTGAAATTTTCAAAATCCCTTGAAACTAAGAAATATAATTTGACGGCGACCTGGGTTCCTTTTCGTATTTTCAATGTATTTTAAAAGTTTAAAATGCCGGTATATGAAAATTTTTAATGCGGATTAAAACCAGTAGATATTGAAAGATCGATTCTGATTACGTCAGCGAGACAGCTGCGTGTCACGGTAATTAAAATGTTTAAATAACCTTGGCATACTATTGTTTCACTGACGTGAAGTATGCCAATTGGTAATTTCTATTTGTAAAAGCAGAAAAGCGTCACGTGACAAATGGTGCAAAAACTAATATTGCAAACACATTATCATTTTTAAATGATGTTTTTTTAAACTTTTTTTTCCAAATAACTCATTTAAAGATCCATACAGCATTTATGACAACTAGAACTAAAACAAGATCACCTACAAAAAGTGTGCAATGTTTTTAACAAATTTTTACTGGAAAATGACACATTGAAATAGCCACTATTGTGTGTGTGTGTGTGTGTGTGTGTGTGTGTGTGTGTGTGTGTGTGTGTGTGCGCGCGCGTGCATGTGTGTGATAGAAAGAGTGCGTGTGTTCGTTATTTTGTCATTTAAGGCATTCCAAAGTTTAAAATGTCATATTTTTTTCGACTACACTATTTTTAAAATCTAATTTCAACTTTGTTGTCAGGGTTAGACCTATAATTCGCATCAATAATCATTTTAAAAGTTATTAATTTAGAAGATTTGAATGCTCATTACGGTGGTGAAATCAGCTTTTCGAAAAGGTTAAAGATAAACAATCATGTTAGCATATTGAAGTCTCTGTTCCAACTCGACCGTTCGGTATTTTGTTTGTGTGCTTGTTACGCAGTTTTGCCAAACGCACTGACCGATTGTTGTGAAATTTGGTTCGGAGATATCTTGTACAAAGCTCAAACCACATAAGTGTAAGTTTTTTTCCCATTTACATCCGTTTCAAGATGGCTTCTGATTTAACGATGTCAAAACAGTTTTGGCCAAAATCATTGACCGATTGTTTTAAATTTGGTACGAACGCACCTCGTATAAAGCTTAAGATACGTATGTGTAAGACTTTTTCTAATTAATTTCCGTTTCAAGATGGCGACATCTAATTTACAATAACGAGTGCATGCAATTTCAGCCAAACGAATAAACCGATTATTTTGAAATTTAGTAAGAAGATATTTTACACAAAGACCAAATGACGTATAGGTAACATTTTTTCCTATTTACTTTCGTTTCAAGATGGAGACCTCTGATTTAACGATGACTAGCGTAAGCATTTTAATCAAACCAATTGGCCGATGGCTTTGAAATTTGGTACGAAGGTACCTTGCATAAAGGACGAAAGATGTACGAATAAGATTTTTCCTCACTCGCTTCAGTTTCAAGATGGCGGGCTCTGTTGAGAGTGTAGTTGCTGGTTATTTCCTGTAATACTGGCTGAACGGCAAAACCTATCATAATTTTGACCGCTTCATTGAGAAACAGCATAAACGTTTCAGTAAAGTTTGTCCAGTAACAATTTTCGCAAATATTACGGCGGAAAAAGACACGAGCGCTGTTGTAGAGTGTATATTAATTATGAAAATAATGCGAAAACGTTCTTTGAACTACTGGTTATTTTATAAGCGAAACAGATGAGTGCAGCAATTATTTTATAAAATATATTTTACAGAATAAAATATTATATAAAATCAAATATAAATATTTATAAAACAAAATGGATTTTCTTTCCAGATAACGTTCCCGTCCCATTAACCAAAGCAATACGGGACACTACAAAACCAGTCTCGCCTTGCTATATCTGGATTTACAGCTAGTGATGCGGCACTTGGGTCAGCGAGGCGGAGGATGGAATGTGCTAGCGGGTCCAAGAAGCGGAGCTACAGGCTGTGGGCAGACGTTGAACAGTTGCCCGACTCTCTGTGGGCGACTGCTCCTTGTAGCCTCTTTTAATACGAGCGATACTTTAATGAATTCAGACCGTACAACTGCTGTCAACTTTCAGAGTTGTGCAATTTTATAATACAATAAAAACAGCTGACGTGATAAAAGCGAATTTCCAAAAGTAATTTCCTTCATCTTATCCTCTTTGAAATTCTGATTTCGCCATCATAATCAGCATTAAAAGTTTCATACATTATCATTTGGAATTTTTAAATTACATTGAAAATGAACCCTGACCTCCGCTAAAACATTTCTTAATTTCAACGGATTTTTAAAATCAAAATTCTAATCTGTGCATGTTTAACAATGATTACGACAGTGATATCGGATTTTCAAAAAAATTCAATACAAAAAAGTTACGCCATTTAATACAAAAAAAGTTAAATGACCGCCATTTTGAAGCTGTCGAACGAATTTTACTGTTTAATGATTTTTACCAAACCATTAACATAATCGGTTTTTATTGCCAAGTTTGAATCAACAGACCAAAATTACGAACGTGAACATGCTAACAAACACACACACACACACACACACACACACACACACACACACACACACACACACACACACACACACACACACACAAAGTTTACCGACCTATTAAAAATAATTTGGAAGTCAGGAGCTGTGCTGATTTCAAAGTCCCGGGTCTAAGTCTTACCATGATGGCAGCTCCATGGAAATTCGCTATCAAATTGTGTTTCCCTTGCTTCGCTAAGTTATTAACTTTATTGTGTGTTTAATTTCTGTGAAAAAATTGAGGTTATGTTCCATACAACAAACCTAATATCTATGAATACCACAGATCAGCTGATAACTCAGTGTTCAGGCTAGCATCAGGAGTGCTAGTGGCCTGCCCTTGTACAGCTGCATTACAATAACTAATGTGATAATTAAGCAAGTGATTATTTCGATGTGACGAATGGAATTGCAAAAAATACTGACATAGGTGTCGATTAAACAGACATCTAAAATGTATGCATGCAATATTGTTCGACAATCTGCGCGGTAGTTTAGATCTCGATTCCGGATAAACATACATATTTCTGCTATTAAAGATACCAGGCGAAATTTTTAAGTAAACACAGCCTTTTGAATAAGAGTTGCCGTTGGGGTGAGGGCGGTAGTTGGAAGGAAGGGAAAACATATTTAAAAAATAAATCGAAAAGCGATCGGTTTGAAATAATAATCACACATTTATGAGTCATTGTATAATATATACATTACAATATCTCGTTGTAAGCGATATTTGACGTAAGAATGTCATCTACTTGTACTTTTTTTATTTCCTTTTCTTTAATGGATACTAAAATGTTAGTTGATTTAGTTAACCTTGGAAAGGCTACATACAAGTGTCCGTGAGTAAAGACGGCATTTGGTAAATACAATCCTGCTCTTTGAAGTGTTTACCCCTGCGACTTGTTTATAGTGATAGCAAACGCAGTTTTAATAGGTCATCTAGTCAATTGAAAAGACATGCTTGGTAACCTCTAACTGTATTTTGACATTTTAATTGTACTTCGTATTTTATCATCCGTTTTAACAATAGATAAATGCACGATGGAAGGAGAAATCACAAATATGTTTGGGTAAAAACAGTGTCCAAAACATGTGTTTGGTATTCGAAATGCTTGTCTCGGCTTGTACGACGAGCAGGGATGTCAGTAAGGCCACATAACCTGTAAGTTTAATGACTTTTAAGTAAATATTGAAATTGTTCTAAGCACGTTTTGCAAAAAAGAGGCATTTGTAATGGCATTGTCTATTCGTGATTAATGAGTTAGCTTAGTAAAACACACAAATTATTGTCTGATTTGTGATGTCGCGCATGCGCATCCATGATGTCGTTTTGCCTATGAGAGTTAAAAGTGCCTTTTATGTTAAAATTTTCCACAAACAGTATGTTTTAGCGCAAAATCGTTTTGCTTTGTCAGAAGCCGGTTAAAAAATCTTTCTAAAGACACCTCATTTACGGCTGAACGAATAGTATGTGCTGAGAAAAATGGATATTGATTCGAAAAATAATATATATGATAGATTAAATAGTGAAAAATACTGCACAAACTTTATAGTATTTAATTATTTTTCAAAAAGTCCGGTTCACAAATTATTCTTCCTAATTTTTTACACTGACCTGAATTACGAATGAATGAATTTTGTATGGTTACTACTGCACTGCGACTTGTAGATCTATTGTGTCCCCTTTCTATTTTAATGAGATGCTCAGTTAAAAGCGCCTTCTACATTCCTAATCTTTCCATAAAGGCTAGGATTTGAAAGGGATTTAAGGTGGGTAGCATCCCACATCTAAGTGGTGACTTTCCAGTTCCTTACTGAGGTTTTTTCTTTGCCGATTCCTTTCAATTTTCTTTCTCCTTACTCTTATTAAGGAGTCTTGCTATATTTGGCTAACCTTTTCGTTATGCGGTGAGATCCCGCTCATTCTACTTTACATTCTTACTTATTGGAACACCCACGAGTAGCGAAATAAAGGACGTTCTTACAGAGCCCTGCGGACACTGGGAGGGCGCCAGGTCTCCCAGGACTCCGTCTGATACACCAATAGGCCGGTGATATTCACTCCATCAATACGGGTTGCTTTACACTTTAGAGTTAGCCAAGTTTTGTAGAGTAATTGATGTGTGTGTCTTGAGTTGATGAGTATGTGGAGGTACTGTGGGATAGCTGCCTCAGCCAGAGTTGTTAATCGATGACGTCATGTCCAAAATTTGAACAAAATCTAATTAACCGATTTTTAGAAATTGGGCTGGATTTTTCATTTTTCCGATAGCTCTCCATTTTTCGAAAATTAAGCTACCCGTTTGTTTGTGCGCATATGGACTGTATTTGAACAAATTTTCATCAAAATCGTTTGAGCAAACCTAAAATGATTTTCAACTGTTTTTAGATAAAAAAGGCAGAGTTTTTTTATTAAAAAAATATGTCGAATTTAATAAAAATCGGCCAATTTGTTTAGTGTACAACAATGTTATACACACGCGCGCGCGCAATTTTTAACTATTCGTGAAAAATGTTTTAGAGGTCAGTCAAGATCGGCGCTCCCCCCGGTCACGATTGAAATTCGCTAAAAATGAACTTGGCTGCAATGAAACTAAAATGTTTTTAAATTATGATCTGACGTTTACAGCGTAAAATCTACATACACTGGTATTAAAATCATTAATGTTGAAACATGAAAATTCAGGTTTTCATATAGACTTTTTTAAAAGTGAGGCAAAGAATT
The DNA here is from genome assembly GCA_022606455.1 of Callitettix versicolor. Taxonomy (NCBI): domain Eukaryota; kingdom Metazoa; phylum Arthropoda; class Insecta; order Hemiptera; family Cercopidae; genus Callitettix; species Callitettix versicolor. The sequence continues at coordinate 78,825,569 of CM040185.1, read as the reverse complement.
AAATGTTTAAGGATTTTAAATGGCAATTGTAAAACTGTTTTTGTTGGATCGTTTAAAGTACAACCAAAATTAATTTTAATGTTAACGTTTTAATCAAATTTGAAACGCTATAGTGCTGGATCGGTCACATTTCGTAGTCACGGGTACTTACCCTAAGAGATGCAACAATGGAAATTCGCTAAGATCTAACATAAATTATATCTTTACTAGGAAGCTATTTTACAGGCTTAAATGACACAACACTACAACAAACTTGATTATATTATTTTTTATTAATATTCCCAATGGTTCATTATACATTCTGCATGTAGGCTATTTAATTAATGTTTAATTTTGAATAAAATTTTTACGCCTTGTATTAGATATTCATAGGTATCAGGCAGTGTTTGATAACTTCCGCCGTGTGACGTCACTATCTTGGCAGTATAAAGCTCGTATATCTTGCAGAGCTGCCAACTTTACAGCGAGTAAAGAGTAAAACCTTACCAAAGCCAAGGCGAATGTAAAGAGCTCGAATTTAATTTATATCCTTTGCCTTACAATTTTAAAACGTGAAATTAGGCCACCGTTTCTTTCCGACAAGGGTATAGAAAATGCACGCAACTGTCTCGCTTTTGAGATAAAAATTTTAAAACGTAACGAAATTTGATTATATTTTAAACACGAATATTTCAGAGTAAGAATATTTTCACACACTACAAAAAATAAACCCTGACCTCTTTCAACTTCGTTGCATGTGTAAAAGTTTATCCTAATTTCGTCGGCTTAATCCGTGTTAAAATCTGCATTAATATTGAATAACTCTATAAACGCAGTAAGGTTAATTTACCATAAAATTTGAAATTCTAATTCACGCCTTTTTAGAGAAAGGTTGCTTGTTTTTTTTAACCAATTCACTTTTCCGCCTATATTTAGTGCAGTTTAGCCTAGCAGAGAAAGTATTGTGATAATTATATAAATAACGATTTTGTGGTTATATCAAAACTAAGACAGTGGTTCCAAAATTGTATTTTATGGAAAACTGATTTTTGAAATTTAAATTACTAATTTATCCAGACCATCACGTCATCGTATTGCAATTATTTTAAAATATAAGCGTTTAAATTTTAAATAATTGCTTTCGTGAAAACCATTTTGGTGGAAGTTTCAACAACAAAAAAATGTTTCTAAAATTCATATTTTTTTAAATTTAAACTATAGTTTTAACTTTTTCTTAACTTTATTTACGCCCTGAATATACTTATTAACGTAGGCCACATTTTATAATATTTTATAAATCACGGGTAAGTGTTTCGAAGCCACAAGATCTGTTTTAAAATCTAAATACAGTACGTAAGAAATATTTCGTAGATTTTTAAACAGATCTAACTATTTCACACTGCAAGATGCAGTCCTTAATTTCGATTCCACATCGCAAATTAAGTTTTACACGTTAAACCCCATTGCAATAATTCTTATAACAGGGAAATGCAGTCAAGATTTATGACGCGTGTGAGGGTTACGGGCATAGTAAAGTGGGATGGGTTTGCCCGGGCTTTAGAAGGCAGTGGATCAATAAATAGCGGTGACGTCATTGAGCAGTGAGTGAGGTTAGGTTAGGTCCGATCAATAGGGCACACGCACTCAATGAACACATAGATAAACTAGATGCAGATACATTATTATTATCTGTGAAACTGAACCGAGGAAAGTGAACTCGTATTTATAATGAATGATATTTTTCTTTGATATGAAAAACTGAGCGAAACCGTTGCACAAACTGTCTCACATTCGATACAATTATTTAAACAGCTCAAACAAATCCATTAAGCAACCAAACAAAACTTTTTAGCGGATATCCATTGGAAAATGAGCTATTACAGCGGTCTTCATGGTAACACCCAGACTAAGACATTGTAAAGAACACAAATCCTGACTTCTAATTAATTTAAAAGGAATCCTTAAAAAATGTATATGAATAAGTGTGTGTGTGTGTACGCGAGCGCATGCCGAAACAGCACTCCACACTCGCAATTTTGGTAGAATTTTATACAATCCTGCAAAAAACCTTTTTTGGTAAAACCTTTCATAACCAACAAAATCTGTTAAAAAGTTCAAAACAAACCATTAAGGCTACCTTTAATCTCTTTAAAAGCTCTTTTTTCTAATTTAATGAGTATTACAACCTGCATAAATTGACCCTTTTTAAAATTTTCATACTTTATCGAAAACACGACAAAAATCTAACAGCGGTCGGGGTTCATTTTCGTATTCTAAGAAATTAGACTGCATTCCCGATATTTTTGTCGGGTTGTTTCTGGAACTGATTTTTTTTTTTTTTTTTTTTTTTTTTTTTTTTTTTTGAGAGAGAGAGAGAGAGGGTAAATAATTGTAATAAAAGTTACGAATTTAGTATAGAGTTTATTTGTGCGCTGAAATTTCAAAATTATTTCAGTGACGTTAAGGAAACAGAGTGATTATTCGATGGCAGTGTATTTTTATTACACGCCGAATGATATTCATTCACAAATTTTCTCACATTCAATTAAATGCACTCATTGACGCGATCGAAGCAAATTTATAATATTCTTTTATCGTACAATCATTTCAAATTCTGATCTCACTATTTTAATCGACACTAAAATCTGCAAAAATATGCATTTTAAACTTTAAAATTACTTCCAAAGTATGAAAACGAATTCCATGCATTTATTAAGTTCCAGTTTATTTTAAAAAATAAAAATTGTAATTGATGAAATGTTGAAATGTAATGATGACGTCAGTTATGAGTTTGGAATTGTTGCCATTTTGAAACTGTTGGACGGATATTATTAACTTGTCCTTAAGCTGTTACTACAATCGATTTTTGTGAGAAGTTCCAATCAAATCGGACCCAAATTGCAAAAGTGAGAGTGCTTTTTTAATACGCGAGGTGTATAGAAAATAAATAACACTTTTAACGCCTACTCAAAATGGGATCTAGACATCGACCAATTGAAAATCACAAGTCTGGGTCTTACCATGAAGACAATTCATAGCTACTCTTCCAATGAAAGATTCCCTATTAATTTAAAAAAACCTATTTGTCAGTACGCGCGCGCGTGTGTGTGTGTGTGTGTGTGTGTGTACGCGCGCGTGCGTGCTTATCTATGCAAGGATGTGTACGTGTATGTATGTATGTGTCCATAAATATATGTATATGCAAGACTACCCTATGTACAGGAATTCTACGCCCCTGTAAGTCCTTCTTATATAACTAAAATGTTCGTTAAGGAAAAACTAAAAATGAAGGAAAATTAGGCAACAAATAAATACTGTTTTGAACTGTGGTTAGGTTACCTGTAGTATTATACAACCGTAAACAAAACGCATGTGTAGGCAGAAAGGTACATTAGGTATTTATAACCACAAAGTCTCCCTCTTCACTTCCCGAATAAACAATTCCAAAAGAGTCTTCATTCTCCCCCACTCGTTATGTAAACCTGTTTATTTCTAGGGACTCCAACAGACAACCAGGCGTTCTGTCTGTATTCCAGTCGGTTAACTTGACTGCAGTATTTTTCTAAATACGTCCGTTTAGTAGAATTCCTTTTACGGAGGCTTAAAGTAAAAAGGAACACTTTAAAACTGGAGTGTTTAAAAAAAGAATACTCTTAGGTTTACACGTTAAAGTTATGGAAAAATTCCTTCATATCCTTAGCGAACTTTCTTTTAAAAATATGAAATATTTCACGCCATCATGGTGGAACGTCCGAGAGGGATTTGAAAATGAACGACGATTCTGACCTCTAGATTACTTATAAGGGATCGTTTAAAATATTACACACACGCGCTCGCGCCCACACACACACACACACACACACACACACACACACACACACACACACGAGAATTTTAAAATTTCGCGGGCTTGGAGAGTCCGATTGTCAAATATTTTTTTTTATTACATTGGTATACATGCCCTTGAAGTATGATAAAACTTTCAGCTGTTTTCATTGTTGACTTTGTCTGTGACAGCCACTAAGGATAGACGTGTTTTTATGAGCTCGGCGATTTTCGTTTGTTAAAAGAAATGGATTAAAGGATTTGTATCAAATTTTGCGTAAAAAGTGGAATAAAGTGTAACAAAGTGTGTGAAATTTTAACAAAGGCCTATGGTGAGTCTGCTATGAGTAAAGCAAGAGTTTACGAGTGGTATAAGTGTTTTCAAGAAGGCCGTGAAGACGTTGAAGATGTCGAACGCCCTGGCCGCCCCAGCACATCAACAACCGATGAAAACGTGGAAAAGTGAAAGAAATGGTTATGAACAATCGCCGAATCACAATTAGAGAGGTCGCTGATGATGTTGGCATTTCGATTGGATCATGTCATGACATTGTTTCCAATGTTTTGTGTATGAAACGCGTGGCAGCAAAATTTGTTCCAAAATTGTTGAATTTTGAACAGAAACAGCGGCGAATGGAAGTTGCTCAGGAGTCACTAAATGAAGTCAACGACGATGCAGAATTACTGAAACGTATTATAACAGGTGACGAAACATGGGTTTACGGATATGACGTCGAAACTAAGGCTCAATCATCCCAGTGGAGGCATTCTGGCTTGCCAAGACCGAAAAAGGCTCGACAAGTGCAGTCGAACGTGATGGTTATGCTCACTATGTTGTTCAATATTAATGGCATAGTGCATCATGAATTCCTGCCACCAGATGAAACGATCAATAAGGAGTACTACCTACAAGTTCAAGGCCGTTTGCGTGAAGCAATCCGAAAAAAACGCCCGGATCTGTGGAAAAACAATTCATGGCTTTTGCACCACGATAATGCACCAGCTCACACTTCATTGCTTGTTCATGAATTTTTGGCCAAAAACAGTACTGTAACGATACCCCAGCCTCCATATTCGCCAGACATGGCTCCGTGTGACTTTTTCCTATTTCCAAAAATAAAGAGAACCTTAAAGGGCCGTCGTTTTACAGCCGTAGATGACATTAAAAGCGCATCGATGAAAGAACTAAAGCCTATGTCAAAGATCGAGTTTGAGAAGTATTTCGAGAATTGGAAGAAGCGCTGGCACAAATGGATAATCTCCAATGGGGACTATTTTGAAGGCGACAACATCAATGTAGAAGAATAAATAAATATTTTGTTCAAAAAATTTAAATTCTCGTTACTTTCTGAACACACCTCTTATATATATTTGTTTGTTGTTATTTTAAGGCGAAAAGCACATTAAGACTATTATCGCCTCCCTAAATGTAAGCGTGAGTGTAAAGTGTTAAAGTCGTAAGTGCAAGTGTGTGTTAGACTCGGGTACCGCTAGGGACGTTTAAATTCCCTCAATAGGTGCAGCCAGTCTGCACCTCTCTGCGGGGTTATGTATAGCTATATACATTACAAAGATACGTTAGTATCGCAGCTAGGTATATAAATCTATGTAAAAAAAATCTGTATTTTGCTTAGAAAGTTAGTCTTCAAAACTTTGTAAAATATTAGGGTGTGCCTAAAGACAGGTGCGGATTATAAATCAGTTTCCGTACAATAAAAATGTAATGTACTTAAATTTGAATTTTGTCACTTATAGAGTCTTTGTCGGTATGAGCACTGCTAATCAACAAAGCTATAAATTCAACTGGAAAGTTAGGAATTAACAGTTTACTTGCAACCGTTAGAGACAGTTAGGCATCAAAAAATTATAAAGCTGTGTTCTAAGTGGTGGTTTGAACGACAGGCTTGCTGCTATTGTTCTTAACCTAATGACATTGTGTCACTGAATATTGATGCCAGTTTAATGAGGACGACGGATCAGTGTTAAAGCAACAGGAGCAACTGCGGCTCGAACTGAGAACCTTTAGGTGCGCAGTTGAGTGACGTAGTAGACTGACTGATGCTTTAGCCACTTCGACCACCGAGCGCCTGAAAATTGATTCCGTGGAGTCGGAGTCTGTTGCACTATGTAGTCGATCATCAGAGATCTTTTTTAATAGTTATTGCAAGTGTAGGTAGATAAATATAAACTGGTACATAAAATAAATAAACTGTATCAAAGCCTCGAATTTTATTAAAAGGTCTTGATAATAATTAATTAATAATTTTGTATAGCGCTTCGTCTAATTAGAAATTAGCCAAGGGCTGGTTTTTTTATTGCCACTGGAGGTATTTCTTTTTAATCATTGATAACTTCTGTATTATCAAATATACAGCAAATCTAAAGAGTACTGTATTTAGAGTTATGTTTTGTTTTGTCTTCAGACAAAGGAATAAAATTTTAGTTATCATCAAAGTCAAATCTTGTTTATTGTGTAAATTATTTATTCATAAACATCATTTTATGTAATAAATTGGCGCACCCAAGACTGTATAGCTGTGCGTGCAAGCGCGCGCGCTTGTGTGTGTGGAGCGAGCGCATGCGTGCTTTATTCAGTTAGTATACTTAAAATTCGTATATGAATACAACTGATTTGGTTAATTTAAAATGCAAATTTATGCAGACTATAATGGTGAAACCAAACTAAGGCTACACAAATGTAAAAGATAAAAAAGTAATATTTTTTAAAGATTTTAAAACGCCGGCATTTTGATGTAAAACTAACTAGTCGAGGCTATTACTATCATCGCTTAAACAACACAGGAACTGAGTTACACAATCTAGTTCCGCTTGCTAACACCAAAAAACATCTACGCTAAATTCCCGAATTCTCTCCCGGCTTTCAAACAGCCTACGCCTGCTAACCCAGTTCACAATTCTCCCGTCAACCAATACTCGCTTCCGATTGGTTCGCAGTGTACGCGTATCTCGTGTCTAATATACGCTAGATTATTACATTTCTGCCGGCGCAACACTTCGCATCGCCCGTACACAGGAGCTTCGATCCTGACTGGTGCGTTTTTCTCTGGTTTTAAAAATGGATTTCTGAGAAATTCTGGTTCCCCAAAATTTCGAGTATAAGCACAGGTCGAAAATCGGAATCCGGTCAACTATAAAGAAGACTTTCTTCACTTCACCATTCCGAACCGGAAGAGTGCCTCGCCAACACGCAGTCGACCTGGTAAACGCCCGGACTTCTACTACTTCTCCCGGAGATTGCAACATTATGAAAATCGATTTTTGTCGTAAAGATAGAACATAATTTTTCATAATTTCAAAAACGTTACATGAACCAAAACTATTGAATCGATTTTTAGAAATAAATCAATGTATTTTTCGACGTATTTTAACAATAGTATTTAGTGGGAATAGCAAAACATATTTTTTTAACAGCTTTATGTACCAATAAAATGTACATCTTTATATAATATATGTACTCTAATCCTTTCTAAATAAAAAACATTTTATAAATAATATGTGCCTGATATAGAATTGTCTATCCTACTTTATATAACCTAAACCCACAATGACAAAAATGGATATGTCTGCACATCCAACAATAACGTCCAGCCTACATAACAGAACCCAAACAAATGCTGTCACTTTCACAATATTTCTGGTACACTGCTGGCATCTATTTGCGAACATCCCTCTTTCTATACATTACAAAAATAACCTTGCAATGGCAGTTTCCAGACGTATTTTTATTAGATTAGATAACGGAGGCATGAAGACTCAAGTTCTTTGTATATTAACCTAGGCTTATTTGCACTCTGAGTACCATTTGCTTTCAACTTTGCTAGCATCAGGTTCATCACCTGGTTGTAGATGCCTAAAAGTATCTGTTCTCTTAGCCTCTCGTATTCCACGATGACATGCACACTATCGGATTTTTTATTTTTTGATTCGTTGTTACAACAAAACTAAAAATAATATAATAAATGAAATTAATTAGTTGGAATGCAGATGAAGACAAGGCAATGGAATCCAGGAAAACAAACTTGAATTGGCCTTCCAATTGACGAAAGAAACATACAATAAGAAATCCCTTTCATGGGGGTCAAAATTAAACATTATAAAACAGTGATCAAGCCGGAAGCACTGTACGCAGCAGAAACATTAACCAAGAATCGCATAGGCCAGATAGAAAAGCTTGAAATAACGGAAAGGAAAATCTTAAGAAAAATTATAGGAACAAAATTTCAGGATAATAAGGTAGTATATATAAGAAATGAAGCTCTCTACAAGAAAATTGAAAAACTGTCAATACTATGAGAAAAAGGAGAATAAATTTTTACGGCCATCTTCTTAGAATGAACTCTAATAGATTAACGAAACAAGTGTTTGATTTTTTCCATAATCGTAAAACAAAACCGAACTGGTTTAAAGAAATTGAAAAAGACCTAATAGAATTAAAAATTACAGGAAATTCACTGCTTGACCAAATTGCTAAGATAATTACCAAAGACGAAAGAATAAGATTCCAAGATAAAACCAAAATAAAACCTAAACCTATCATTTCAGAAGAGGAGAGGAAAAGAAGATCAGAAAGAATGAAGAGCTACTGAGAACAAAGAAAAGTACAGCGCGCAAGAAATGATTCAGCAGAAAAAATTCAGCGTACCCCAAAGAGGGTGAAACGAAAAGAAGAAGAAATGAAATTAAAAGGTTACCTTAATTATTTTAACCTATACAAGTACACATACGCATTTTTTTGTTTTTTGTTTTTTAGATTAATGTTTTAAAAAACACAGTTTTTCGTAGTCTTTTTGCTGTTGTTGAACTTTAGGATTTTACCAGGCCAAGAGTTTTAGAGGTAAAAAAATTTCTTTTGCATCGATTGAACACTGTACTGTTGTGAACAGTATACTAGATACTGGGATTTTTATGTCTACTGCCTAACTTTATAGTTAATGTCTTTCTTGACATGCTTTTGCACGAAAATAAGCGTTGAAATTTCGTTAGTTTTTTTTTTTAAGGCGAAAAGCACATTGAGGCTATTATCGCCTCCCTAAATGTAAGTGTGAGTGTAAAGTGTAAAAGTCGTAAGTATAGTTTTGTAAGTATAATTGTTTGTTAGGCTCGGGTACCGCGAGGGACGTCTAAATCTTCTCAATAGGTGCAGCTAGTATGCACCCCCTTGCGGGATACTTGCTTCGCCAGTAAATACGAGATGTGTTCAGAAAATAACGAGAATTTTAATTTTTTGAAACAAAATACTTATTTATTCTTCCACATTGGTGTTGTTTCCTTCAAAATAGTCCCCATTGGAGATTATGAACTTGTGCCAGCGCTTCGTCCAATCCTAGAAACACTTCTCAAACTCGATCTTTGAGATAGCCTTTAGTTCTTTCAGTGATGCGCTTTTAATGTCATCTACGGCTGTAAAACGACGTCCCTTTAAGGGTCTCTTTATTTTTGGAAGTAGGAAAAAGTCACACGGAGCCATGTCTGGCGAATATGGAGGCTGGAGTATCGTTACAGTACTGTTTTTGGCCAAAAATTCACGAACAAGCAATGAAGTGTGAGCTGGTGCATTATCATGGTGCAAAAGCCATGAATTGTTTTTCCACAAATCCGGGCGTTTTTTCGGATTGCTTCACGCAAGCGGCGTTGAACTTGTAGGTAGTACTCCTTATTGACCGTTTCACCTGGTGGCAGGAATTCATGATGCACTATGCCATTAATATCGAAGAACACAGTGAGCACAATCCTCACGTTCGACCGCACTTGTCGAGTCTTTTTCGGTCTTGGCAAGCCAGAATGCCTCCACTGGGATGATTGAGCCTTAGTTTCGACGTTGTGGATTCTCTCTCTAATTGTGATTCGGCGATTGTTCATAACCATTTCTTTACTTTTTCCACGTTTTCATCGGTTGTTGATGTGCTGGGGCGTCCAGGGCGTTCGTCATCTTCAACGTCTTCACGGCCTTCTTGGAAACGCTTATATCACTCGTAAACTCTTGCTTTACTCATAGCAGACTCACCATAGGCCTTTGTTAACATTTCACACACTTTGTCACACTTTATTCCATTTTTTACGAAAATTTGATACTAATTCTTTGATCCATTTCTTTAAACAAACGAAAATCGCCGAGCTCATAAAAACACGTCTAACCTTAGTGGCTGTCACAGACAAAGTCAACAGCAACTATGAAAACAACTGGAAGTTTTATCATACTTCAAGGGCATGTATACCAACGTAATAAAACAAAATTTTGACAATCGGACCCTCCGAGCCCGCGAAATTTAAAAATTGTCGTTACTTTCTGAACACACCTAAAATTGGAACGATACGGAGAAGATTAGCATGGCCCCTGCGAAATTTCGTTAGTCTACGTGCTAGTGTTAAGTTATTTCAAAAAGTGGTGTTCGAAAAATTGAATTATTATCAAAAAGTTACAATCTAGGCCGTGCAGGGGCATAGTCTCGTTCTTACTGAACATATTGTGGCCGAGAGTCGTCAAGGTACAGTCAAATGGTAATTAAGTGGAGTTTTTAGACTAATGCTACAATTACAAACTGTTTGGTTTTCGTTTACCCTAACCTGTCATTAGGAAATAAAAACTGTAAAAGTTTCTTATTGGTCTGTATGTGTGCATGAAACGTTCTGTGAAACGAGACATAACCAAAAAAATTGAAGCCAAATAGATTCTTTACTATACTTCTGGAAAAGAACAAGATTTTGGTTTGTAAACTGGGTGGGCATGACTCATTAATTTCACCGTCCCCTCACACAACCCTCACACATTTCCGTTCTCAAGTACTATGCGGGCTTATCAGTGTCAGTTCTAGTTATTCTTTAATTCTCATTCGTGCGTGTCGATGTTATAAACATTTTTCTTTGTGAATTGTAACAAATCCTTAGAGCTTGTTTGATGTGACGGCGGCATGCAAGTGGTTATAGGTGAAATCCCCGGTGTACTAAATTCAAATAGCTGTGTATTTATTAGACTGTATTTTACGAAACATGCCAACATCTCCGTAAACATGCCAAGCAGTTTATACTTAATGCTAGCTCGTATTTTGAAAATGAAAAATACAATAAGATTGTGAAGACCGACCGGCAATTGTTTTAAAAGTCCGTCTCGGTGCGTGTCCACTTTTGATTGGGCCCAGACTGTACCTTCACCGCTTATCTTTTATAATATCAATTGTCAATAATTTAAATAATTGTTCAATATTTTCTTTTGTGATATAATGCCTATAAGTACATGTAAATATCATTTGATTAATATTATTACAAGCGTAACGGACTGTACGTCAAAAAAAATTATTCTATACAAAAATAAAAGCACTAATTTGAAATTTGTCAGTTATGTTTATGATATTAGAGATAACAATCGATAAAAAAATTGTTGTATCCCCAAACATCTCGACCACAAAAAACAACAACAGCAAAAAGACTGCGAAAAATGTTTTTTTAAACATATTAGGGCCTACTTTTAAAAAAATTGTATATTTTTTTGAAAAAAACTGTATATGTGTGATCGGTCAGGATAAAACAATTAAGGTAACCATGTATTTACACTTATTACATTATTTTTCGTTTGCCTGTAACAGGAAATCAAAATCAGGGCTCTGGAATTAAAAATAATTATTGCAACATAGCTACCGGACCACATATTTAAATAATTGGGATTATGACCTATTTTCCCGTCTTGCGACTTATTTACTCACCTCGTAAAGGCTACCGCGGTTTCGAAACCTGACTGTTTCATCTTCAGGCCGTAATACAAAATGTAAAATCCCTCTGTCGAGGTCGTCACAAAGTTAAACAAAACATTGAAGCAAGTCACAAACACTAAACACAATTACACGATAAATTTGGCGCACCGTAACCGATAACATTAACGGGCTCGCTACTACAGATGCGACTCCGCAGTCTGGAATGTAACGACATACGAGTTACACGTATCGTTTGGCCAAATCGTGTAATTGTGTTTAACGATTGTGACGTGTGTTTTCAATGTTTTGTTTAACTGTGTGACTACCTCGACAGAGGGATTTGACATTTTGTATTACGGCCTGAAGATGAAACAGTAAGGTTTCGAAACCGCGGTAGCCTTTATGAAATAAGTAAATAGACCACTAGACGGAAAAATAGGTCATAATCCTAATTATTTAATAAAAAATCATATAGTAGCAGTTTTTCAGATTGTCTGTATAGCCTACAAACTGTATCACTTGACAGTTGACGATTCTGATCAAATTTTTTCCGAGCGTCCGCGTCTTACGATTTCAGTCGTAAGAAGGGCAATTTAACGCCCTTCTTGACCAATTCATCTGCATGCTCATTACTATAAATACCTGTGTGCCCAAATGAACGGTTTAGATTCACGGAGTTATGGGAAGAGCTGATAACATTCCCACACCAGCTTGGAGGTAAGAGTTTGACTGTCAGTATCACTATAATTTTATCTGTACACTGGTGTAGGACAAAATTGTAGAAACCACTGTTTGCAAAATTTCACTATACTTTCCCAAACTTGTGCTTAAGAGCAGTTCTGGAAGACCTCTAAACCCGGTTTTCCCTCGAATACAAGGTAAGGCTGACACGATCTAAACTTGAATTTTCCTTTCCTTTTTACGCCTCACGTGAGCGTAAACGTATCGAAAAAGACCTTTTAGAGACATACTCTGTGCCCATGATCTGAAGTCATGTCCAACATACAGCTATCTAAAGTTGACCTTTTAAGTGCTATGACCCTTTCTTTCAGTGACCTGTAACAATCAGTGGGCAAGCGGATTTACGTGTTTCTGCCTTGATAAAAATCTCTAGAGGCAGAAGTTCTGGGGTAGCTAAGGGACCGCTTGTGAAAGCCCCAGTGACCAGTTGGTTCGGTATACGTACAAAATAACAGGAAAATCGATATAACGTCTTAAAATCGTCTAGAAATGTTTGGTGTTTTAGCATCTTCAGTCTTAATATGTGTTGAAATTAATAGTTAAATTTTACGACGGTTAGAATTCATTTTCGTATTATTAATGCAATTTTAAAGTTTAAAATGCCAATAAATGACAATTTTAATAATGTTTACGCTAGCGAGATCATAATTCAAAAGAAGGTATAGAAAACAAAATTCACTTTCATCGTTATTTTTTTAATTAATTAATCACTTATCATACAGATATATCACTTATCAGACAGATATCAACAGAAAAAATATGGTGATGTCCGAAGCCGAGAGGACAAATAGATCTGACCGCATGAAAAACTATTACGCGGAATTAAGAGCAAAACGAACAGCCAATAAGAGAACTTAAAGTGGTCCCCTGAGGCCATACAAGAAGGAAGAAGAAGAATCACTTATCAACCTTACACTTTCAAAAAAACTAATTTCGCCATCGTAACCAGCTTTAAAAGCGGAAAACATTTTTTAAATTTTACCCAAAAAAAAATTACGAAAAACTTGTACGGTTTGTATTCTTATTTTGAAAGTAATTTAAAATTATAAAGTAAATTTTTATGCAGATTACTAAAATCGGATTTTCAAAAAAATATTCTTAGAAATCCGATTTCCTCCACGTCAGCGAGACAGCTGCTTGTCAATTATTTTTTAGTACCAATAATAACTAAATTTGCGTACTTGATTGTAGAATTCATAACAAGTAAATAGACAATTACATTTTGTAAATCACAATGAAATTATATTACTAAAGAAACTGCAATACACAGTATGGTATTGAAAATGTATTAACAAATCAGTTTGCAGGTTAGGCAAACAGGATACACTGCTAAACTTTGACGCTTGTATGCTGTGCGCGCGCGTGTGTGTGTGTGTGTGTGTGTGTGTGTGTGTGTGTGTGTGTGTTTTAGCACTCTCAATTGTTATCCAAGATTTTATTCAAACTTGGAACACAAATCGATTCTGGTAATGCTCTAGCTTGAATAAAGTCTTGAAATAACAGTTGAAACAGTTACAAAATGGCAGCCATTTCAAATCTTTAAAAATTCATAACGTTTTGTCTCGCTTCGCCGTCTTAAGCAGCGTTAAAAACTTCGTTAATTAGCGTTTCAAATTTACAAAATGAAATTAATAAAAGGGACTTTGACAGCGGTCCGGGTTCATTTTCGTATTTTCAATGTAACCTGAAATTTTATAATGTAAATATATTCGGATTGTTTAATGTCGATTATGACAGAAATCAGAAATTCGAAACAAGGTTAAAAACACTTTACTTTAAGTAAATTAGCTTTGGAAATTCGCTTCCATCACGTCAGCGAGACTGCTGCGTGCCACCATTCATCCGTAGAACAAGACCTGTTCTTCGTAGGACACTCTGTACATAGAAAATCATTCAAAAGAAACAGCCAGACGGACAGAACAAGCAATGGTTTTTTATTCGCTTCCTTCAAAAATATTACCCTGAACGATAATTAACTCGAAATTCTAGAAGTATATTAATGGTTCAAATCAATGAACGTTGCAGCGGAAAATTTTACGACGGCAATTAAATAATAATTGGAATAACTCTCTGCAACATGAAAATTAAGTGATAAAAACAGCAATAAAATTATTGATTTACTGCCAACAAACGTTCGTTTCCAATACCAATTAGCCTACGACATTTTTTACACTAAAGAAAAACCCATGCACTGCTTTAAATGAGATAGGCTAACGCTCTGAGCTGGATAAATTCCCGATTTCAGCTAATTTCCATTCCACTGTGAAATGAGCCACTGAAGTCAGCCATCACGGTAAGAGGTCACACACCCGGGACCTTGAAATGAGCGCCGATTCTGATTTGCAGATCACTTTTTGAAAGGTCGTTAAATTTAGTCAATAATAATCAAGTTTAGTCCGATTTGATTCAGATTTGGTACACAAATCGATTTTTGTACCAAGTTTATTAACCAGCAAAATTCGTTCAACAGTTTCAAAATGGTGGTCATTTCAATTTTTTTTTTTAATCATAATTTTTAAATCATTACTGGTAAAGTTTGATTCTACCATCGTAAACCAGCGTTGAAAACTGCAAAAATTACGTTTGAATTTTAAAAATCGGTTGAAATTTAGCAATTTGACGGCGGTCAGGGTTCATTTCGTATTTCAATGCAATTCGGAAGTGTTTAAATATGGCGATTTTAATACAGATGATGTTTTTAAAAAAAATGGTAAGAAAAAAATTACTTTTTTATATTCGCTTCCATCACGTCAGCGAAAAAACTGCTTGTTACGATTATTTTTTTTTTTAATAAGCTGAACTTATTTTGGAACGAAATAAATTTAAAACTCTCTGTGCTACAGGTTTTAAAAATGAAAACTCCCTTGGCGATTTTTTTAAATTTGAAAATAAGCTATTGAAGCGGCCATTACGATAATACCTAGACTGGGATCCTTGAATTAACGTCGATCCTTACCTCAAGATAACTGTGAGAAATCGTTACAAATTTTACGACTTGTCATTGAATGAACGAATTTGCAGGGTTACTATTGCACTGTGACCTTTACAGATCTTTTGTGCTTCCTTTCTACAGTCCTGAGGTGCTCAGCCTTCTCAAGTACTAGTCTCTTCATAACGATTTGGAAAGGATTCAAGGTCACTTCTAATTGGTGACTTCCCAGTTAGGTGCTGCAGATGCTTGCTCTGCTAACCTTACGGAGATTCTGCTACATTTGGCCAACCTTTTTATTGTGCGGTGAAATCCCACTCATTCTATTTTACATTCTTACTTATTGGAACACATGGGCTCAGTCTGTTTTAACTGAAGTGCCGTAAGGTTCTTTCACATTTGGCTAGTAGGAGGGTTCGTGCTGGTGGGGACGGGTGGTATGCTTCGTCTGAACAGTTAAATGAATGAATGAATTTTGTATATTCCTGAGATGCTCAGTTACAGCACCTTCAGCAGGCCTAGTCTTTTCATAACGTCTAGGGTTTGGAGGGTATTCAAGGTGGGTAGCACCCTCGCATCTAGTTGGTCACTTCCCAGTTCCATATTGAGATGCTTGCTCTGCTAATTCCCTTTCAGTTTTCTTTCTCCAGACCCTTTTGCTCTATTTGGCCAATCGTTTTGTTGTGCGGTGAGATCCCGCTCTTACGAGAATACCCACAAGTAGCTAAGGCGGAAGTAAGGGCCCTGTGTGCGTGGGTAAGTATACTGGGAGGTCGCCACGTCTCTCGGGGTTCCGTTTGATACATCATTAGACCGATGTTATATACTCTAACAGCACGGGTCGCTGTAGTAGCTAGAAATATGGTGGGATTGTTAAGCCCCATCAGCTGTCTCTGTAGGAAAAAACTGTTATTACTCAAATCAATATTTCAAATTTGAAAAAAACTATAAAATTCGGGAGTAAATCAAAGAAAACCCTTAGCGCCGCTCAGAGCTGAAGTACCGGTTTTGAAAAAATATCTATTATTCATTTTATTTTTTCTCTTTATTTGTTTCACCCAACTTTGGGGTACACTAAATCAATCACTTTTTAATGTTCTGTGCCTTCCTCGTAGCCCAGTATTGCTTCATTCGTTGTGATCTTGCTTTTCTTTCTTCGTCAGAGATTTGGATCGTTCGCTTAGATTTGACTTTGCCTTGGAACCGTTGTTTCTTGTCCTTGATTATTGTTTTGGCACATTTTATTTTTATTATATAAAAAATTAGATTCGGGAACTATGAAAAAACTGAAAAAATAGCGTAATTTCTCTAAATTGGCTCATTATATTTTGCTCAAATTTTGGCTTACAAGAAGATTTATAACGCAATGTCAGTGTACCAAATTTGAAAATTAAAGAAATTTTCTGTTGGAAAATAAATCGGAAAAACGAAAACACCCGTAGATTGCCGATAACTCCCGAACCAAATTCGTTACAAAATACTGATTCTACCATGTGTTTAGGTCCATTTATGATGGCTGCGTCAAGAGCTTTTTTTCGATTGCTAATTCGCCAATAGTACTAAATAAAACCTCCTTCCACGTTCGCTGTGATATTCCTTTCCATAAAACGTTCCATATAATTTCTCTACTCACGATAATTTTCCCAGTCGAAGCCGAACAAGAATTCCGTAACACCCTATACAAAGCAATGCATTTAAAACTGGTGTTACCGGCACGGTGTTTTTACCAACGTCTTACAGACTGTCTCGAAACAATGGCAACCGGTCAACGTGTCCTTAATTTGGTCCTTGAATGCAGTTGTGCCTTGCATCTAAACAAGGCGGACCCTGGGAAAGTGGCCAGGATAAAAGACCTGTTTACAGAACTGGATTGGAGGGTTTCGCTCCGTCATTCAGGGTCAGTCTATGAGAACCTTATACAAGGACCAGTCTCAACGTTAAAATATGATATGCAACGATCAGCTGTTCGAAACCATTATAAATCTACTGTAAATCTATAAAAACATAAAGTCTATTATGCAACGTATATATTGTGGTGACGCGAGAAGAAATGTTCACCCGATCAGCTGATTTAGCGTTGCAGCTGTTCCTTCAACATTACAATTTTAACTGAGATTATCTTTACAATAAATATAAATAACTCTAGTAGTAAGTCTATTTTAATGTATTATTATTGAAATATTTATGCGTTGAATACCGTCTCCTCTCTTTTCAGTGACGCTTTTGCGCCCCTGATGGACGTTAATGGACGGCCTTACTGATTTTGAGGTATTCGACTCCTCTTGTATGTTGGTTAGGTCTGCCTAGCGCCGTTACAGTCTGCTAGGATTCACTGCTTGTGAAATCCAAGCGCGGTGGTAACGCCCCTCCTCCCTAAACGATGTTGTATTTATGCATTTTTAACTTTTCGAAATTATAATAAAAAGCAAGAAGTCAAAGTCAAAGGAATACCATGATAGAGACAGCTATCCTGGAATTAACTTCCTGCTTCGACTTCTTGCTGGTTTGCCAGTGGGTGTAGCCACAAGTGAGCGGACCTTTTCAGCATTACAACTGAAAGCATGGCTAAGAGCATTTACGCTTTGCTCTCCTACATATCCACACAGACACTAGTGTAAATATTGACCATATAATCACTAGACTCGCCAAGACTTTCAAAAGGTAGTTGGACTTCGTCCTTTAAGAAAATGTACCGTTTCTACTGCCTGTAAAGCACGTTTTATTTTGTTATAACTAACATTTTTCTGGTGTTAGTATTTACATTTTTTTTCTAATAACCTCGTTCCATTGCCAACATAACAAATCAAAACTGAACTGTATCCAGAAAGCTGAATGGTATAATAAACTTGTTCTAAATGGGAATCAGAAAAGGCTGCCTAAATAGTTGGAAATTGCGCGTATTCATTCGTAGTGATTAGGTGACGCAAATCATATCAAACTAATTTTAAAATAGTCTTTTTCGCATTTTTTTAATGATTAAGAGAGTAAAATTTTAGATTGAAAAATAAAAATAACCTCTTTCGAAGCTTTAAAAGTGTTTATGTGTTTTTGACGAACATTACATCAAAACTACCAGTTTCACCCCACCCGAACCTTCCGATTTAAGTGTGCATATTGTAAACGATGACCCTCCCCAAATCCAGAAGTTGGATCCATACAACTCCCCAGATTCCATCTGCATGCTATTTTCACCCCCCAATAGCACTTTTGCCAGTTCCCCTGTGTTTTGATGGTTTGTTTTCAGACAAACTGGTGGTATAAAGTCCATCCATACAGAGCCAAGCACGCTAGATTAAAATTATAGGTCGCGTGTGTTCAGAGTCCGCATATTTACAGCATACCTTTAGTCACGCTGCCTATGGAGTACACTGTTCCACCTTGGTTTCAGATGTGATTCTAAATAGGGAAAAACTGTTAGAAATTGGAAGGATGATGGGTGATTCCTTCCGAGAGAATGGAGGTGGAAGCAGATCAGTAGCTTACGTATGCGCAGGATTCCCTGAATCCTGTAACAGCGTGTACTCCACCGGAAGCTGCTGTTAATTCTTTTAGCAATATTATGAAAAATTTTAAAATTCTATTTCCTGCTAAAAAAATTTAACACTTTTGCAAGAGCGATTATATGCTACGCGGCACAGACACGGGGATACAAAGAATACGAAAAAGTGGAAAACGTTTCTTCCAAAATTTTTTCCAACTTTCTATACTTCAAGTAAAACAAGGACACTGTCGCTGGACGTTAGGCAAAGGTGAAAACTTTAAATAAATGACTAGGCTGGTCACGTAGTATAACGGCGTACATTAATAATTACAATTTGTATTTATATATATTTATTTATATATATATATATATATATATATATATATATATATATATATATATATATTTACCTTTAGTTCGTAATATATATATACAATGTGCAAGATATATTTAACTGTAAACGCTTTCAAAAGTTTTGTACTAAATGAGTCGGGTATGTAGTGTAATGGTGTTAATTACAATAACAATATTTACTATTCGATTTATTTATATAAACAATTTTATATTTATTTATAAACAATTTATATAAACAACTTATTATCTACTTTGAATCCAAATTGTATCATATATTCTCGTACACGATGCCTTTGCATTTAAAATACATACAGCGTATTTTTCAACCATCTTCTAATACATATCCAAATAATTTCTCGAGGGAAGTAATGAATAAAAGAATATATTTCTACAAACATTTGTAACGTACATGTGGCATGATACATACATTGACATACAAACCTTTGTGTTATAGTGTCAATAGCATAAATCTGAACTACAAGAAAAATTGAAACCTAGAGACGGAAGAAGTCAAAAACTCTTTTTGTACAGGGAACTCGGTTCTGGCGCGGACTACGTACAGTGTAATGTGGACTGTCTGATAACTGGTTCATGAAAGCAAGAGAGGAACTCATTTACTTGAACAAGTGCTCATACAGGTGTACACCGCGCATGTGCTCTGTGTAACAAAAAGTAGGAATAAGACTTCGCACATTCTGTAGGAGTTTGTCCGGTTCTAAAAGGTGTGAAAATGATTTATTTCCACAAAAAAAGTGAACTTAGTTCGTTACAATTCATTTTATATTCTTCTTCTTTTCTGCTAGGATTATTGTCACTATGTTCAGTATAATAATCTGCCTTCCCTAGCTTCGTCTAGGAAGCTTATTATTATTATACTTTCGTTACAATTCTTTTTATATTCTTCTTCTTTTCTGCTAGGATTATTGTCACTATGTTCAGTATAATAATCTGCCTTCCTAGCTTCGTCTAGGAAGCTTATTATTATTATACTTTCGTTACAATTCTTTTTATATTCTTCTTCTTTTCTGCTAGGATTATTGTCACTATGTTCAGTATAATAATCTGCCTTCCCTAGCTTCGTCTAGGAAGCTTATTATTATTATACTTTCGTTACAATTCTTTTTATATTCTTCTTCTTTTCTGCTAGGATTATTGTCACTATGTTCAGTATAATAATCTGCCTTCCCTAGCTTCGTCTAGGAAGCTTATTATTATTATACTTTCGTTACAATTCTTTTATATTCTTCTTCTTTTCTGCTAGGATTATTGTCACTATGTTCAGTATAATAATCTGCCTTCCTAGCTTCGTCTAGGAAGCTTATTATTATTATACTTTCGTTACAATTCTTTTATATTCTTCTTCTTTTCTGCTAGGATTATTGTCACTATGTTCAGTATAATAATCTGCCTTCCCTAGCCTCGTCTAGGAAGCTTATTATTATTATACTTTCGTTACAATTCTTTTTATATTCTTCTTCTTTTCTGCTAGGACTATTGTCACTATGTTCAGTATAATAATCTGCCTTCCCTAGCTTCGTCTAGGAAGCTTATTATTATTATACTTTCGTTACAATTCTTTTTATATTCTTCTTCTTTTCTGCTAGGATTATTGTCACTATGTTCAGTATAATAATCTGCCTTCCCTAGCCTCGTCTAGGAAGCTTATTATTATTATACTTTCGTTACAATTCTTTTATATTCTTCTTCTTTTCTGCTAGGATTATTGTCACTATGTTCAGTATAATAATCTGCCTTCCTAACTTCGTCTAGGAAGCTTATTATTATTATACTTTCGTTACAATTCTTTTTATATTCTTCTTCTTTTCTGCTAGGATTATTGTCACTATGTTCAGTATAATAATCTGCCTTCCCTAGCCTCGTCTAGGAAGCTTATTATTATTATACTTTCGTTACAATTCTTTTTATATTCTTCTTCTTTTCTGCTAGGATTATTGTCACTATGTTCAGTATAATAATCTGCCTTCCCTAGCTTCGTCTAGGAAGCTTATTATTATTATACTTTCGTTACAATTCTTTTTATATTCTTCTTCTTTTCTGCTAGGATTATTGTCACTATGTTCAGTATAATAATCTGCCTTCCCTAGCTTCGTCTAGGAAGCTTATTATTATTATACTTTCGTTACAATTCTTTTTATATTCTTCTTCTTTTCTGCTAGGATTATTGTCACTATGTTCAGTATAATAATCTGCCTTCCCTAGCCTCGTCTAGGAAGCTTATTATTATTATACTTTCGTTACAATTCTTTTTATATTCTTCTTCTTTTCTGCTAGGATTATTGTCACTATGTTCAGTATAATAATCTGCCTTCCCTAGCCTCGTCTAGGAAGCTTATTATTATTATACTTTCGTTACAATTCTTTTTATATTCTTCTTCTTTTCTGCTAGGATTATTATCACTATGATCAGTATAATCTGCCTTCCCTAGCCTCGTCTAGGAAGCTTATTATTATTATACTTTCGTTACAATTCTTTTTATATTCTTCTTCTTTTCTGCTAGGATTATTATCACTATGATCAGTATAATCTGCCTTTAGTTCGTTAGAAGTTACAAATTTTTTTTAATGGCAGGAAATGGATTTCGTTGAGCAAATTCCCAAAATCTGGCAGGCAGTATAATTGTCGTTTAATTGGAGAATTTAATTATTAATTTTATTTTGATTATTTTTTTTTTGTTAAATTTCGTGATAAATAAAGTCGGCAAATCCTCGGAATTGAGACAATTTAGTTGTTATTTGCGATTATGAATGAATGTTTAGAGTTACTATAGCATTGCGACCTTTGTAGATCTATAGTGCCTTCTTTTCTATATTTTTGAGCTACTCAGTAACAGGCCTTCACCAGTCCATAATGTCTGAGATTTTTTTTTATGTTTAACGTCCGACTATTGTGCACACTTGGGCTAATGCAGACGATGGGATGATTTATAGCGTATGAAAATGCCAAGCCCTGGCCGGGAATCGAACCCGGGTCCTCAGGGTGAAAGCCTAGTACGCTATCAACTAGGCCACCGAGGCGGCTCATTTCTGAGATTTGAAAAGGATTCAAGGTGGGTCACTCCCCCCTACTAACTAGTGACTTCCTAGTTCCTTATTCAAATTCTTGCTGTGCTATTTTCCTTTCAATTTTCTTTCTCCTGACCCTTATTATGGAGTTTTTGCTCTATTTGGCCAACCTTTTTGTTGTGCTGTGTGAGCCCGCTCGTTTTATTTTATATTCTTACATATGGGAACACTCACAAGAAATGAGGTCTGCCTATACAGAGCCCTGAATGCATGGGTAAGGCTAAGGTACATTGGAAAGTTGCCAGGTCTCCCGAGGCTCCGTTTAATACACCACCAGGTGTCATTCGCTCCATCAGCATGGGTCGGTTTACACTTAAGAGTTAGCCAAGCTGTGTAGAGTAGTGAATGTGTGCGTCTTGAGTAGACGAGTGAGAGCAGTATGAGCTAGAGGTACGGTGGGATCGCTAAGCCCATCAGCTGCTCACTTCAGCTGCCTCCGCCGGAATTAGTGGTTATGGTTTTATTATTTTTCTTTATGTAATTAGAAATTGTTCTTGCATAATTTTCACCAAACAAAGCTCTCATTATCACTACTTCTTTACCGGGATCTTAGTGGAATGCTGTCTGATACTCAAGTCATATAAGTAGATCACTAAGAAAAAAGTTCAGTATCGACCGATATGAAGAAGGGTAAATTTATTTTCTTTTAAAAATCAATAAATTCAACGTACCCTTATGTGGTATAGACTAAATGCTTTTAGGGTATTCTAATTCAAATGAAACAAGTACAACTATTATTTTTATCAAAAATACCATGGGTAAGGGTTTTTACCATAAGGGCAAAAATATATGCATTGTTTTGAATTTATTTATTTTTCTAGTGCGGGTAATCTTCAGACTCTAGAAGTGATACTGATCCGGAAGTATATAGTTTTTTTTATTGAAGTATTTAAGTACAGCCTCAGACCTCTACAAAAATTCAAATGTCAATGCCCATACTCACAAATCCCCGAAAAATTTATGGAAGTAGTTTGAATCAAAACAAAACAAACATGTTTTTTTCAGAATTTTTCGACATTTTACATACTTTTGAATTTATAGATCGCAATAAAAGTGTGTTTTTAAAAATTAACCAACTCTTTTTTTTTTACACCGCTCGACTTTTGCAGCGAGTAAAAGATAGTAGAATATGAAACAAAAACCATTTTTTTGCATCAAATAATACGTTTAAAACAGACCATAAACGGTACAGTCCGCGCGATAAGTTATTAATTTATATTTCATAAGGAAGTCGGTAAGCATATTCGAAGATAATATGTAGGCCTATTATTTCTCAGCACATATTCGTACAGGCATAAACGATGTATTTTTAGAAAGATTCTTTAACCGGCTTCTGACACTGCAAAACGATTTTGCGGTAAAACTTACTGTTTGTGGAAAATTTTAACATAAAAGACACTTTTTACGGTCATAGACGAAACGACATCATGAATGCGCATGCGCGGCATCACAAATCAAATAATATTTTGTATATTTTACTAAGATAACTTATTAATCACGAATAGACATTTACAAATCCCACTTTTTGCATAACGTGCTTAGAACAATTTCAATATTTACTTAAAAGTCATTAAACTTATAGGTTATGTAGCCCTACTGACAGTCTCCTAGCCCTGCCCATCATACAAGCCAACATTTCGAATACCAAACACATGTTTTGGATACTGTTTTTACACAAATATATTTGTGATTTCTCCCATCGTGCATTTATGTATTGTTAATACGGACAGGACATCATAAAATACGAAGTACCATTAAAGTACCATTGTGGACTTTGTGAAGTACAGTTTGAGGTTATTACGAACTCTTGTGTTTGTATCCATTAAAGAAAATGAAATACAAAAAGTACAAAAAGATTACATTCTAACATCAAATATCGTTTACAACGAGGTATTGTAATGCCCTGTAAAAATTTCTATTAAAAACCTTTACCTGTATTGAAATGTACAATGACTCATAAATTTGTGATTATTTCAAACTGATTGTTTTTCGTTTTATTTTTTAACATGTTTCCTTCCAACTACCTCCCTCACCCCAACGACTACTCTTATTCAAAAGGCTGTGTTTTCTTAAAATTTCATAGTGCGAAATTTCTCACGGGCCCCCCTGGTCAATACTAATTTACAAGAAACAAGGCTCCTTACGAAACCTCAGGTTGTGCTTTAAAAGCATAATAATGCTTAACCATTTTATTTTCGGTTTCTTCTTCCGAACTATAAATTTCTTTTTTCAAAATTATTACATCCATTTGATTTAAAAATACCTAAAATTTCCTCGAAACCTGAAGAACGGTTTTTGCGAAATTAGGCTGATTTAACAGGCCAAAGCAAGATAACTTTCACTACCGA